>CM068370.1:60727337-61204837 GCA_034769895.1 Magicicada septendecula | reverse complement strand
CGTCTATTACACATTTTAACTGATTTCAGAAATATAATTTCTGCTGTTTGTATCTTCTGTTCATCTTTTTTCTTTGTGACCGAAATTTCAGAACCATACAGTAGTGTAGGTATTTCTAATATATATATAAAACAATATTGTCACGTAGACTTCCACGGCCGGTGTCCATTATGTTTTTGAAGTCTTTTTCCAGTATGGACCGCGTCAAAAATGTTTTAAAGAAGTAAATATATGTATATATTTAACCGGCAATAGAGCCTACTATGCAAACCAATCATTACTGAAATCAAAGCTTCTAACTCCAAGAACCAAATTGATGTTATGTAAACACTGATCAGACCTGTTGTTACTTATGCATCCGAGACATGGACTCTCGTAAATAAGGATATAAGTGCACTAAGAATTTTTGAAAGAAGAATTTTGAGACAGATATTTGGACCGGTGAAGGAAGGGAATATGTATAGGATCCGAAATAACGGTGAAATAAATGAGTTGAATGGTGGACAAGACCTGGTGAGACACATAAAATCAGCTAGAATTAGATGGCTGGGACACGTATTCCGTATGAATGTTACGAGGATGCCCAAAACTACATTAAGTGGAACGATACTGGGCAAAAGAAGAAGAGGAAGGCCTCGAAGAAGATGGCAGCAGGATGTGGAAGAAGATCTAAGAAGGATGGGCATTAGGAACTGGAGACTGAAGGCAGTGGACAGAGATGAGTGGAGACGGGTCGTAGCGGAGGCCAAGGCTCACCATGGGCTGTAGTGCTGGAGAGTAGTAGTAGTAGTAGTAGTAGTAAATATATGAGTTTTATTTTACAAAGAAAGTTTTATGACCTCAAAGAAAAATAATAAAATTAGACAGGTTTTATTTGCAAGTTTAGCTATGTCCGTAGGAAGTCTTTTGCAGGAAGAACGTTGTCGTTACTCAAGCCGTAAGGGTGAGGGAATATTTCACTAAATGAAATTGGCCAAGGTCTTAGCTGAATTTGTTCTTCATAAGATATAATTCAGTCTCGCTCTGAACTCAATAGCGCGTGGTTGTTTATGTTGCTACTGGTTTGTGACGATAGGTCTACCAAAATCGTACGAGCACAAGTCAAATATTTCGCGAGTAAATTAATATCGAGTGCTATTACGGTCTAGTACAAGATTGTCCGCATAGGTATTGAAAGAACACCTCAAGTTCGCTGGAAGTGGTGCTGGTCACTTAGAGCTGAGGATGCTCACTGTAATATGAGTGAAACGTTGTCACACAAACCATTTTTGACGCGCTCCATACCGGAAGAAGACTTCAAAAACATAAGATATAAAATAAGCACAAACGTTATCTTAAAATGTAACCAAATTATTTTCATATACCGCGTACTTACATTTATGTTATTTGTTACCATGAGTATTTATTTGAAGTTGCTTTAGGTTGTTTACCATGATTAGGAAATGTTTAGTTCTACTGATTAATACTGGATGTACCGATTAACGTACTGGGCGCTCCAATACAACTCAGCGCCATAACAGGTAACAATGTTATTTAAAATTTTTTGATTAAATTAAGGTTACTGAGCATTTTATGACTGGTCACTCTACAATTGACACTTTGTTGTTTGCGGACAATCAGGCTATTCTGTAGGACTCGGAAAACAGTTTGCAGATGGGTATACATTTGTTAAATCGAATCTGAAGAGACTCTGGATTTCAAATATACACACTTAAGACCAAGGTGAAGAGTTTTCGAGGAACTGACCCCGTACGGGCAAAAATTGTTATAGATGGTACTGTCCTGGAACGAGTTAGCAATTTTGAATACTTGGGCTACAGTGTGTCTTATAATGCAAGCAACGACGTTGTGAATAAGCTGCATAGTTCAACCTTATGTGCGGGGACCATTAGGAGAACTCATAAGTTAGCAAGTAAAGGAACACGCCTAAAATTCTACAAGGTGATGGCTCTTCCCACACTTCTTTATGGGTCTGAGAATTGGACTTTAAAGGAAGGCCAGGCCAGTCGCATCCAAGCCGCTGAAATGAGATTTCTCAGGCACGTGGCAGGGTATACTCTCCATGATAATAGAAGAAACACAGATATATGTCAGGAATTGAATATTATGAGTATACTCGACAGTGTTGCCCAGTATCGGCTGAATTGGTGGCAACATCTTTGCCGAATGGATGACTCCCGCATCCCCAAACCATATGGAACTGTAAGCCGAGGGGACGGAGGGATGTGGGACGTCCGAGGAAGCGCTGGAGTGACCAGCTCTAATCTTTGCCTGTTTGAGACCGGAATAATCCATCGTTGGTTTAATCCTTGAAGATGGTAATGCTGATGAAATTAATGTTCTTTTTATCTTGATGGTAACTTTTGATGATTTGAATGTCTAGTAGTAACCGAATCCTATATTACTGCCAGATGCCTATGCAATTCTGAAATACAATTTACTAATTTCGGAAATATTTCGACACCGAAATTCTTAAAGGTTGCAAAGTATATGGTAAATGTGAAATGTAGTTATGCGAGAAATATGGTGTAAAATGTTTATAAAACATTAAAAAAAAATATTTTTAAGAATTTTTACACCATTACAAAATATTCAGTAATAAATTTACATGGAAACACTACCATACCATTAAAAAAAAAACACAACGCTAATGTGATACTGCAACAGTGTATTATTTACAATAAGCAATGCTTACTGTTGATAAAAAAAAATTAAAAGTGTGTATGTGTATAATTTAATGTTTACTACTAGTTTCCAAGAAAGATGTAAGTTATTGTTTCCTAGCTTGGAATATGTTTTGGGAATTAGATATTGTTACGTAATGCGGAAAAATTGTTACACCATTAAAGAACATTTTACGTGTTTCTCGGATGTTCCAGTGGAATCCGGCTGTAATGTGTGCGTACGTGATCTCAACATGCGTTAGTGAGACTTTTCTAGACTTCGCCGACCGCGCGCACTGTGTCAAGGCCTCAATCAATTACGCTCTAGTGTAGCGCTGATGCATAGTATGGATGATTCTGGAATTTTAACAGGGTATAAATATTAGCATTCAGCGCCGCTTAGTTGAGTTATTGTCGCCGATTTACACAGTGCGGTCCGAAGTGTTTTTGGCGAAGTGTTATGTGTTTTATAATTGTGCGGGACAATTGTAATACAATTGTGTTTTATATTAGTTGACATTATTATTGCGTGTGAACAATTTTTATTTGATTTGTTGTAAGAGACTATCTTGATGATTACAAACTGTTTAATTGTGATAATTAAAGCTGGTGATTAGTGACTTAATTCGTGTCTTGTATTTCGTATTCCAATGTACCAAACGATGATAAAGGAGACCGTCGTAACAATATTTTTCCCATCTACAGCCAACATAGTTTTTGATCTTGTGGAATAATTGTGTCCAGGTTGGTTGTTGCCATGGCTTCCTGTTGGCTATTATGTGTTATTGTGTTATTATCCTGGTGTTATTGTGTGCGAGTGTGGAATATATTTTTGTTTTTTGATTGTTTCCAATGTTAAGTATTTTGACTGGATTAAAAACTAAGATGGTTGAGGATGGGGAAAACACCTAATTCCCGAAACATGTGCTAAGTAAAGAAACAATACATCTTTATTGAAAACTAGTAGTATATATTAAATAATTTACGTATCGAGGAAATGACTTTATGACTGTAGCAAGAATCATTTGTGTGAGTGTGTGTGTGTTTGTGTGTGTGTGTGTGTGTGTGTGTAAATGCAATAAACAAAGGACATGAATTCCCAAACATAACCAACATGACACTAATAAAGCACATACCACACAAAGGGACCGTAATGAACATAAGGGAAAATTTACACAAATCTACAAACACAAAACAGACTAATTCTTAAACAAATACAAATCAATACAAAACAAGACAGAATTTTCAAAGCATTCAACATCAAAAATACACCGAAAGCTAATATATACACCACAATCACACACAATAATACCAGTATAAAATACCAGAAACCAACAGGAAACCATAACAACAACCAACCAAAACACAAATACTCCACAAGATATAAAATCAGGAAGGCTGAGGATGAGAACAATACGCTTCCCGAAACATGTTCCAAATAAGGGAATAAAACAGCTTGAGGTTCAGAAATTATAAATATTAAATAAATTATATAAATATATATTGCAACGCTACAAGTATTATACAAATTTACACAAATACAATACCATGTACTCAACGCAACTATGAAGTATATCACACCGTCCAGGCCTCAGGATATTTTTTTTATTCTCGTTGCGTCAAGTATATGTAGTTGCACAATAATAAAATAATTTTCAAAGAGGAGTGAGATGCTGATGGCATGAAATAATTAATTAACCGTTTCAAAATAATCATTCTATGATTTATTAATAAAAAAATAATCGAAAATATGCAAATATTAAAATTTCGAATTATAAAAATAAAAAAATATTCTCTTTTATAAGTTTACAAAAAATACAATATAACCTTCTATGCTGTTCATGACATATATTAAAATAAACAACCATATAAACTTACTAGCTAAACAGACATGTTAAACAAATTATCTAAACACTTTTTATTTCAGTGTGTCTGACTTTGACTCAAATTTTAAATAATAATAGCACCTCAGTTACAAACAAAAATAATATTAAATCTCAAGAATAAAACTAATCGATGCTATAAACAATAAAATTTAAAAAATATAACATTTACTTCCAACCTAATATTTATTTCTAATGATTCACCAAAATTTTAACATACAACAAAAGATTAGTATTTTTTAATTTTCTTGTTAAATTAAATTATTTTCTTTAACTACTATTTAAATTTATGTACAGTGATTATATTTAAAAGCGGCTGGTGGCGCGTTGTACTAGGCCTGCAACTGTCACATTGCACACAACAGCCGCGCGGTACGCCTTGGTCCTTTCAGGGACTGTTGAGCGGAGGTTTGACTTTTTGACTTTTGATTATATTTAAAACTTTAAGTCTTTACTGTTAATATATAAGTTTAATTTTAAGAGTTCTTTTCACACAAAAAAAAAATATAATTCTTTATTCATCACCTGCGTACTACCGACGTTACCGTTACGTGTGTGTGTGTGTGTGTGTGTGTGTGTCCTGAATTCTGAGAATTTGTTGATGATGATGATGATTATGCTGATGCTGTGTTCTCTGTCTCTATGGTTTGTTGTTTGTGATGGTCCAGATTTCCTCCATAAGTATTGGTGTGTGTGGTAAAGGTTCGATCGGTCGGCAGACCAGCAGCGTGACGTTGTGTGAAGATATCTTGAGTCTCTCCGAGATCGCCCCAAAATTGCCGGTGGTGTTTATACTGGACGGCGATCTGACAAGTCCAGGACTGTTTTCGACCTGTTATATATTGTCACTTCGTCCAAAGCGTCCTTTTAATTACAAATCACTTTTTGTTCATTTTCGCGATTTCGTAAACATACTCGTAGCACGAGCGATATCATCGTTTGCGTAATTTTTTTCTGGTCACTCACATTTAACACACTTATTAATTACACTAGTGATTAAAACTAAATTACCTAGCGTCTTTATTATTTCAAATTTCTGCAATAATTTTACATCACTATATTCGTTAAAAATTCCTTAATGTAATGGTGTTTTTTAATTGGGGTAAGTCTTTGTTCACAGGTTTAAAATGTATTTATTAGTTTATTTTTATCCGGTTAAAACCTGATTACAGACAAACCAACAATTCGTACGCATCACCCCATCGTAGACTTGCCTGTCGTAGCTTGCGTTCACACACACAAACACACAAGCTCTGTATTCACTCGTGGGGTAGGTGTACGCTTTCTGACAATTCTTAGCCTGCATAATATTGTTAACAACTGTTCATCATATATTTTATATGCTAAATATTTACAAACATACCGTTCTGGGCAAATATGCAAATATATGTATTGTTGCATATATTCCCCAGGTGGGTTTAAATAAAATTTGACGGTAGCTCAAATTTTATTTACACAGATGTATATGTGTACTAGATAAATATTTCATCTTATTATCTATAGTACAATTGGTTCTAAAAACTCCTTATAAATATAAATATTTTTTTAGCAATATGTAAGAAACAACCCTTTGTGGTGGGCGACAAAATTCCTTCCTCCTATACAAACAGTACTTACATCCTGCTATTGTTATACGTCGAGACACACACTTCCTGTTGTACATTTGTCGGCTTATATTTCCTTCTCCTTGTGGATTGGCTCTCGTCATAATAGACTCACTGGCATTACCCTTGTTCCTGTGTACATAACAATGATTATATGTACTCTCTGTGTACTGTTATGTCGCTACTTCGTTCCCTTATTTTGCGTCGTTTGCGGTGTTCTCCCACCTTACCTGCATTCAGAGGGTCAGTGGTGTGTTTCTCTTCACAACAATTCTCTTCTCTCTGTATAAAATTAGTTTTATTTCTATACTCGGTGTGAAACATGTGTTCGGATTGTGCGAGTAAAATTAACAATTTTTCAATAGTTTTAATTCCTTGTGTGTAAATGGCTAATCTAATATCTCTGTGAAAGTGATGTGCTAATTTAAGTACTAATTCGTGTTGTGTAAATGTTGGTTTCCTTTGTTGTGTAATCTTGTGTAAGTGATTACTCCTTTCAATCAGCTGAACTACGACGTATTCTTCAACGGTGAGTGTATCTTTACCTTGATATTTACCATATTCTAATTGGTCTCGTATTTGTCTTTGCATGTGAATGTTCCGATAGCAACTTTCAAATGAGTTTTTAAATTGTTCGTTAGTAGTTAAATTATCTCGAGCAACCGTGTACCATCTTGCAGCAAAACCTTGAAAATGTTTACTAATAAAGTCAATTTTACCTACTAACTCCTATTAACTCGCATTACCTATTAACTCCATTTCTCGTTCACAGTTCAGTAAGAATTCAATTTGATTGTCTCCCTTTAATCCCTTGAAGACTAACAATTTTGACCTTTCATCAATCTGTGTTGAATACACAATCACCTGCGATTGTCCCCTCTTCAATTCCGATTTTAGACGTTCTATTTCTCCATTTAGATTTTTCTTTAGTGTATTTATTTCTCTTGAATATTCCTTTGTGGTTTTATTAAAATCTACTACGGCAGTTTCCAACGTCATTGTTCTGGCTTCCAACTCCTGTGTCTTATTGATGGTTTCTTTGTACTTGTTCACTGACTGCTTTTATTTTCATATCCTGCTCCCGCTTTGATACTATAAACTTCTCATTCAAGTGTTCACCTAATTGTTTCACACTATCTTTTAATTCTTTTGACCATTCTGCTTTATATTCTTTAAATTTATTTTCAATCTTTAAAGCTTGTCCGTTCAGTGACTGTTCTACTTTAGCTTCTAATACTTCTTTCTGGTATTAGTTTCTTCGAGTTTTGTAGTCAACTGTTCTTTAAATTTATTGAATTCAGCTTTAAATTCTGCTATATTTTCGTCTTTATTTTTCGCAAATTCAGCTTTAAGGGTCTTTATTTTTCGCTAATTCAGCTTTAACTTCCTTCCTATTCTTTTTTAATTCTTTATTATTCTTTTGCATTTGTTCCTGGAGACTTCTAAACATAGCCTCAATATCAACTCCTTTTTGCGATGTAGCCAATTCATTGTATTAGAATTAAACTTTAATTCGATTTTTTTTATATTAACTATTATTGGTAAACCGCGACTCTATTGGTTTTTATTTAATATTATTTATTTACGTTTATTATTATTATAAATTATCTCACACCAACAATTTCTCTCCTCTTTCAGTTTTGTTGAGCGCCAGTTGCGAAACACACAACAATATTACAATTACAATACAATAATATTAATAACAATAATAATAATACACTTATTAATTATGAACATATACAATAATTAACATATATCGAGCCACACGTTGGGTACGCCAAACTATTATGCAACGCTACAAGTATTATAAAAAATTACACAAATACAATACCATGTACTCAAAGCAACTATGAAGTGTATCACACCGGCCAGGTCGCAGGATTTTTTTTGATTCTCGTTGCGTCAAGTAAATGTAGTTGCACAATAATAAAATAATTTTCAAAGAGATGTTGATGACATGAAATAATTAATAAAACCGTTTCAAAATAATCATTCTATGATTTATTAATATTAATCCAAAATACGCAAATATTAAAATTTCGAATTATAAATATAAAACAATATTCTCTTTTATAAGTTTACAAAAAATACAATTTAACTTTCTATACTGTTTATGACATATATTAAAATAAACAACCATATAATCTTACTAGCTAAACAGACATGTTAAACAAATTATCTAAACACTTTTTATTTCAGTGTGTCTGATTTTGACTCAAATTTTAAATAATAATGGCAACTCATTTACAAACAAAAATAATATTAAATCTCAAGAAAAAACTAATTGTTGCTATAAACAATAAAATTAAAAAAATATAACATTTACTTCCAACCTAATATTTATTTCTAATGATTCACCAAAATTTTAACATACAACAAAAGATTAGTATTTTTAAATTTTCTTGTTAAATTAAATTATTTTCTGTAACTACCATTTAAATTTATGTACAGTGATTATATTTAAAACTTTAAGTCTTTACTGTTCATATATAAGTTTCATTTTAAGAGTTCTTTTCACACAAAAAAAAAAAATATAATTCTTTATTCATCGCCTGCGTACTGCCGACGTTACCGTTGAATGTGTATGTGTGTGTGTGTGTGTGTGTGTGTGTGTGTGTGTGTGTGTGTGTGTGTGTGTGTGTGTGTGTGTGTGTGTGTGTCCTGAATCCTGAGAGTTTGATGATGATGATTATGCTGATGCTGTGTTCTCTGTCTCTACGGTTTGTTGTTTGTGATGGGTCCAGGGTTCCTCCATAAGTCTTGGTGTGTGTGGTAAAGGTTCGATCGGTCGGCAGACCAGCAGCGTGACGTTGTGTGAAGATATCTTGAGTCTCTCTGAGATCGCCCAAAAATTGCCGGTGGTATTTATACTGGACGGCGATCTGATAAGTCCAGGACTGTTTTCGATCTGTTAGATATTGTCACTTTGTGCAAAGCGTCCTCTTAATTACAAATCACTTTTTGGTTCATTTTCGCGATTTCGTAAACATACTCGTAGCACGAGTGATATCATCGTTTGCGTAATTTTTTCTGGTCACTCACATATAACACACTTATTAATTACTATTTAATTACACTAGTGATTAACATTAACTTACCTAGCGTCTTTATTATTGCAAATTTCTGCAGTAATTTTACATCACTATATTCGTTAAAAATTCCTTAATGTAATGGTGTTTTTATAATTGGGGTAATATAAATGTATTGTATTAATTAGTTTATTTTTATCCGGTTAAAAACTGATTACAGACAAACCAACAATTCATACGCATCACCCCTTCGTAGACTTGCCTGTCGTAGCTTGCGTTCACACACACAAACACACAAGCGCTGTATTCACTCGCGGGGCAGGTGTACGCTTTCTGACAATTCTTAGCCTGCATAATATTGTTAAAAACTGTTCATCATATATTTTCTATGCTAAATATTTACAAACATACCGCCCTGGGCAATATGCAAATATATGTATTGTTGCAATATATATATATATATAAATTTATAATAATCTGTTTTAATTTGTTAAACACTTGGTAAGTTCTACAGATGATTTTATTTTCCTGACTATTGTTTCACCAGTTTCGCAGCTTTCCAGGAATGTGAATCAATTTTCAGGAAAATAAAATCATCTGTAGAACTTACCAAGTGTTTATTTGTTACATCTGAGTATTAGTAAAATGTTCCACCAAGTGCCGAGCGATCATTCGATCAGTGTAATAAAGTTTTGTATAGTTTTAAAGTTATTTTCAGTCGTAATGCATGCTTTATAGGAATATTCGCATCACGCACATTACAATTTCATTTTTAATATTAAAAAAAGTAAATATATTAAATCACTACCGACTCGGAACAGAAAGTTTTTTATGGGTAAAAACGTAAAATGTTTTACCTTATAGCCTGAACCAGTTTTCGCATTTAAAAAGCTTCTTCAGGGGCTGCCGCTGGGAGCACTGTCCGTCTTGTTCTTGGCGACGATACTGCCAATTATATTTAGTTAAGTAACGGATACGTCATGGACAACGAAATCCGAGAATAAAAAAAGTATTTAAAAAAATTCGAATATACTAAGGGAGTTGGATACAATTATGATGAGACTTAATGAAACGGGGCGAATTCATGAGAGACTGAATGAATATTCGTCTTCTTGAATTGTTGAAAGTGCCAACCGACCCTTAATCCTCAACAAATAGCATGGAAACTGTGACACACCCTTCTCAGAGAGTCTAAACGTCTTTCACCCTCTGTCTGTCTGTCTCTGTCTGACTCGCTCCCTCTCTCTCTCTCGCTCGCTCTCTCTGTCTCTCCTTCTCTGTCTCTGTCTATGTAACTGCTCTCTCTCTCTCTCTCTCTCTCTCTCTCTCTCTCTCTCTCTCTCTATCTATCTTTTCTACTCTACTTCTCTTTCCCTCCTCTCCTCCCTCTTCGTTTCATTAAATTGTACTAGAGTAAACAGCGCCAACGCTCATCTTCAGCAGCAAAGCAATGCAAACACTTCTGACTGGTGCTGGATGGGAGGGGCGAGAGGGGGAGGAAACAGTTGACTGGAGCAGAAACTGAAATGCTGATTGACTGAATACATCAGCAGCAGCGCAATCGCTTCAATCAGAATAATTAATTTACGCATCAGAACACTATCTAACTGGTTACGATCGTGTGCAGGGTTTATTGCGTATGGTTTTATTATGCATATTGACAAGATTCCCGCGGTGTTCTCAATAATAATAAGTATTAACGTTCCTAAACCGATTCGTTCCCTCTTATATTACGTACGGTTGTATTACTTACTTGGTTACGGTTACACGAGCGTTTTTTTTTCGCGGCCGTTTGCGTGCGGTTGGGAAACAATTGAATGTAACATACAGGCGGCAATGAAATTGGTCACACGGACGTGGAAAAAACGCACGGGTCGTCAACTCTGCTACGTTTTTGAAACGCACGAGGGTGGTCACACAGACTGCTCAAAGATGCAGTTAAAATAGCATTTGTTTATTTACTTGTTACTATGGGTGTTAATTTTGGTCTCCATGATGTTGTTGACATCTTTATAAAAAAAATGTTAATGTAAACAATTTTCTTAGTAATGATATATTTACTACTGATAACCAATGTTTTATTTAATCTAAACACGGACGTTTCTGTGCCGTTGCGTTTTAACCTTTATATACACATTTAACCTTTATAGCCAGAGCTGTAGGGATGCGCGTCCGAGACACCACAACGCTGCCGCCCGATTATATAACGCCTGTGTGACTACACTTCCGTCCGTGTACGTATGAGAAAAAACGCACGTGTGACCGCTGTGCGTGTTTCCGAACTTGACGCGCGCGCGCGGCCGGAAAAAACGCTCATGTAACCGTACCCCTACATTGGTAAACGAACAACGGCAAACACACTGTATTGTTATTGCTTGACATAGCCTGCAGAGTGGCACAATAATTACAAAATTTACCTGAAGCTTGAATTTAAAACAAATATACAAATAAGTAATGTTTTTATTTATTTACAATAATATACAGTTTGTAGTTAAAATTTGTAATGCACGAATCCACACGAGAAGTCGCTGTTACTACGCTGTGAAATCCTTAAGCTCTGTAAACTATCATCATCATCATCATTAGCAGTCCAAAGACTAAGCCTTAGATCTGTTCCGGAACCCATCTCCTCCTCGGGTGACATCTCTCTTCCCAGTAGGGTGACAACCCGAGACAGCCACGGGTAGACGGATATCAGGCATGCTTTTCAATTGTTCACACCATCTTCTGTGGTCTTCAGTCTTCTGGTGCAATGATACAACGTTTAATTTGCATCTGATATCTTGGTTCCATCTCCGACCAGTAGAGAACAACCTTGCGTCCCTTTTAGAAATATCATTTCAGCTGCCTGAATCCTCTGCACGTCCCTTTTACCAGCGTATTCCCTATCTAGACAGAGGATCTATCCAGACAGTTCAGTACCCTGCTGTAGAAGACAGTAATCCTAACGGTTGCGCTGTCCTAATTCCAGCAGTCCAAAGACAAAAATAGCTATCCGATTTCAATAATTGACGCCTTACTAACTTCAGAAATAGTTCGACATCTTCTTGAAGGTGCAAATGATATGGAAAACATGAAAGGTGTTTGTTCGAGAAATATCGTGTAGACTTGCTAAGAAACATTTTAAAAATATTTTATTATTAAAAATTACAATAATAAACACCATTACAAAATATTTAATAACAAAACTTACATGAAAAAAAAACACTAACATAACTATAGTAACAATAATATAACATAAGATAATACTGTAACAATGAGTTATTTCCTATTGTTGAGAACAAAAAAATGAAACTAAATACGTATTTAACAGTTTGTTAAAGTTTTATCATTTGAAAGTTATTGTCAATTGTAATGTATGCATTCCAGGACTGTTCAAGATTTTATAATTTAATTTTTACTATTAAAAAGATATTTTGAGTGATCTAAAAGACTTGGATACAATTGTTATGATAGTTAATGAAACTCGACCGAATTGAGGGCGCCAATGGATTGGAGCGTGAATATTCAAGCCCTGACTTGTTGAGAAAACAACTTCAGAAAAAATTGAACTAATTACGTGTGTTAAGTGTTTTTCAAAGTTCTGTGTCGTTTGAAAGCTAAATGTCAATCGTGCTACAAAAATAGTCGCCCACTTTAAAATTTGATTTGTAATATTGGACAAAAATATTCAGTTTCTTCTATGTAAGTAATTTTTTTCACTCATTCGCTTGCGTATTTATTTTCATAAACAAATACGCCATTTATTTATTTGTAAAAAGTAAATAAACTTTACTCCACTGATATTGAAAAACGTGAGGTACACAAGTGAACAAAGGAAAATAAATACTGGCATACCAACAGTATTAGAACGAAGTATTTATTTATGTTTATAAATTCACCTTGATTACTTATCCTCTTTGCCAAGTGACTTTGTGCTAGCCTGTATTTAGGGTGTTGGAAATCCAAAACTGGATTCTAACATGGAAGTAGTCGAGGTCAGGAATGTGGTAGCTCTGTTCGACTTAGAAGTGTATATGTTTACTTCAAACGACATTTAAAGTAGTTTTTCGCATCCTTGTTTCCAAACTTTCCGGTCTTTCCAACCATCAACCTTCAGATTTCTCTGTGCCACTGCATTCCTTATGCCTTCTATCCAAGTATGTCGCGGGCCCCCCTCTCTTTCTTCTTTCAGGAGGGGTCTATTCTAGTAATTTCTTTTGTCTACATATCATCCCCTATACGACACACACGTCCGTACCATCTTAATATTTTTCAATAAATTATGTGATGTATAGGACTGGTACAATATATATCTCTTATTTCTTCATTTTTTAACCCTATCCTGCTATGTAAGCCTAAAGCACCTGCTCCAGTATCCTTTTCCTCGGCTAATAATATTTTCTTCATACGTTCTAATATTTTCCACACTTCAGCCCCACTTATATATTTTGATTTTTGTTTCAGGGCTTCGTTGATTGATTCTTTGGTTGTGTATCATTGCCTATTTTGTATATCTTGTAAATTACGGTTACCACGGTCACGAATACATAATTTAATACATAGTGAAGATCGGTTAAGGGGACGAGGTAGTTTACCTGCAACGTTTTACATTTTAACAAGAGTAAAGTATTTAACATTGATAAATAAAGTTTCCTGAAAAGAAGGTCATAATAATTCACTGTAGAAAGGTAGATGAAATATCTATAATTGAAAAGGATAGTTGAAGGGGGGAAGTAATTTTATATAAATGAAGATGATAGTTGTAGGGGGAGGGGATAATTTTTTACATGTGTATTACGTTATCGGCAACAAAGAAGTAGTTTCTATAGAAATATTTTATTTAATTTGTCAAACATAAAACTCGATTTATAAGGTGGGGGGGTATTTTTTTTTTATAAATTATCGAACCGGATTTAAGTAAATGATTTTAAATATAATCTTAGAACATGGAGGTCATATATGGCTCTCCATAGCGATTTTTATATATAAAAATAATATTCACGTGCGACCTGTATGTGTGTAAATTATAAACAGTTTGAAGAGAGCTTATCACCGTACATACGTCATGGAATGTATATTCGCTACGCTATAGTACATGCCTACATCTAACTAACACTAAGAACAAGGTGAGGTTATCGGGACGGAGGCGGGACCCAACCGCCAAATTTTTTCTCCAGGGCGTGGGCGACGGCCATCGTCAGTCTGTCCTGTCCTTGCCACGCTGCCACCTGCAACAGAAGGACACACTACTGTAGACTTGAGCAAGGAATTTAGTCAAGAAGGGAAAAATTTCTATGTAGGTAGACCGGATGAAACTCACCCTTCCGGTACAAGTTTTAAAGATCGATAGCGTTTATCGGCAACGCTTATGGTAGTAATAGGTTGAAAAAATATTTTCCCTTCTTGGATATATAAATTTAATTCTTAAAAACAAGAAACTACTGTATAACCACAACATATAGTGTAGATTTACTATGGATTTCACGGCTAGAGCGTTAACAAAGTTGGAAATATTTGCCGGACTGTTAAGCCGTGGTGTTGGAAGTCATTGGCACCGTGTCCGCCAATATTCACCCCAGTGATGATGTAGAGGATTTCTCTACACAACATCATTAGAGAAGTTCTCTACCTCATCACTGGGGTGCACTGGCTGATACCGTACCAATTGCTTCCGACACTGACAATGTCCTCCGATGGTGGGGCCGAAACGTCTGCAAACACAAACGATGGACCACGGCTTAACAGTCCGGCAAATAATGTTTCGAACACTACACCTAGTGTCCGATATGAACGGTCACTATTTCATGGACACTACACCTAAAAATAAGAAAATAATTACACATAAATATAGATCCGGTAATTGTTTTTGTCCTCAAGTCATGGCACGTTGAGAATTTTACCCATAAAACTTGCTGGAAGAGACAAGAAAAAAAAATGGTTGCAAAGCGGTATCACTAATAGTTATCAAGAAACGGTCTGAAAAGGGCAGAAAATATAATTTTTTAGGCTTGGAGTAGAACACGTTTGTTAAACTGCAAATATGCAAAGAAAAAATTTAAATAACATATGTAGACAATTTAATAATTAAATTAAATTATTTCTCATAATTATTACTACGAGACAGTTTATTTAAATGAATCTAGTTATTTGAATTAAAATTTTGTTTAGAATCGTAACATCTACTGTCACGTTTTGATTTTGAGTAAACAATACTCAAAACTGATATTTGTTTTTAACTAAGGTTATTTACACTAATTTTATAGCAATTAATTCTCTAAAAATTCTATTTAAAAATGTTTCTTCGTTTATTAACAATTGAGAAAATTATTGGTCACCTTACCTAAAACATGATGTTTGTGACGCTAATTTTCTGCAATTTTGTAGAAAACATTTTCAAAAACGACCAAACGACCCTTATTTTTAATATTCTAGGTTAAACAACATACAGGAGTATTAATTTGGTCCACAATTTGTGGTCCAGGAATTTTTTGTACTTCGTTATTTTTCGAGTGGAACAGAAATACGGGAAACAATTTTAACAGACCGTAACTCGAGAGCAAAGCATTTCTGGACATGTGTTTAAATGTCATTTTTTGCTACATTTTGCTTTAGAATGATCTTGTAAAATCTGTGGCTTGGTACAAGAATCACCAGTGTCATAAAACAGTGTTATGAGAAAATGGAGTTTTAAAATTGGTCAGTTTTTTCTTACTCATGTCATGGTCAAGATCGTGTTTGATGTTTAGATAGATATATGTAATCTAATGTATTTGATATATGTAAGAGCATGTCCCATGTAAGTTTAATTGTGAAGAATATCTTTTAGTTTTCAAAATAAATGTGACATTGGTGGTTCTGAATTCAAAAAACTATTCCTGACTTTGGCAAGCACTGATACTATTAATTCGTAAGATACTCCAGATTGACATTTGTGCTTTTTACACATGAAAATAAATACCTTCAGGAGTGTAAAGAGCCGTCACTAATGTCATTTTTTACCAAAAACTGACATTGGTAGTTCTTACTCGAAGCCACAATAATGTACTTTCCTTCCATTACGGGAGGGGGGAAATAGATGAATTGTATGGTATGAGACCACTGTTGAATTACGCTTATTCTGTTCTTCTTTAAGTGGTTTTTCTGGCGTTCCGACAAATTCATCTATGCCGTTCTCAGACTGCTGACGCTTTGAACTTTCATTGAAAGTTCAAGAATGAAACGCTGACTCATCATTTGAAAATTAATTAATTAGCTAAAGGAGAATCAAAAAGTGTAGGCTATACTACCTGAGTACACTGAGGAAACAGACATAACCGGGTACTAACCTGAATACCGATGGGCAGGCCCTGTGAGTTGAGTCCCAGCGGACAGGCGGTCGACGGAAGTTCGGCCAGATTGAACGCCGTACAATAACAGCTGTTGAGGAACTTGTAGAAGATCTGACCGTGACGGTACGCTGGCTCTGTGAACGTCGGGTACAGAAACACGCCGCTGTCTCCCAGCAGAGTCTGCAACAACATCTGTGTCTAAACTACACGAGAATATTTTGTTGTATTTTACCTCACAAATATAATTACAATGTATATAAGTTCTACAAGTTATGGGGTTCTTGTACTGTCGTATGGGTGTGACTTATGGACAATAACCAAAAAAAAGACAGTAAAGTACAAGCCTCGGAAATGGCATTCTTAAGACGAGTTAAAAGGTGTTGTAAACTTGACCGTATGAAGAATGAGGCCATTAGAGGAGAGTTAAAAGCTTTTAAATGAAATGAAAAATGACAAGACTACAAACAACGGTGGAAAGGACAACACCTAGAAAGACCGTCAGATTCCAGACTGGCCAAACAAGTCTGGAAATACAAAGCTATTGGACATAGGTGTGTGGTAGACCCCAAAAAAAGAGATGGCTGGAGGAGTTTTGAACAGTCAGCACCTTGCCTATGCCGTTGTTGTGAAGATGATGAAATATAATTACAGACGTCATAAGATTATCAGTCTAAGGACTGGTTGACTGCGTCTTCTTTCAATTTATTTTTATCCTACGCCAAGTTCTTCACTTACCTGTAGCATTGTCTATGGAATTGCTGTAAATCGCTGGAAATTCTGCCCTCAATAGAACCATTTTTAAAGGGCAATCTGCCCTCAATTGATAATTTTTAATAGGCTGGCTTGTCTGGCTTGTCCAATTATTTTTACTCTTCTAAGCTGAGTCTGTCTCCAAACTTCCTGCTTCTCGTGGCCCTCCCTAAAACTTCCTCATTTGAACCCGTTTTTACCCATGCGATTTTTAACGCTCTTCAATAGCAGCAGACTTCAATCTTCTTTCCTCTCCAGCTGAGGAGGTAGTCTAGCTTTCACAATCGTGTAGTGCCGCGCTCCACACATACATTTGAATGAAGTTCTTCTTGACACCACGGTTTACTTTGTCTTGGACGTGAGAAGATGTTTTTTACAGTGAAAGGGCCTCATAGCTTTGGGAATCCTAACTGCAGTAAAATTATAATATTTACAGTAGAAAATTCAATTACTCGCTACTCACTCTTTTAACCGTCAAAATGTTAAAATCACCAGAGCCCACGAAACCGTCAGGTTGCAAGGTGATGTACCTATGTTGATTATGTTAATATTGTGTTAATTATGTTTTGGTGTATTATAATTTTATCTATGTATTTAAGTAAAACAATATGCAAAGAATGTTACTATTTTGTTGAATTAAAACCAACTGTCCCAACTCTCTCTCTCTCTCTCTCTCGCTCTCTCTCTCTCTCTCTCTCACACACACACACACACACGAGCGCGCACACACACACACACACACACACACACACACACACACACACACACACAGAAGCACGCACATGCACGCGCGCAACACATTCACTCAATTAATAATAGACCTTGTTGTGTTGGATATTTTCTCTTGTATCCGTACAAGAGATGGTACCTGATGGTGGTAATAAATAATATTTTCGAAATGTCGACACATCTAATGTAAAACATGCGTTATACTATTTTTACAATACAGTATGTAAAATTATTGACCGATCCTCGCTGAACTTTCCATCGTTCAAATTTATTGATCGATGGTCACTGGTAAATTATGGATTCATTCTCAGTTTGTTTGAAAATAATATGCAGTTTGGTTGGAAATCTATAAGTAGCACCACAATTCTGTATAGAATGAGTAGGTCCATACCCATTACTACGGGGTAGTTTGAGCGTAGTGACCTGATATCTATGTGTCTGCTAAAGTAAGAGGATTCGTCTGCCTACTGACTCAGTTACTGGTCAGGCACCGTTATCGTAGTGAAGTGACCGGTTTGGTCCTTGACCTCGGGCACTGCTTGTGCGCGTTACTGGGTCAACCGCCGTTAGTGCGTTACAAAACCCAATCTCGCCGTGCTGGTTTGACTCGTTGACCGCGAGACACTATAGGCCTACATCGTGTATCCATAGTATACTCTCTTCTTTGGTTCACTATGCATAAACTGTTGTCTACGATCTCTCTGCTCTGGATGTCAGTCCTAAACAATTAGTTGACGTCAGAGTTTCCTAATCATCATCATCATCTTCATCAGCAAGGATTAAACTTCTTCTTCTTCTTCTTCTTCAAAGGTTAGGTTATATAAACCTCTTCCTGCACCGATCTCATCCTCGGACGACCCACGTCTCTTCTACCAGTGGCTTTATAGTTCAGTCCTGCTTGCAGAACTGTCATTCTGTCATCTTTTGCAGATGATCCCACCATTGTCTTCTGTAAATTGAATTAAATTCATTTATTTCCTTTACTTCAAATTCTGCTCTGATATCTTCATGCTTATTCTATCTTGCAACGTATAATTTGAAGTATTTCGAAGAAACTGTATTTCAGCACACTGACTCTTGGCGCTTTCCTTTTTTGTCATGTCCCACGCCTCACTCGCATAAATCAAAGTGGGTATTTCAATTGTCTTATAAAATTTAATCCTTGTGCTGTGTCTTGCTTTATTTCTAAGATTTCTATGAATCGTACCACAAATTTTCCTAAGATTCCTATAGGACCAAGACAGTTACAAACAACAGCACTTTAGAACAAGTGAGCCGTTACAAATATCTCGGCTGAGCAGTAAGCTATGAACCTGAATATGATATAAGAGAGAAGGATTAAACCAAAAATGTTTTTCCCGGTCCCAAGCAGAAAGACTAGAGCTGATCTCTCAGACGCTCCTTCGGACGCTCTGCACTTTCCGTCCTTTTGGCTTACAATTCCATAGTCGTTTGGGGATGCGGCAGTCATCCATTCGTATAAGCTGTTCCAACAATTTCACTAACACTGGGCAATCGTATCAAGTATACGATTACTCATAGTATAACTCATTGAATGTTACTCATAATATTCAGTTCCTGACGTACATCGACATTTCATTTGCGATCTTGAAGAGTATATCCTGCCACGTGCCTGAAAATTCTCATTTCGGCCACTTGAATACAACTGGCCTGGGATTTCTTTAAAGGCCAATTCTCAGACTCATAGAGAAGTGTGGGAGGCCCATCACCTTGTATAACTTCAGCGTGTTTCTTTATTGGTTGATTTTAGAATTCTCGTAATAGTCTCGCACACACGGTTCAACTGTGCAGCTTATTCACTACAATCATTGTTTGTAATCTAAGACACATTACAGCCAAGGCATTAAAAATTACTGACCTTCTCCAGAACAAAACCATCTACAACAATTCTGCTCGCCTTGGGAACAGATCGCCTTGGTCTACAATGTAGAGATCTGTAATCCGAAATCCTTGAACATTCGACTCAATGTGTGTACAGTCAGCTGGAAGCAGCTTTTTCAGTTCGACAGGACAGCCTGGGAATCAGCAAACAACAGCGTGTCACTGCAGAGATGGCGATCATTGAATGTTGCGGAAGGCTCATCTGACAATTGTGTATGACATCGTCTATATTTAAATTTAAAAAAGAAGGTGACAATGGGCACCACAATTGATCAGGCCCACGCTGGATGTTGTGCTTCTTGTCTCAATTAAATTTTGTTTTCCACATGAAGACTTTGTATAGCTCTAATGAGGTGTTGTAAGATCCTTTTATTATAAAATTAAATAATTACTAAAATTAATCAAACAATTAAATTAATGAAATACTCATCTGGGTGTTATTCCTTTAAACATTATCATAATGAGATAAATAGTAAAGTAAAAATATTTAGTAACATTTGTGAATAAACACTGAATTAGGGCTTGTGCTGTTATAGAAGTTCAATCAATTTGCATAACATGATTTCTATCACTGAAAAACACATCAGAAATGAGATTTCTAGTTATTTTTAATGTGGATATAATGAAAAGAGTCATTAATAACCCATATATTGCTATAAAAAGTGGACTTGCTCTGATTTGGAATTCATAGCTTTAATTGGTGTAATCATCTGCAAAGAATACAACACAACACACTACCAGTGACAGCTGTAGAGTATAGAGCTGAAAGAAGAAGAAACGTAGAGAAGCCGAGGAATGGCGGGTACTGAAACAGGCCTGAGGAGTCTGTCCTTGCTACTGAAGAGGAAGAAGAAGAAGAAGGAGGAGGGGCAGGAGAAGAAGAAGGAAAGAAAGAAAGAGAAAAAGAAGTGCGTAGAGGAGGGGAGGAGGGAAGAATTGTAAGAGGAGGAAGTGGAAGAAGGAGAAAAAGAAGAAGAAGGAGGAGGAGGAGGAGGAGGAGGAGGAGGAGGAGGAGGAGAAGGAGAAGAAGAAGAAGAAGAAGAAGAAGAAGAAGAAGAAGAAGAAGAAGAAGAAGAAGAAGAAGAAGAAGAAGAGGGAAGAGGAGGAGGATAAGGAAAAGACAAAGAAGAAGAAGAAGAAGAAGAAGAAGAAGAAGAAGAAGAAGAAGAAACAAAAATCAAAAACCTCCGGTGTATATACACATAAAAACCTATTTACTTTTATTATGAATTGTAGTTGGTTATTGACTTAAATTTATCATTATTTCAGTATAACAACACTGCACTATTAGTCTTTATCAATGCTTACTTGGAAACTGTGCATAAGTTGCTTCTTTCTGGCGAGCGTTCGTTGGTATCCTTGGTCGGAGGTTCTGTCAAACAGCGGTTTGATGATACCGTACGTCAGCGGGAAGATGGACACGTCGCTGAGCCCGACAAGACGCTTCAGTACTTGTAGGGCCACGCTGTTCCACTCCTGCACACACAAACACAAGCAGTATTAGTTATCAACATATTATATACGTGTTTGTGGTAGTAGGCCTAAATAATATAGGGCAGTCCAGATTAGCACGTTTTGTACTATGCCAGTTTTTCATTAACAAGACTTAGGATAACGGCTTCAGCAGGCGTATCGCATGACAGATGACAAAGCGTATATTGGGAAATCTGAAGTGCAGCCCCAAACATCCACCTTCCTAACTCTCGGTTGGTACTCTGTATTAGGGAAATTATATCATACACACAAACTTCAAGGAATGGTACGGTTGGATCTAATGGGCATTGGCTTGAGCGAATTAATAACAAATGATTTGGTATGAAGAAGAGCCTTAGTATGACGTGCCCCCATCAGCCAAATGGAAGAATGTGAGGAGACGCACGCCAGTGCAGACCGGAAGCGAAGAAGATGGAGCCACATTGCAGCTTGAGTAGTGCGTGTGTGTCTGTACTTGTGTGTCGATGGAGTGGATGGAGCATATAGGTAAAGGAAGTGGCTGATGGAAGTGCCATAAAGTTTATACGTAAGGGCGGCCAAGACAGGGACGAGTAACGCAGGTCGCCAAACCTGGAAGGAGGTGACAGAGAGGTGTCAAGGTAGGCGGGGGGGGACACAAAGAAGAGGGCTAAAAACTAGGTAAGTAGTTAGGGAATATTTAAATTGTTATAGTGATCAGGAAGGATGGCAGGTTGAGTATGTTTGAAGATGGGCATTAAGTGTTTCTTTTTCTATGACAATGGCGGCGAGGAGTTCTGGGAGGAGGTCCATCGGCTATGGTAAGGAGGCGGTTTATGAGGAAGGAAGGTCTGCGGGTGTTGCGGGTAGTTCTGTTGATGGAGGCGGCTATGGATTGTAGGGAAGTGCGTTGTTTTGCAGTTTGTGAGTAATACCAGTTGATCTTGTACAGGAAGGAATCGAGGTTTGGGAAGCGTTTGTTGCGTTCATACAGAGCGCTATTGGAGGTTTTGGTAAGGGAAGGGCTGCGGTAGATAAGTCGAAGAGCTCGCCGTTCGGTGATTCGGTAGGGTTTGAGGAGACGGGCAGGGTCGACAATCAGGAGTATCGGATGAGCGTATGTCATGATCGGGCGGATATGATCTGGAGCAACGATCGTTGCTACTGAGAGTTCTGAGAGAGCGCATTCCTTTATGGGGTTGGATTGAGGTTCGTGTGATGTGAGGTCGCCAGGTAAGTTTGGAGTCGAGCGTGATGCCAAGATATTTGCAGACACGTTCCGGTATTACGCGGAATTGACATTTAAAGAAATTGTTCATGTCAGTAGCCTGCAAAACTACCAGTCGTCTTTATAAGATCAGACCCCTGCTTTGCAGCAAGTATATGACCCACCGGATTAGAAAACTTATTGTCACTACGTATGTGTAGCGCCGATGATTAGCAACGCTAACCCTGTGAGTGGCTCCATAAGCGGAAGCTTCAGTCTCTCTTGGAGCGAAGATTGCGCTGGGCATCTAAGGCCCACTATCTATAACTTCAAACAACTAGACTATCCAAGAATTCCTACGTGTCTGTTTCCTGAACACCACCATAAGAACACTAGTGGTACCCAAAGTGGCGTCCGCAGACACTTTTAAGAAAAATTAGAATATACCGTAATTTTCTCCGATTTTTTTATGCCCTAAAATCTAAATTTTGGAATCTTAAAACAGTTAGTAGAAGCTTCTAGTATTTTTTGTGGGGGGGGGGGGCTCAAACTAATTGTAATTATAAAAATAGACTTAGAACTGGATATACAAAAAAGGGAAAAAAATTGCGGATAAAGATTTGTATTTTGGCACCTGGAATATCCGAACAGATTGTTTAAAAGAATGAGAATTTGTATTTGGTGGGACAGAGTGGAAGAGCGGAAGACATACAAGAATGGAGGCAAATTCTAGAGAAAGTCAGGGACCGTGGCCCTGGAGAGTACATAAATACGAACTGGATATTCAAAAAAAAAAGAAAAACGACTGTACGTTTAACTGAGTGAACAGTGCAGTTTATCGTTGCAAAAGAGGGTACAGTAGCACCGGCCTGCAAACTGCGTAAACACCCGCCTAAACTGCGCAGTTCTCACAGTTTATCGCTCAGACAAGACGTTACACGTGAAAAACTGCGCAGTAAAACTGATGGAGTGTGAGCCCCATATTGCGAAGAATCCTGGGACCAGTCAATGACGTACACGTCCGGAGAATAAGATATAACTTTGAATTGTAGCAAATGTATCAAGAACCACCGCTAACACAATACATAAAACTGCAACGTCTAAGGTGGGCTGGTCATGTAGCCAGGATGGGGGAAGACAGAATACCACGAAAACTATTGAATACCAGAATCCACTGAAAAAGACCAGTGGGAAGACCGAGAGAAGATGGGAGGATGCGAAAGAGCGAAAGAAATGCTGAAAGTGTGTTCCTGGAGGAGGATGGCTAACGATAGAAGACAATGGGGGGGGGATTGAAGGAGCCCAGGGCCCAACAAGGGCTGTAGTTCCATAGGAGAGAGAGAGAGAGAGAGAGAGAGAGAGAGAGAGAGATAGAGAGAGAGGGCCTTAAGATTGAACAAAATTTAGACAGTGTGACGAATGATAAATAAACCAATTAAAAATATCCCGTAAAGTTTTAGAGTGGAGAGTGTAGTATTAGGTCTAATTAGTGGTCTACAGTCGGTAGTCTCCAATTGGATTACTGCCCAGGTGGACTACTGATAATGGCGGCCGTAAATGGTTTAGTCGGTGCGACGGACGTGTTTTGCGCTGCCAACCCTCGCTAATCCTCGGCAGCGTCGGCCGCTCACGTCCGCAAATCTAATTTCAGTCGGCGCCTCACCCTACCTAAATACTGTCAACTCTGGTTTACTGAGACAAAACGAAGTTAAAATTTGTAATTCATCACCTCTTCTAGGAATCACAGCGTACAAAAAAAGTTGTATAATGACTGATATCAAAATTTGTTGTATTATAAAAGTGAGAAAATAAGCCATTACAGTACAGTTGTGAGGCCAGAACGCCTATATGCAAGTGAATGTCTAGCATTATTATAATTTAGACAAACTAAAAATATTAGAAAGACGAATTATTAGGAAAATATTAGGCCCACAAAAAAATTAAGAAGGTTGGAAGTTAATAAGTAATGATTAAATATACCAAAGTATAGAAAATATAACAGAAAAAATGAGAAAACAAGACTATTATTTTTTGGACATATATATAGAATGGACGACAATAGTTTAACAAAGCAGATCTTTAAATATATGTGGGAAAGAAGTCAACATCAAGTTGGATTAAAGAAGTCCAAAAGGGTTTTGAAAAAAATAATAATATAAACGCAGAAGAAGCAATTGAAAGAGACGTTTTTTCGAGCAAAAGTGTTAAAAATGAAAGGAGTCCAGGGTAGGAGAGAGAAAAATGCAGGTTCAAAGTGGACTGAAGAGAGGAAGAAGAGACACAGTGAAAAGATGAAAGAATATTGGAGAAAAAGAAAAGAACAAAGAATAGAGAACTGAAATTGGCATGTGGCCTTAGATGGCAGTACAAAAAAAAAAAAACTTTAAATGTCCGAACAATAACGGTTTTACCAATGCATGCCAAGATTCGCCATTGTTTTACAGTAAATGTCCGAAATGCCTAATAATATATATATTTCAAGTTTCCACTTACAGACGCGGGAAAATGTCAAAATTTACCAACTGCATAATGATAAAAGCTAGAATTTCGCCACCAAAGAAGTCCTGCTGAACGAGTAGCTGAACTTTCAGTCCAATTCTCTACACGACACAACGATAAGATTATAAAACGAGGTCATAACAATTGATTATAGTGTTACCGTGGTGCGCACCAACAACACCGCGTGTGTTCCGGTTTCATATATTTTATATTTGTTTGCGACATGTGTGTAAATGATACGTAATTTGTTTTAATTGTCTGACGAACTTTACTGAGGGATTACACCTGAAGATGAGATGTATGTCCAGGAACGCGTAGTGGGGAAAAGCCACTATGTGGATATATTCAGACTTGGATTTGATAAGTCGATAGGGAGGCATGCAGGCGGGGTAGGCGCTTATCAGCGGTGGAAAAGGTTAAAGTTTACTACCCTCTTATGGAGATTAGAGCGGCGCGCGCGGGGTTCGCGTGTTGCGTCTTATTTACTCCCCTCGCTCGTTCGAAAATAACCCGTTTATCTTATTGGGACCGCTAGTTAAATTACCGCTGTTGGGGAATATACCTACGTACGTAAGTTGAATCAAGCGAATTGGAACTTGTGACGTCATTAGCGCAAACTCTGCCAGCATCCAGGGCTGCAGTTTGTATTGCTTTAACCACAAAATGCTGTTTGATCGCAAATTTTAATACTGTCCTTGATATTAATCAAATTAATAAATTAACGCAAATTAATGGAATCCTTGATTTTTTTTATTATACATAGTTGTGGTCTCCAAGTTACATGTACAATTAAATTGTTAAATTACCATGTGTATCCAGGGTTCCTTTCTTGCAACTTGTTTTTTAATATTCACAACGCGTTTTGAAACTTATAGTCGCATAATCAGGTGATAAAATATGTTCAATCACATGGAGTACGTCAATTAATAAAAGTCACATACATCCCGTTATTTAAGCGACTCGCAACCCTTGCACTCACGATGCGCATCGCCATCGCTACGGATCACGCGAGTGACTAACGATTCTACATCATACTGTGCCCGCACTTGTCAATCATATTGTTCTAGCACGCGTATAGCTGTACCATATAGCTAGTTGGATTTGAAAGAAAGTTTTTCATTCAGAAGCTGATCACCCTGAGTTTTGGAGGCTCTGTAAATTTCGAACTCTTCCAGTGCGTCCATGAGTTTCCTCTTTTTGCAGAACTCCAGTGGTTTGAAAGTCTTTTGAAAACTAGAATAATTGTGGTTACATGTCATCAATCAGCCTTACATGTCATCAATAATGACATCATCGGCATCGTGACATAACGCGGGTTGGGAGTCGCTTAAATAACGGGATGTGTGTGACTTTTATTAATTGACGTACTCCATGTAAGTGAACATATTTTATCACTGATGATGGAACTATAACCCTCGAAACGCGTTGTGAGTGTTAAAAAAAAGAAGTTGCAAGGTAGAGAACCTGGATATACACACTGTAATTTTAACAATTTTATTTTTTTTTATGAATCCTGTATACGATCCGTATATGTCACTTTGTTTTTGCAGTTTTGTCTTTTATCCAATGTTAAATGTTTTCCATCAACCGGGCGTTTATTATACTAAGGTTTACCGCCATAAAAAAAGTGTTAAACAATCACTTTTAGACTCATTAAAGCTAACCAACGGCATAGGCAGGGCTGTTGTTTAAAGCTACCGTTCATACTGTTTGCCCATACATTTGTACGTGAGGTCAGATATGTTTAATATACGAGGGCTGTGCAAAAATTAACCTCCGACATTGGGCGATATACACAAATTGACTGTCATAATAACCCGGTGCATAAGCAGTATATTGACATGTTGATGACGACATCTACAGCGTGTTGGTGACGAGAAGGCGAGACGGAACTTGACATGGGGGTTGAAAGCTACCTATCAGAACGCATTATTTTACTACTATGTTCCTGCTTTCTTAATATATTGCTAAGTACATGGGTCGCATAGAATAATTAGTCGGTTATAACGAACACTGGAATGCATCGGATTTATATGACTTTTTTTCAAATTCCACTAATACTTTAATATTGTTTCTGATCACAAAATCAAATTAATTATGTCTCTGATGAATTTTTTTACTATTATTATTGGGTCCTTCAGTCCTTCGACTGGTTTATATACCCGTGGTGCGTGTGTTAGGGAGCCTCTCACAGGTATATGGGACTTACAGTTTAGCGCCGGATCCGAACGGCATAATTGGGGAGTGTTTATACTAGGCGGGATGCCTCTCGCTGGTTTGCCATCGCCTTGCGAGGGGGAAAGGTCGTATCTAAATCAGATGGCCCCGGCGGGAATCGAACCCGCACCGACAGCGTAGCAGCGCCACACGCTAGCCACTACGCCACGGGCGCTCCTCGTCGTTTAAATTTATTTTACACATTTAAAATAATTTTCTCTTATATTTGTTCCTTCTAGATAGACGTTCAGGATATTGTTATGATCTCCTCCTGTTGTCCGGCGTTTAGGGTCGTTCTCGGGTTGGGTACTTCTAAAATATATAGTAAATTAAATTTTAACTGTGATTTATTCTGTGTATTAAATATACACAATACTTCAATAAACATGAAGTGTTTTTTTAAATGCCTATGCGGACGATCTTGTACTAAATCTTATTATCACTCGATATTTAATCTATTCGCGAACTTTCTGACTTCATATTTAATCTAGTCGCGACCAACGACCACTCATTTCCGAGTTCAGAGCGAGGCTGAATTATACATTATGAAGAACAAATTCTCAATGAGACGTCGACACAAATAATTTAAAATTTGTGTTATACTTTTTTGACCGATCTTCTCAGACACTTCATCGTTAAAATTGTATATCATACTTTACAGGAGCATCAGACATCCGTCGGTGGCAACAAAAGTAAGCTAAACCGGTGGGTTGGGAGTGAGCCACATCAATTATCTGCCTTTCAGTTTAAAGCCAGACCGTGCAAAGGTACATAAACATATACGCGCGCGCACACACACACACACACACACATATATATATTGTGTCTCTTACGTCTGGATGTTGTTCGTCCTTCTGGAAAGCGTTCTGTATTCCGTTCATGCGCAACATGAGCGGAGCGCTCAAGTCGAGCACCCTGCTCAATCCTTCGATCGACACCTGCAGATCAAAAGTAACAAATTTCATTATTAGAATGGGTCATAATAAATTCCTGTTTACGTATAAGATAAGCTGAGATTTATAAATCGAAACTGCCACACTGTGTGGTCATATTTTTTCGTGCAGTTTGAAGCGAAAAAGTTGAAGGCACATTGGAGGTAGAGTAGTGTGTGGCCATATAGGTAAAGGAAGGGCCTGATGAAAATGCCATAAGTTTATACATGAGGGCGGCCAAGACAGGGACGAGTAACGCAGGTCGCCAAAGCTGGAGGGAGGCAACAGAGAGGCGTCAAGGTAGGCAGAGAACACAGAGAACAAAGCTAAAGACTAGGTAAGTGGCTAGGGAAAACTGAAATTGTTATATGGTCAGGAAGGAAGGATGCCAGGTTGAGTATGTTTGAAAATAGAAATTAAGTGTTTCTATTTCTATGACGATGGCGGCGATGAGTTTTGGGAGGAGATCCATCGGCTATGGTAAGGAGACGGTTTATGAGGAAGGAAGGTCTGCGAGTGTTTCAGTTAGTTCTGTTGATGGAGGTGGCTATGGATTGTAGGGAAGTGCGTTGTTTTGCAGTTTGTGAGTATTTCCAGTTCATCTTGTACAGGAAGGAATTGAGGTTAGGGAAGAGTTTGTCGAGTGCACACAGATCGGTATTAGAGGTTTTGGTAAGGGGAGGTCTGCGGTAGATAAGTCGAAGAAGTCAACGTTCGGTGATTCGGTAGGGTTTGAGATGGGCAGGGTCGGCGTCAGAAGTATGGGATGAGTGTATGTAATGATCGCGCGGATACAGGTTGTGTAGATGAGATTAAGTAGCCCGCTGGGGCAACGATCGTTGCTTCTTAGAGTTTTGGGAGAGCGGATTCGTGTGCAGGGTTGTTTTGTGGTTGGTGTGATGTGAGGTCGCCAGGTAACTTTGAAGTCAAGCGTGACGCCAAGATATTTGCATACACGCTTCGGTATTACAGTTGATGGGCCTACGCGGACTTTAGATTTAAAGAAATGGTTCATTTTGCGTCCTGTGGAATTTGAAATACAAATTTGGGTCTTGTCCGCGTTTACTGAGATTCGCCATGTGTTACAGTAGTTTATGAAAAGTTTTAAAACTAATAAGTGGTCATCCAAATCACCTCATTTATATAAATACGGCAAAACGGTATAAAGCTCTTCAGAGGTTTTAAAACAGCGTTTTAGACAGGAGACGAACAAGTACTACGAACTTACAGCATTAAGTATGTATCCACATTTCCACATATACATTTCGTCACAAGAACACTGAATGGAAAGGTCAGAAGAGATACTCTTTTGAAATTTTATAAAGTGATGGTAATGCCATGCTACCTTTATGGCAGTGAGACTTGGACACTGAACGCAAAGACCCAAAGCCGGATACAGGCTAGTGAAATGAGATTATTACTGGGAGTATCGCGGAGTGGCCGGCTTAGAAATGATGATATAAGGGAACATCCTTGGAATATACAACCTAAACGAAAGGATAAAGCAATACAGACAGGAATGGACAGACCATGTTGAAAGGATGCACGAGAACAGGATACCAAAACAAATTTTGGTTTATAATCCGAAAAGGAGGGCGGAATATCAGAAGACCAAATGAAAGATGGTCGGACCAAGGAGTGCGCAACGGATCGTAAGGTCCACAACCTGAAGAAGAAGAAGAAGAAGAAGAAGAAGAAGAAGAAGAAGAAGAAGAAGAAGAAGAAGAAGAAGAAGAAGAAGAAGAAGAAGGTATTTCGTCACATTATTGTGAGCTAATAATAAGACAGTTTATATTCGGTTGAAGGCCAACTATTTACTTCAATAATATTCCGTACTTTACTGTTTTGCAAACAAATTCCTTTGCGGTATGATGCTCAAGTACTTTTGCCTTTGTCTACAGGTTACATTTTCACGTTTTCAAAATTCACAGTTTACGGTGGACAAACGCAATTCGTTATTGACAAAAAACAGAATTAACACTGTTGCTCACCACTATAGAAAAATTATTCCGATTAGCGCTTTCAAGCTTCACAGCTCATCATCAGATCGGATAGCTCATTTCCGATCTGATGATGAGGTGTGAAGCTTGAAAGCAGTAATCGAAATAATTTTCTGTAGTGGTGTGCAACAGTGTTAATTCTGTTTATGATTATAACCACTAACACAACTTTCTTAATTAAGTGGCAAAAAAATGTGTCACCCGCGTTTCATCTTTTTCTGTTAAAGTTCTTTAACCACTTGACAAGAATATATGCGTATAAATAGGTGACACGACTATAACGTGTTTAGTCATGGCCGGCTCTAGTAGAAGCCCGGAATATTAAACGTGGCAACTTTGTGTTTGAGGCCTATAAGCATAGTGTAATAAAATAGACGAAGTCAACATGTTATATTTTGATTTAATTTCATAGCATTTCTAAAATCTTGAGTAGGCCTATTTATAGCTAAATCTAAATTATAGGTCTGTGGTTAGTACTATACGTTTAAGTTGAAGAAATCAATGAATTAATGTTAAACCTAATGAATTAATTTTGTTTGAATTATTGAATTCGTATCAATGACGAATGAGTTAATTATTATATTTCTTAAATAATACAACAGTATTTTACATAATAAACTTTTAATTTGAAAAAAAAGAAGAATTATAAAAGTGCTGTTAACCGGCAAATAAAAATCACGCGATTTGATAATTGAAATACGTAAATTAAGAGATCGTCTAGTCGGCCTCAAATATCAGCTGGTTCCAATGTTGCCACGTTTAATATTCCGGTCTTCCACTAGATCCGGCCATGGTTTCGTGCATTGCTGTGCAGTTTACTTTTCTGAACACGACCGGAGACCATCTAGAATCGACATGAGCAAACTGTTACATTTCCCTCTCTTAATTTGTGGCCTCGACACTTTTTCCTTCAGAAATCATATTATTTATCTAGCATAATTAAAAAGTTAATGCTCCCAAGGTAGATGACTATCTCAGCAAGGCAAAAAAAAATCGGTATGAAGAGCCATACACGACTTCCACTTTCTAAGATTTGTATGTACAATTTTTAAATATAAATTGAAAAATTTGACAAGTTTGACAAATTGAAATGAAATATTCCCATATAAACTACTTCTTCCCTCTACTTCTTCTTACTTCCTACTTTCAACTTCTACTTCTTTCCGTATTTAAACCCTCCCCTTCAACTATCATTTTCATTTATAGAAAATTACCCCTCCCGTTCAACTACCCTTTTTATTTATAGATATTTCATCTACCTTTCTACAGTGGATTATAATCATCTTCTTTTCAGGATACTTTATTTATCAAAATTAAATACTTTACTCTTGTTAAAACGTAAAACGTTGCAGGTAAACTATTATCAATTGATTTGGTATTCACCAAAATCAATAGGCCCTGAGTCCTCTACAACTCGAGCACATATGCGAAAAATTATTTGATTCTGTTTGAACTTGCGGCAGTTTTCGTTCTGCATAGAATAAATTCTACACAAACACACACACACACACACACACTTTTTGGAAAATGGATTTTCTTCATGTTTTGAGGGTAGTACAATCAGAATCAGCCCTTATCTCGAACACGATTTTTTTCGCCATGACCCTACTTCCATTTCCTTATGGAACATGGAAGTAAAACTAAGTACTTTACCCTTGTTAAAACACAAATGTTATTATGTTGAGTATTACATTTAACAGAACCGTTTAAAATACATGTAAACTTTAGATACTGGCATTGGCCTAAAAGGAATTGTGTTATGTTATATGATGATTAAAAATAATCAAATGTTATAATTAAGTTTAGGTTATTACAGTAATTATGTTTAGAAGCACTTAAAATTAATAAAATTGACATGAACAGTTGTAATGAGTATAGGTGAGGTGAATTATGAACTCTAGGTAATTAGGCCTATAACTGGTAACCAGAATTTTGCAAACTTTAAGACAAAACAATAACAATTGATAAAATGAAGTATATAATCCGGTTAGGTTTCATAATAATAGTGTAGGATACAAAACTGGATAGAAAATAATTAGTTTAAAGATCATTTATAAAAGAAAACCAAATGGAAAATGTATGAATCTGTTATAATTTGAAAAAAGGTGGGATATCAAAATAATTTGTAACCAAAAAGCAAACTAATGGTGTTATTATATTTAGGATTACAGCTAGTATAAAAGAGTTATAATAATTTAAAGATTTTTAATAATTTTGTATAGAAAAATGTTAGCTTTCTATAACAATGTTGTAAATTATCAACCAATGAGAATTAGTGTTTGGAAGCTAGCAACTATGGTAACTAGTAAATAAATTGTATTATTCCATTATTAGCTCTTGATGAGTGCAAACGTATTAAACCGCAATGAGTAAAGAAAAGAATTAACTAAATAAAATCTATAAAAATTAATGACGAAAATAATAAACTAAATTACAGAAATAATATTAACACTCACATGAATTAAAAATCACTAGAAGAAATTAAATAATCCATGAGGAAGTGCTGAGGAATCCCAAGTGACTGACTACGAACCACTGGAAGGAAGAAAATACCTAAAACCTATAAATGAATGACGGAATCTTCAACAACAAGGATGAATGGTGAAAAATAAATACCTAAACTAAATACCTAAGAAAATAGAAGAACGGAATTAACGAAAAAAGGGCAACCAGCAGTATTCGTGAAAAATACTACCCGGATAGAAAAGATAGAGGACTGCTAAGTATATTTTAAAATACGACCTTAAGAGTAACACAAAAGAAAACAAAAACAATAAGTGAAAATACACCTTCAACACTATTTGTCACTTTTTTAACAGACACTTGAACTTTCTTTGATTAAATGAACACCTCAAATTGAAGAATAATGTCAATCTAACATTGATTCCTTAAGTGAATATATTTTAAACGTAAAAATTTACTAAACTCAGATAACCTCCAAACGCTAAATCCAGTAGATATACAGGGTAAGTCAAAAAGTAAAGGCAAACTTTATTTTCCCTGCTTCAATGGATGGCAGCACTGACTGAACAATGACATATCATAACCTCAAATTTTTTTTGTTCTTTAGCTGTGTTGTTTCAGTGCTCAGCTCCATTCGTAGTGATTGTAGGGCATTTTATTATGAGTGCTCCGTTGTCCGTGTGCACCAAGGAAGAAATGAGGGGAGTGGTACGTTTTCTGCACTCTGAAGGGACTAAACCTGCGGAGATTATTCGCAGAATGCAGCAGCAGTACGGTGAGAGCTGTCTTAGTGAACGCAAAATTTATGAGTGGATAAATCGCTTTAAAAATGGTCGTGTATCTATCTGCGATGAAGTGCGTTCTTGTAGGCCATCCACTTCGAAGACGGACAAGAACATCGAGACAGTTGAGCGAATGATTCATGATGATCGTCGTATCAACATTGATGATATTGCGCATGGGTTGAACATTAGCCACGGTTCAGCAGTTGCAATCATCCACGAATCACTAAATTATCGCAAAGTGTGTGCTCGTTGGGTACCACATCGACTGACAGACCAGCACAAACAGAAACGTTTGGAAATTTCGAAATCACATTTAAGGCGTTTAGAAGAGGAAGGAGAAGGGTTTCTCAGTCGCATAGTAACCGTTGATGAGACGTGGGTCCATCACTTCGAACCACAGAGTAAGCGGCAGAGTATGGTGTGGAAACATCCATCCTCGCCTACAGCAAAAAAGTTCAAAAGACAAGTTTCTGCAGGAAAGTTGATGATGACAGTGTTTTGGGATATGAAAGGTCCACTTCTAATTCATTACACTCCTAAAGGTCAAACAGTGAATAGTGACAGCTACTGTGAGCTACTGCGAGATCTGAAACCCAAAATCAAAACAAAGAGGCGAGGAAAACTTTCAAAAGGTGTGCTTTTGCTTCAGGACAATGCCCGTCCTCATACTGCGGGGAAAACGATCCAGTGCATTCAAGATCTTGGTTTTGAGCTGCTGGAGCATCCGCCGTACAGTTCTGACCTAGCTCCAAGTGATTTTCACCTTTTTGGTCCGATGAAGGAGCACCTGCGTGAATCCAAGTTTTCGTCGGATGACGAGTTGTGGAGGCGGTGCGCGAGTGGCTGTGCACGATGCCACAAATCTTCTTCCAGGACGGAATTACGAAGCTTGTCAAGAGATGGACCAAGTGCATAGAAGTTGAGGGAGATTATGTAGAGAAATAATGTTACTTGTCATCTTGTTTTCACAATAAGAAGTTCCTTTTTAAAAATTTGCCTTTACTTTTTGACTTACCCTCGTAGTTTACCACTGTAATTATAAGTGTATCACAATTTATATGTTATTTGTATGGTATTTGTAAAATTTTGTACTTTTATTAGTCCATTTGACAATATTTTCTGTAGTCCCAAGAATTTCGACCTGAGATACAAATAAAACGAAAATATCAACACCAATCCACGAGTTTTGCTAAGCAGCGGCTGGTCAGAATAGCCAACCGCTAATAATTAAACATGCCGGCGCAAAATTAAAATATATAATTTAGAAGAAATTGTAGTAAAATGAACCAATTAATAACTGTTAATAAAACATAATGGAAGCATTGAACTGTATGTTTGATTTTATTTAACTTTTCTTTAAAAAATTGACTATTCACTTATCATTAAATAAACCTTGCATTTTTGGTTTACCAAGAAGAGTTGGCAAACCCTAGTTCGAGGCAGAAAATACGAATTCGAACATCTGAACGGGTGAGTAGACACTCTCCAGTTTTAAGTATTATAACGAGCAAGATCTCGTGTAGTTATAATATATATAAACATTTGCACAAACCTTTTCCACGTGACATCCGTACTTGTTGGCCATGTGATCGGCGGCGTGACGCAGAGCGTCCCTGATTTCCGGCTGCACCCTTTCTGTCACTACACTGCCATCGTCATCCATGTAGTACACCCTCACCTGGCTTAGGTCTACCTGGAAACAAGTACCGTTGTTCTTATGGTATGATAGGCTATATAATTGCATGATTTATTTTCAAACAGAAAATAAACATTTTGCACACCACTATACAGACAATACAGACTTTACAGACAATTCCTGATTAGCGCTTTCCAACATTTCAGCTCACCATCAGATCGGAAACAAACAATAATAACAATAAAAAAATCCCTACATAATCGGTATCTTAGGCTTTCACTGCAGGCGTCAACTCTGTTAATCTCCTTCTTCTTCTTCACCTCTTCAATGATTAGTTTATATAACCCTGTTACGGCACCCATCGTATCCTCGGACGACCCATGTCGCTTCTACCATTGGCTTTATAGTTCAGTGCCGCTTTCGGCAATCGATCCTCTGTCATCCTTTGCAGATGATCCCACCATTGTCTTCTGTAAATTGAAACAATTTCATTTATGTTCTTTACTTCGAGTTCTGTTCTGATATCTTCATTCCTTATTCTACCTAGTAATGTATAATTTAAAGTCTTTCTAACAAAATGCATTTCAGCGCTCTGCATCTTGCCGCATTCCTTTTTTGTTATGACCTACGCCTCACTCTCATAAATCAACGTGATTATTACAATTGTCTTATAAAATGTAATACTTGTGCTGTGTGCTGTTTTATTTCTAACATTTCTATGAATTGTACCACAAATATTCCAAAATTTATTTACCTTCCTGTTAATATTCGTTTGACAATTCTCTGGCCTATTAGGCCGTGGTCCATTACTCCCGCATAAAACAGACGTTTTGCCCCACCTCCCCCAACGTTGGAGGCCATCTTTAGTGTAACGACTTGAGTAACTTGTACGTTTTTCACCAGTTTTCCACAGTAGTGTGGCAAAGGAACAGTAAATGCCTGTATACTCTGTAAGTAATTTACTGTGGTACATGCCTATGAACTCTTAAGATGAGCTGAAAGTCTCGAAAGCACATTCGAGAGGTATCTATATATGGGTGTGCAACACAGTTACTTTCCGTTTGTCAATATAACAAATTTTTATTTATTTAGATTTATTTCAGATAATGGAATATGTATGGACGGCCTCATACAGGAAAAGCAAAAATAAGGTATAAAGGTCAGATCATTAGGGCTTAAAATATTTTAGAATAATGAAGTGGTGAGAAAACTGAGGGATAAAAAGAGTTTTATGTGGGTTACAAGGAGGGAGGGATAAAAAAACGCAACACTCTGTACAAGAACGAAGGAAAATGGATTTTGAATCAATTAACTCATCATCGCCATCATACATTATATGGAACACAAGAGCTCAATTTACGCTAAGAATATTTATATTGTGATATAAAATGACGCACAAAATTGAACATTACCGCTTCAAAGTAAGCTCAATTGGATATTTCACAACTTACTAAAGGTGTATTTTATCTCTCCTTTCTTGCTCTTCAAGGTCCCGCAAAGAGGTTGGGTCTCATAAAAAAACAAAAGCAAGACAAAATAGATGGTCACAGGACAGGAAGCTACAGAAGGAGAGCGCGTCCAAATTGGCATCTATTCTTTCGAAAATGTCAACAACTTTGTTTACTTAGGATCCTAAGTTAACTCCGATGGGGAAAGGACAGAAGAAATAAAGCGAAGAATCACCTCAGCTAATAGGTGCTTCTTTGGTCTCAGACCGCTGTTCCAGAGCAGAACAATTTCCAGGAGCATCAAGCTGCTTCTGTATAAAACACTGATCCGCCCAGTTCTCACCTATGGTTCTGAGACCTGGACCATTTCTAGAAAGTCTGTGTCAAGCCTGCTGGTTCATGAACGCAAAATCCTCCTCAGTATTTTTGGTCCAATATGTGTGACAGGTGAATGGAGGAAAGGACCAACCAAGAACTTAACACTCTTCTGAACGAACCAGATATTGAGAAAGTTATAAAACTTGGTAGACATAGGTGGGCTGGACATGTGATCAGAATGGGGGAGAATGAAATCCTCAGAAAGGAACTCACAAAACAGATGTATGGCACCAGGAGAGTTGGTAGACCCAAACTACGTTGGGAAAACGGTGAGAATTATAATGAGCACCATATCCTTGGGACCCGGAACTGGAGAGCATCTGAACTTGACCAGGACAACTGGCGGAGGCTGTTAAGGAAACCTTGACTCAGAAATTGGTTGTCGCGCCGCTGTAAGTAAGTAAGTAAATTCTTTTATCTCTGCCAACATTTCTGGAATGTAATTTTTTGAGTAGACTTGGATTTAACTCCACATACTAGGGTAAAATATGTTGTTAGTCAATGGTATCCCGTTTCTAGAATATGTTTCGCCTTGAGCAAATGTTTGCTTATTACTAGAAACACCAAACTAGAATTTTCTTCAAGCTTGCTTGCTTTAGCTACGAACGTCAACGAAGCACGCCCAAACTCTCCAGCAGGGTCTACTCGCTTCTTCTTATTCCTGATTTCCTTCACTACTTTCAAAAACATTTAATTTCTCAGCGATCGTAACGCACTTTCTCATTTTTCCACTCACTATGTTATCTCTTAGAAGAAACAGTAATGAACTAAAGCCGATTAAGCTGAACAAATATGAGAAGTGAAAGCCGAAATGAGAAGTGAATAAATATACTCTTACGCTAGCTCAGTGATCAATGCTAACCGGCACTATTTGATAGTTTCCTATAAACGTACACTGTGTCCCAAATAATATACAAGAGTATGATTAACATCACGTTGATGTACGGATTCGAAACATGGAGAAAAAAGAAACAGATAAAAATAAAGTTAGAAGCTACAGAAATGGATGTTTTGAGACGAGCTGTTAAAACTTCAGTGCTAGAGCGAATACGAAATGAAACGATCAAAGAATAAATGAGCGTACAAAGGATAATCATTGACAGCATTGAAGAAAAAACAATTAATCTGGTACGGACACGTACAAAGAATGGGACAAGACCGACTGAAAAAAAAAACAATGAGATGGATAACTAGAGAGCAGAGAAAAAAAGGAAGACCCAAGAAAACATGGATGGAGGGCGTAAGAAGATCAACAAGCGATAGAGGACTAAACAATGAACACTGCAAGGACAAACAACAATGGAGGTTGGGCATCGGACAACGTCGTAGGACGTTTTGACCCCGGAATTAAAAAAAAGTGACCCAATTACTTCTGTTCCGACATTCATTTTGTGATATGCGCAACGTAAATCAGCACTAACATTTAAACGTATAAATTAACCTTCGTATCTACAGGGACTAAAGAATGTAAGAGTAAATAATTGTATAAATTTAAATAAGATAATGACTAAAAAAGTGTAAAAAAGAAATAAATGGAAACGTGTAACCGAAACAAATTAACATGGGAAGTAGGATGTATGAATTTTGCTGGGACCTTGCAGGAAAACGAGTAAGTGTGAAAAAGTGTGTAAGTACCGAATCTATAAAAGAAGATTTACTTTATTCTGTTTTAAGTTTTTCATCACAGGTTCCAGACCTTACACCGAGGCTGTTTTGGGTACTACAAATATTACAAAGTTTTACATGAACAGGTTACTGACCTGTTGCACAAACCCCTACCAGGAAGACCAGAGACTCTTCTGTCAGAGTTACCATACCTTGGCCGAATGGCCTCTGTTTTGGGGCGCAGGAGATTCGGCCTCGTCCTTCTCTTTCTGAGATAGGATTTGGTGGCTTTGTATCAGTACTGAACGTTTCTTAGTATTTCCAGGACTCACCTATGCATCAGTGAGCACTCTGAGAACCTAAGTTAAGAAATTATAATTTAAAAAAGAAGACACCTTAGGCCTCGATTACTCTAACAGTATCGGGGACAAAAAATAACAAGAGGCAGTCAAGAGAGACTAGACAGGAAAGACTAAAGGAAGGGATCTCACCTGAGACAAGTTGAAGCAAAGAGAGAGTCCAGCTAGGGCACATCGGGATTGCCAAACCCGTATCCACAAGATGTGGACCTCCGCATGACAAAAAAGGAATGCGGCAAGATTAAGAGTGTTGAAATGCAGCTTCTTCGAAACACTTTAAATTATACATTGCAAGATGGACTAAGGAATGACGGTATCAGAGCAGAACTCGAAGTAAAGGACATAAATGAAATTATTTCAATTTATAGAAGACAATGGTGGGATCATCTGCAAACGATGACAGAGGATCGATTGCCGAAAGCAGCACTGAACTATAAAGCCATTAGTAGAAGAGACGTGGGTCGTCCGAGGATGGTAAGTAGGATGTACGACCTTGGAAAAAAACGAGCAAGTGTGAAAAATGTGTAAGTACCCAGTGCATAAAAGAAGTTTTACTTTATTCTGTTTTAAGTTGTTCATCAGAAATTCCAAAGGTAAAATATGTTGTATCAGTCAATAGTATTCTCATTCACAGAGTATTTTTGAAATTAAAATTTTTGTAAAGCACAATATCTTTATGTTACAGAAGAGTTTTATCTTACCCATCCTATTAATTTAGTGTTCAAAAGTTTCAGTTGTCTAACTTCATCAAATTAGCAATACACTATATTTTTGTCTGTACTATAGCAGGTCCTAGGGTGTTACCCTCTTCAGCCTCCTATTAAAATTGTCAATGTCGATTAGCTGGATGGCTTTCACGTTGGTGGGTCTTGTTCTATGTTGAGTATTAACACTTCTGATGCATTGGCATCAACAGCAAAGTCACAATGGATGCGACTATTGTGAGAAGCAGTTATTACTTTGTATAGTGCCTTATTTATTGAAGAATTTCAGGAATAACTTTGGTAGATAAAGTCTCTGAAGAAACGGTCAGGTGATAGATGAGCTATTGAGTCATGAGTATTGATCAGCTATTGATTCATAAAGCTCAACGAATACGATGGCTAGGTCACCTAGAGTGGAAGGATCATCAGCGTATGCCAAAGAAAATTTTCAGGCCGCAAGGCTATAAAAGCAGAAAGAGAGGCAAACCTAGAATAACATTGTTGGATGATATGCTAGAATATCTCAGAAGAATGTATGCGAAGGGTTACACTGAGGTGGCAATGGACAGGAGACTTTGGAGAAGCTCACGTGTTACAGAACAGAAGCTAGAAGAAAACACAAAAGGGGTGTAGAAATTAATGAGATAAGCACCAACCGGTGTGGTTGAAATAACTGTGGCATGTAACAAACTACATCAGATAATTATTCTTAATTATCATCGTATGGTTTCTGCTTGCTATAGTACGAACAACTTACCGGTTCTAACAAACGCAGCGAGCGGGCTTTGTCCCTGTTGCCAACCATAGAGTCCAACAGTATCGGCAAGTCCTCGGCGTAACGACACATCGGTCCTACGGTGAAGAAGTTGTCCCAAAGCGGATGAGACGATGTAGGCATGTGTCCCTTATTGCTGACGTAACCTGCAAAACAGATAAAAATACTGTTACGTAATGCGGAAAAGGTGTTACGTAATACGGACTGTTCTACAAGTTTCTCGAATATTCCAGCTGTAATGTGTGTGTGCGTACATAATGCTGCTACTTTGCGATGAATGACAATTACGCGTCAACTATCGGGTCTATACCACACCATACCGGTCAGCGCGTGCTGTGTTCACGGCCGCAATGAATTACGTTCTAGTGTTTGCTAGTAGACGCCTATTAGCGAATATTCTGGAACCTCGGCGCGGTATAAATACAAGTGCTCAGCGACGCTCAGTCAGTTATTGTCGGGCGATTACTCTGTGCGTTCAAGTGGTTATTAGTGCGGTTCGTAATATTGTGGCGAAGTGTTATGTGTTTTATAATTGTGCGGGACAATTGTAATACAATTGTGTTTTATATTAGTTGACATTTTTATGCGTGTAAACAATTTTTATTTGATTTGTTGTAACAGACTATCTTGTTGATTACAAACTGTTTAATTGTGATAATTAAAGCTGGTGATTAGTGACTTAATGGTTGGTGTCTTGTATTTCGTTATCCACTGTACCATACGACGATCAGTAGATCGTCGTAATAAACCGTGTGAATTTATTAACTCCAACTTCGTCGTGCTTATTTGCTAAACTGCTAAGTGCCATGTTCCGGACGAGGCCTTTCAGTGTTCCACCATTTTCAAGTCCTAAATCACGACCTATTAAATCTGAAAGTATTAAATGTAAAAGCGTGTAAGAACAGTTTACTTTCCGTCAACAACCAGATAGTTGTTGACGATTTAAATTACTATATGCTACGACAATTAAGAGGAAAGGATACCAAATTGCAGCCTTACAATAAACTGGCAGAAACCGGAATATATGACAGTAGGAAAGAAGATCAATTGAATATGAATTAAGTGATAAAAATCTGAAAGGGGCAGAGTCTTGTAAATGTTTAGGCCTTACGCTTAACAAGTAAGGAAAGAGCAGGGACGAGCAATGGTAAGAATAAACAAGGATAAGGAGACCTTTATTACACTACGCAACTGATAGCATGCAACTGATTTCAAGCCTACATGAAACTAGTTGCACGGTAGTAAAAACAGCCTGCAACTGCTCTGCAATCAGTTGCAGAGTAAACATATCGTCTATACTACTATTATAAAGAGGTAAAATTGTTTTGTATCGTTGTCTGGGCTAACCTCAGAAACTACAGATCCGATAAAAAATTTCTTTCATCACCGTGTTCCTTGAAGTTTGAGAGTGGTTTTAGACATAAATTTATAGTTAATTTGCATTTAGTGAAACTTTCGGCATGCAATAATTTTTTTTTTTGTATAAGAGATAGCTATCTCTCTTAAATGCAAATTTTATTTTGGTTTTTGTTTCAATAAAATCCCCGTTTTCGTTTTTGAGGTATTGGCGGTTTGTGAAATATTGTATATGTTGTGTCGGTTCCATGTCATGAAATTTCTTCGTTGTCTACAGAATGCTCGCGCGGGCAAGTCGCATGCAATCGGTTGCATAGCGTAACAGGCTACATTTCAACAAATGCCCCACAACGAGTGAGAAAAACTAAAAGTTACACGAGCAGTTGCAAGGCTTGCAAACTGTGCAACCAATTGCCGTAAGTGCAATAAACTACATTTAAACCAATGGCCCATCAGTTTCTTTTGCAATCAGTTGTGTAGTGTAATAAAGGCCAAAAGTAACAACGACTTTTATTCCACCTTCTGGGACTCAAACGAAGCTAAGAATATATACAAGTGTAAAAGCAAAGATAATAGCATTTCGAGGCAAAGAACCAATATAAACAAAAATAATCATTAATGATCAAATTATATAAAAGTGAGCGCCATTTCAAATATTTGGGAAATGATATTGGCTACGATAAATTTGTGATATTGGTGTTAAGTTACGCTAGTTCCGTGGGACAATGAACTGTAATTTTAGAAAAAAAGCGCGTCAAGAGACAAATTAAAGTTCTACAAAGTTATGGCGGCCCCTGTACTGTCATACGGGTGTGAATTATGGGCAACGACCAAGAAACAAGACAGTAAAATACATACCTCAGAAATGGCGTTCTTAAGAGGAGTTAAAAGGCGTTGTAAACTTGAATGTGTAAAGAACGAGGCCATGAGAGAAGAATTACCAGTTTTCAACTTGACGGCACATTAAAAGATTATAAACAGCGGCGGAAAAACACTTAAGCTTAGAAAGAATGTCAGGAATGACACGACATACGCCTTTAAATGAAATGACATAAAAACCAGTATGACTTTGAAACAATACTCGCTTTTTACTTCCATATTCCTTAAGGAATGGAAGTATGGTGATGGCAAAAAAAATCGTGTTCGAGATTATTGCAGATTCTGATTCTACTACACTCAAAACATGAAAAAAAGTCGTTTTCCGAAAAGTGTCTGTGTGTCTGTCTGTCTGTCTGTGTGTCTGTGTGTCTGTCTGTCTGTAGATTTTTTTTCTATGGCAAACGATAACTGCCGCAAATTCAAACAGAATCAAATAATTTTTTGCATACAGCCCGGTTTTGCAGAGTTCTCGCGACCTATTGTTTTTGGTGAAGATCGGTTGAGGGAAAGAGGTAGTTTACCTGCAACGGTTTTTTTTTAGCAAGGGAAATTTTGTTTGTTTGGCAAACGATAACAGCCGCAAATTCAAACAGAATCAAATAATGTTTCGCATACAGCCCTGAATTGTAGAGTTCTCAAGACCTATTGTTTTTGGTGAAGATCGGTTAAGGGAAAGGGGTAGTTTACCTGTAACGTTTTATGTTTTAACAAGGGTATTTCCTATGGCAAACGATAACAGCCGCAAATTCAAACAGAATGAAAAGATTATTTGCATACAGCCCTAAATTGTAGAGTTCTCAATACCTTTTGTTTTTGGTGAAGATCGGTTAAGGGAAAGGGGTAGTTTACCTACAACGTTTTTTTAACAAGGGTATTTTATATGGCAAACGATAACAGCCGCAAATTCAAACAGAATCAAATAATTTTCTGCATACAGCCCTGATTTGTAGAGTACTCAAGACCTATTGTTTTTGGTGAAGATCGGTTGAGGGGAAGGGGTAGTTTACCAGCAACGTTTTTTATCATGCGTATTTTCTATGGCAAACGACAACTGCCGCAAATTCAAACAGAATCAAATAATTTTTTGCATACAGCCCTGATTTGTAGAGTACTCGCGACCTATTCTTTTTGGTGAAGATCGGTTGAGGGGAAGGGGTAGTTTACCTGCAACGGTTTTTTTTATCAAGGGAAATTTTTTTTTTTTTGGCAAACGCTAACAGCCGCAAATTCAAACAGAATCAAATAATGTTTCGCATACAGCCCTGAATTGTAGATTTCTCAAGACCTATTGTTTTTGGTGAAGATCGGTTGAGGGAAAGGGGTAGTATACCTGCAACGTTTTTTTAACAAGGGTATTTTATATGGCAAACGATAACAGCCGCAAATTCAAACAGAATCAAATAATGTTTTGCATACAGTCCTGATTTGTAGAGTACTCAAGACCTATTGTTTTTGGTGAAGATCGGTTAAGGGGAAGGGGTAGTTTACCTGCAACCTTTTACGTTTTATTTTCTATGGCAAACGATAACAGCCGCAAATTCAAACAGAATCAAATAATGTTTTGCATACAGCCCTGATTTGTAGGGTACTCAAGACCTATTGTTTTTGGTGAAGATCGGTTAAGGGGAAGGGGTAGTTTACCTGCAACGTTTTTTTATCAAGCGTATTTTCTATGGCAAACGATAACAGCCGCAAATTCAAACAAAATCAAGTAATTTTTTGCATACGTCCCTGAATTGTAGAGGTCTCAATGACTTTCGATTTTGGTGAAGATCGGTTAAGGGGAAGGGGTAGTTTACCTGCAACCTTTTACGTTTTAACAAGAGTAAAGTACTTGAAAATTTATTTAAACTTTTTGAAACAATGGTAATTGTTAAAAATAAAATAATTTTGTTGCCAGGCAATAAAATTATAATTTTTTCATTTTAATGTAATATAATATTTTTCATTTAATACAGCAATAAAAAGGCAGGTAAGACACAGCCTGGCTGTTTGGCTGAAAATGATTTTAAATATAAATCTTAGAATATGGAAGTCATGTATGGTTCTCCATACCGATATTTTAAAAACCACGTAGGAAAAACAACTTGATGTAACTTACCTACTACTATATATGTTTCCCTTTTTTGTGGCTGGGCTCGTTTTCGCTAATACTCAGTTTTTATGCAGACCACTGGAAATGGAACGAAGTCAAAGTAAGCCGGTGCTATTCATGTCTCCCAGTTTTTGTTTTGTTTTGTTTTAATCTTGTTTTGTTTTGTTTTGTTTTATTCAGAAATAATTGTATTTTTCACTTTACTTTTTCTGTTGTTGTTGTTTAAAATACATTATGGTCTTTGTGTATAATGTTTCTTCTTCCAAGCATTGTGTAGACAGATTAAATATTATAGTTTTCTTAACCAAGGCTTTTATTTCTTTAAACAGTAAGCGATCCATTAATTGAAATCCTTATTCTTTGCCAGGGTCCTAATGCCACAGTTGCCAGGCCTTACTCCAAGGCTGCTTTGGATACTACAAAGTTTTACGTGAGCAGTTTACCGGCCTGTTGCACAACTCCCTACCAGGAGGACCAGGGACTCTTCTGTCAGGATTGCCATACCTTAGCCGAAAGGCCCCTGTTTTGGGGCGCAGGAGATTCGCCCTCGTCCTTCTCTTTCTGAGATAGGATCTGGTGGCTTTGTATCAGTTATTCTGATACCGAACGTTTCTTAGTATTTCCAGTGCCCAATCGGCATCGGTAAGCACTCTAAGATCCTAAGCCACCCAAAATTAAGAAATTAGAATTTAAAAAGGAGACACCCTAGCCATCGATTACTCTAATAACGTCGGAGTTAGAAAAGAACAAGAGGCAGTCCAGAGAGACTAGACAGAAAAGACTAAAGGAAGGAATCTCACCCACGACAAGTTGATGCAAAGTGAGAATCCAGCTAGGGCGCATCGGGATTGCCAAACAAGACGTGGACCCTAATGTATAAACAGTAAGCTGAAAACAAAAAATTATTATTATCTAACCTCAGACATGAAAACATCAAGTATTTTCGCTCTATGGTAAGAAATAGAATAATTTAAAATTAGTACACTTCTTTTTCTTCTTCACATAGTAATATATCGATAAAATCGCATATTCAAAACATCGAAACATTGTGTGGGTACGGAGTATTGGAAAAGTTCCAATTATACTATTGTAATATAAAAATGAAGTGACAGTTAAAATATTATTTCTTAACGATATGGATTGATGACTCGTTGGGCACTTCGTGAATCATATTATTACAAAGGTTTTAAAAAACATACAAACACTTGGTACTTTCACAGTATTTTCATTTACTTCTGACAACTGTTTCAACTTATTAAGCTATTTTCAAAGAGATCATAGAATAACTAAACTAAGATAGTGAGGGTGAAGAACATGTGTTTAGGGCGTGTATCCGAACATGTGTGTGGGGTGTGTATGCTAGAGGGGGTGGAGAATCGATAAAAAAAAATAAGGAAAGTCGATAAAAAAAATGGATTTATTAGAAATTATAGAAATTAGAAAAGCAATCAAAAGTAACAAACATTTAACGAACAAACAAATTGAATTCTGTGTATCCCCTTTATTAAAAGTTGTTATTTAGTTTAGTTAATTTTTATATTTTGTCTTCCGATTATACTTAGTTTTTACAGACACTTGACCTTCCCTTACTAGCTTCTCCACCCCCTCCAGCATACACACTCCACACACATGTCCGGATACACACCCTAAACACATGTTCACCACCCTCACTTTCTTTGTTTAGTTGTTTCTATGATCTCTTTGAGAATAGCTTAATAAACTAAAACATCTGTCAGAGATAAATAAAAAACTGTGAGACTTACCAAGTGTTTGTATGTTTTTTAAAACCTTTGTATTTCTTAATTTTAAAAATTCAACATACGTCAGAATTATCTTAACCGCCGTACTTTTTGTATTATTGAATTTATTTTCCTTTAATCATTTCACTGTGTTCTAAAACGAATTAGAAAACACAGCTGTTTTAAAAAATACATATTAAGAAACGTATTTGCAACAGCTGTGATACCCTGTAGATTCAAAACACTTGTATAAATTTACTAACCTAGACCACTACGATTTCTTTACAATTAATCTCACTGAAACAAAACCAACTATTGACTGATCTAAGTTACACATATTTTATAAATGATGAGGCATGTTTTAAGTTTTCTTTTTTTGTTTTAAAAAAACACTACACTCTGTTGAATATAAAGGAAAGGTTTCTAAAGGTTAAACGATAATTCACAGAAAATATCGAACTTATATAACCCTCCTATTCGCACACACAACTTGAAAATTTTAGAGACAACCAATTATTTGAATAAACTGTTTATGGGTCAACGGTATCAAACTTTAAAAATATAATACGTTGTTTGTATAATTAAAAATCAGTTATCAGTACTCAACCAATTTTTGCTAAACGGGTCAAACACCCGCCGACCGACCTATAACATACCAAAACTAGAGAGGCGAACGAAAGGATCCAGACTATCTTCTCTGCTCCGATGTCAAATCTAGCACTCGGCATATCGACCGAAGCATAACACATATGTTCGGACTAGTAAAGTGCGTCGATATAACTTTATGAAGTCGTACGTACGTTCGAGACTATCGCAACTTCCATAATAACCGTACCTGCACTAATTTTCGATGTTTCGATTATGTAATAATCCGTATCGATTTGCAGGGACTATTCCATATAATTTTCATGATAATCATCACCATCAAGAGTTAAACCAAGTATGGTTTGTTCCTGTCTCAAATAGCCAAAGATTAGAGCGGGTCACTCCAGCGCTTCCTCGGACGTCCCACACGTCTCCGTCCCCTCGGCTTATAGTTCCAGAGTTGTTTGGGGTTGTGGCAATTACTTATTCGGCAAATATGTTCCCACCAATTCATCCGATACTGGGCGATCCTGTCGAGTGTACTCATAGTTTTCAGGTCCTGCTGTATATCTGTGTTTCTTCTATGATCATGGAGAGTATACCCTGCCGCGTGCCTGAGAAATCTCATTTCAGCCGCTTGGACGCGACTGGCCTGGCCTTTCTTTAAAGTCCAATTCTCAGACCCATAAAGAAGTGTGGGAAGAGCAATCACCTTGTTGAATGTTAGGCGTGTTCCTTTACTTGCTAACTTAAGAGTTCGCCTGATGGTCCCGCACATAAGGTTGAACTATGCAGCTTATTCCCAACGTCGTTGCTTGGATTATAAGACACACTGTAGCCCAGGTATTCAAACTTGCTAACTTGTTCAAGGACAGTACCATCTATAACAATTTTTGCCCGTACAGGATCAGTTCCACGAAAAGCTATCAGAAGTTTAATGAAGAAAGTTGTGTTAGTGGATATAATCCCGATTAGCGCTTTCAAGCTTCTCAGCTCATCGTCAGTTCGGCATTGAGAATGCCGATCTAACGATTAGATGAGAAGCTTGAAAGCGCTAATCGGAATAATTTTTTTTTTCTATAGTGGTGTACAACAGTAATAATTCTGTTTGAAAAGCTATCACCTTGGTTTTAATTGTGAATATTTGCAATCCAGAGTATTTGCAGATTCGATTTAACAAATGTATACCCATCTGCAATTTGTCCTCAGAGTCCGACAGAATAACCTGATTGTCCGCAAACAACAAAGTGTCAGTTGTAGAGTGTCCACTCATAAAATGTTCTGGAAGACACATCTGCCAGTTTTGTGTGACATCGTCAACGTATAAATTAATAAGAGAATGTGATAATGGGCACCCTTGTCTTACTCCACAATTGAACAGGCCACCTCTACGAGCTGTTCTCTGTCTCCCTGCTTCTATTAAGATTTTATTCTCCATATACAGTCTCTGTATTGCTCTAATTAGATGTTGTGGGATCCCTTTCCTTGCCATTACTGCCCATAGTTTACTCCGATTCACTCTGTCAACGCCTTCTCAAAATTGATGAAACCTATGCATGTGAGCAGCTGATACTCTCTACGGTTTTCAATGACCTGGGATATTGTAAATGTACAATCTAAACATGATCTCCCATTCCTGAAACCGTTCTGAGCCTCTGAAAGCATGGTCTCCGTTATTGCATTCAGCCGTGTTCTTAATATAGAACATATAATTTTAATAAAATAATACTACGTGTTAATTAAGTGGTTTATGTTATAAAAATGGTTTTTCGGTTATAATCTTTTCATTGCTATAATATATTTTTATGCGGAGCGTTACTGGCAACATCATAGGGTAAACCTGCGCCTGCGCCAGCAAAAGTTGGTGTTGTTAAGTTGACAGTTAAACTGAAGGGACACAAGAAAAACGTGTACTTTTAAAATAATGTTCGCCTTTTTGTGTCAGTCACCAAACGAAATCCCAACTCGAAGCAAGGCGGGTTATTATACATGTCTTCCTTCCTGTGACGCAATTCGCTTTTCGATTTGAACAGTCAATTTTAAACAAGCACATTTTTTTTGACAAGCATACAAATACACATATGTTATTTAGTTATACGCTTTCTAAATAACAGACATCGATTTCTAGATATTCATAATGTTAATCTCAGTACTGGAAACACAATAATAATAATAGTAATTCATAATTAAAGAACACATTAAAATAAAAACAAAACAAGATGATTTATTTAAAATTTATTAAAAAAACATAAAGGGTAGATATTTCAAATATAACCGACAAAAACATTTGATTAGGTAAGTAAACGTTGTAGCAACAGCAATATTTACATCGAAATACAAAACAAAAATTTGTTAATATATATATTTAAAATTCTGAAAATGCATATTTTATAAGATATACAATAATGATATTTACTTGTACAAAAACGTAAATATTTTGCTGATAGCCTAACTATATATATTAAGATATAACGATGTATCAAATGACTACGGATCTTCACATCAAATATTTGTTCTTTATGAGGGCGTATGAGGGTGATAGGCTGTCTTCCTGTGATTGATGTCAGTGTAGGCTGACTGTATTCTGCTGTCAGTGTTTGTGTGCGTGCGTGTGTGCTTCGATAAAGTAACCAATCGCTCTGATGAAAGGTGATTTCCAGTTTTTACAAGAACTGGATAATCGTTGTTCAAAGCGATTTACGAGTTGCAGCCAGTTAGGGCCTAACTGACAAAATGACATTTTGAGATAATGACTTTCAAAGTTTCTAAATAAACTAATATAGAAATATTATGATACAATGTACAATACGTCTATTCAGTGAGCATGTTATTTTGAATGCTGTGTATTGGATTATATTTAGGTTAGTTAAGGTACATAATTGAAAATTCATTCCCGGGCTGTTTGGCCGTGGTCCATTGTTTTCACAAAAATCAAACGTTTCGTCAGTGCCATCGACTGCCACCGTCAGTGTAAAATTCGAAGTTTCGCTAACGTAAGGTGGTAGACGTTAGTGATCACAGTACTGTGGATAGCCAGCCTTAACCACAGTACTTAGGTCACTAACGTCTACCACCTTACGTTAGCGAAACTTCGAATTTTACATTGACGATGGCAGTCGATGTCATTGTCGAAACGTCTATTTTTTGGTGAAACAATGGACCACGGCCAAACAGCCCGGGAATGAATTTTAACAAAATTGACTCCGGCCGTGTAAGCCTCCGAAGCACATTATGTAATTGAAACTTTCTAAAAAAAAACCTTTTTTGCCTTCACAAATATTGTCACATTTTCTAAAATATATAAAAACACTTTGTACGTTTCACAGATTTTATTTAACTCTGACAGCTGTTCCGACTACCTAAGCCGTTGTCAAAGAGACGAATGAATTAAAACCTAAACACAAGATGTGAGTAAAGGTGGTGGTGGTGACCATGTGTTTAGGGCGTGTAATTGGAACATCTGTGAGGGTGTCGAGATGAAGAGGAGGGGTGCAAGAGCCAAGGAAAGGTCAGGTGTCTTTAAAAACTAAATACAATTTGAATGCAAAATATAAAATTAACTAAACTAAATATAATCTGCAAAATATAAAATTAACTGAACTAAATATAATCTGAATGCAAAATATAAAAATATCGGTATGGAGAACCATACATGACTTCCATGTTCTAAGATTTATATTTAAAATCATATTCGAAATGAAATATTTCCATAGAAACTACGTCTTTCTACTTATTGCTTCACCATTAACCACAGTACTGTGGTCACTAACGTATACCACCTCACGTTTTCGCACTCGATTTTCACCGATGATGGCAGTCGATGGCACTGCCGAAAAGTCTGGTTTTGCAGAAAACATTGGACTACGGCTAAAGAGCCCGAGAAGCAATTTTAACAAAAAACTACTTCTTTGTTGCCGATAACGTAGTAAACATATAAAAAATTCTCCCCTCCACATTCAACTATAATTTTTAATAATAGAAAATTACCCCCACCCCGTTCACCTAACCTCTTCATTTATAGATATTTCATCTACGTTTCTACAGTAGATTACTATGAGCTTCTTATCAGGATACTTTATTTATAAATATCGGTATGGAGAACCATACATGACTTCCATGTTCTAAGATTTATATTTAAAATCATTTTCGAAATGAAATATTACCATAGAAACTACTTCTTTCTACTTACTGCTTCAGCCTTAACCCACAGTACTGTGGTCACTAACGTATAACACCTCACGTTATCGCACTCGATTTTCACTGATGATGGAAGTCGATCGCATTGCCGAAACGTCTGGTTTTGTAGAAAACATTGGACTACGGCCAAACATCCCGGGAAGAAATTTTAACAAAAACTACTTCTTTGTTGCCGATAACGTAATACACATATATATAAAAAATATGCATAAAATTAATGGCTTGTATAAGGTAATGATTGATCTTCATTAAGTGCTCAAGTTTCCAAAGTTTTAATATTATGATGTCAGTAATTAAAACATCAGAGCAGGTTTAGTGTGTATGAGGGTACACCGTGGACAAAAATTTTCAACATTTCCTATTGAGCGTTGCTCAGAGTAAAGCTGCGATTCTACAGTGTACGTTTCACAGTACAAACACGCGGAAAAGAAGGAGCGCTCCGAAGTCACTCATCGACCCTCAGCATCTTGCAGAGGGTTCATTCCCTAAAGACGAAAAGTCTGTCTATGAATCGTTCCTCTGTAAACACGTGCAGTTACACTGCCCAGCGATCCACAGGAAGCAAATCACTATCCACGCTGGACAATTTTTCGGCTTGCACGCGTTATGTTGGTGTGGGTTTCGGCACTTTCCATTTAAAAAGCGTGAAAATGTAAGAAAATAAACATGAGTGAGGCCAGAGATAACGCGAATTGTGTGTGTGTGTGTCTTCCCTGCCTTTTTATTGCAGTAATCATAATAACAAAATGGAAACGTAAACATTACATAATTGAGACATGCTTGCCTGCCACGAATGATATATTTTCACTCATACATGATTTACACTAAAATGAAAAAATTATATTTTATTGCCTGGCAACAAAATTATTTTATTTTTAACAATTACCATTGTTTGAAAAAGTTTAAATGAATTTTCAAGTACTTTACTGTTGTTAAAACGTAAAAGGTTGCAGGTAAACTACCCCTTCCCCTTAAGCGATCTTTACCAAAATCAAAAGGCCTTGAGATCTCTACAATTCAGGGACGTATGCAAAAAATTATTTGAATCTGTTTGAATTTGCGGCTGTTATCGTTTGCCAAAAAAAAACCCTTGATAAAAAAAATTGTTGCAGGTAAACTACCCCTTTCCCTCAACCGATCTTCACCAAAAACAATAGGTCGTGAGTACTCTACAGATCAGAGCTGTATGCAAAAAATTATTTTATTCTGTTTGAATTTGCGGCTCTTATCGTTTGCCATAGAAAATACCCTTTTAAAACATAAAACGTTGCCGGTAAACTACCCCTTTCCCTTAACCGATCTTCACCAAAAACAAAAGGTCTTCAGAACTCTACAATTCAGGGCAGTATGCAAAACATCATTTTATTATGTTTGAATTTGCGGCTGTTATCGTTTGCCATAGAAAATACCCTTGTTAAAACATAAAACGTTGCAGGTAAACTACCCCTTTCCCTTAACCGATCTTCACCAAAAACAAAAGGTCTTGAGAACTCTAGAATTCAGGGCTGTATGCAAAAGAGTAGTTGATTCTGTTTGAATTTGCGGCTGTTATCGTTTGCCATAGAAAACAATTACCCTTGATTTTTAAAAAACCGTTGCCGGTAATCTACCCCTTTCCCTCAAACGATTTTCACCAAAAACAATAGGTCGTGAGTACTCTACAAATCAGGGCTGTATGCAAAAAATGATTTGATTCTGTTTGAATTTGCGGCTGTTATCGTTTGCCATAGAAAAAAAATCTACAGACACACAGACACACAGACACACAGATAGACAGAAAGACACACAGACACTTTTCGAAAACCGACTTTTTTTCATGTTTTGAGTGTAATACAATCAGAATCTGCAATAATCTCGAACACGATTTTTTTTGCCATCACCATACTTCCATTTCCTTAAGGAACATGGAAGTAATTATTAACTAAACTAAATAATAGCTTTTAATAAAGCTGGAGTTTATGAAATACACTGTGCAGAATGCGATGCTATTTATATCGGACAATGTGGCCGTGCTCTGAAACATCGCATTTCTGAACATAAGAAGGCGATTTTAACCAATACGGCCAATACAGGTTTTGCAGATCATTGCTTACAACACAATCACTTCATTCATACAAAAAACATAACACTACTCCACAACATACAAAAAGGTAAAAAAATGGATTTGTTAGATATTCTAGAAATTAAAAAAGCAATAAAAAATAACAAAAATTTTACAAATGAACAAACTGAATTCTGTGTATCCCCTTTATTAAAAGCTGTTATTTAGTTTAGTTAATTTTTATATTTTCCATTCAGATTATATTTAGTTCACTTAATTTTATATTTTGCATCAGATAATATTTAGTTTAGTTAATTTTATATTTTGCATTCCGATTGCATTTAGATTTTAAAGACAGCTGACCTTTCCTTCGCTCTTGCACCCCCCTCTTCATCACAACACCCTCACAGATGTTCCAATTACACACCCTAAACAGATGGTCACTACCACCACCTTTACTCACATCCTGTGTTTAGGTTTTAATTCATTCGTCTCTTTGACAATGGCTTAGGTAGTCGAAACAGCTGTCAGAGTTAAATAAAATCTGTGAAACGTGTCAAGTGTTTTTATATATTTTACAAAACGTTTGTATTAATATGTTTCACCAAGTGCCCAACGAGTCATAAATTAATATTGTCACATTTATTTTCTTCTAAATTACCTTCATAGTTTCATAAAAATATTAAGTTAACAACAAGAAAACAATATCAGAACAAAATACATTCATTTAATTTATAAAAATTGTTTTAATTATATTACGTAGGCTATAAAGGCCGGAGTCATTTCTTAAAAGATTAATTTCCGGGCTGTTGGATCGTGTTCGATGGCTCAATAGACGTTTCGCGCAACCTTCAATGTTTTCGCCTCAACTAGGAATACGTTAGGCCTATCATCCGTTTGTCAAACGATTTTTTATTTTTACTTTTGAAGTAGGCCTCCGGCGGGTGGCCAAAACGTCTAGTAATGACAACCCCAACAAATCGATCACGACCCAACAACAGCGTAAAATAATCTTTCACAAGACACTAGTTTTAGGTTAAAAAACAGTTTCTACACAAAGTCTTTGTCTGCACTTCCACCTCACTTTAAACTTCTTAATTTTCTTTACTGTTGTCAGTTCTCTCGTCGTCTTCTGTATGAATATTGTTACAGAACGTTCTACAGTCTGTAAAATGAACGGTGGCGGTTGGGACAGGCCAGACCGACTTTCACCCTCACTAACACACACGCAGCGGATTATACCTGGCCCTTGGTGGCCGCCGTGACTCACATACTTGACATTTCCAAGCGCAAGAGCATTTTTTTACTGTGCTAAAAAATTGCAATACCGTTATTGTTTTTGAATTCTGCGCAAAATTCTAAGAAAAATGATACCAAACAACAACTATAAACAACCAATCACTGCCCTTTACAGTTAAAATGAGTTCATTATCCTGGTATGAATAATAATAATAATTATGTACCATTAATTTAAAATGTTAATGTTTAAGGTTGCATGTTTGTGGTTACATTTTCTTACATAATTGTATGCTTATTTTTATTTATTATACAAATATTAATATCACCAATTATAATTGTAAGGTAGTCGCAATACAATATTTTGTAACTTTGGAAGAACAAGCCCAAACAATTTCTGAGAATACTCGTCTAGGTAGGAAGTTAAACAAACTTCACTTCGAGTATGGGTTTCTTTAGCTAGTTTAATGCCAACAGCTACACATGGTGATAACGTAATATATCAGATAACATTTTGTTTTTAGACGTTGTTCTGGATGCGAAAATTGCTCCACAATTTGTGTATATTAATCTGGAATATCAATGAAATTTGAATGTTTTTAAATATAACTATTTCACTACCGACTCGGAACACAAAGTTTTTTTGGGTAAAAACGTAAAAGTTTTACCTTATAGCCTGAACCGGTTTTAGCTTTTAAAAAGCTTCTTCAGAGGCTGCCGCTGGGAGCACTGTCCGTCTTGCTGTTGGCGACGGTATCGACTTTCGAAAGATCGATATTGTGTGTGTGGGGTGTGATATGTTCGAATAATGCGTGTGATTTGAATTGTGTCTGTTCGTTTAGAATGTATTTTTTGGTGTTTTCGTGTGTTTGTATATTTCCAGTTGTTCTAGAGTGTCTAGTTTTCGGCCTTTTGTGTGTATGTGTAGAATGTCCATATTATTGTCGATGTTTTTGTATGTGTGGTTTGCTTCAATGAGGTGGTTTGCAAAGGTGGATTCTGTAGTGGAGTGTAGTGCCTTTGTGTGTTCAATGTATCTTTGTTTGAAGCTACGTCCTGTCTGGCCTATGTAGAATTTGTTGCAATCTGAGAAGTTTAGTTTGTAAACACCAGGTAGATTGAACTTGTTTTGTGCTTTGTGTGTGTGTTTTGATAGTGTGTGTTCTGTTTTGTTAGTAGTTTTGTATGCGATTCTGTATCCTGCTTTTTTAATTTGTGGGTTTTTTTTCAGTTTGTTTGTTGATGTATGTTAGTGTTATGAATTTGTTGTTTTCCGTCTTTGTCTGTTGTTTGTTTTGTGTTTTGTGTAGGAGTTTATTGACTATTGTTCTGTCGTATCCGTTGGATTCTGCTAGATATTTTATCGTGTTTAGTTTGTCTTTGTAGTTTTTTTCACCTAGGGGGATGAATGTTTTTACCCGAGGTTTTAGCTTAACAAAAGCCGCACAAAGGCAATCACCCCAAATTTTTATTATCTTAGTTTCCACATTATTACATTCAAAATTTTCTCTACACACTAAATACTTGATCCACTTATTAAATCAAAATAAAATCAATTTCAACGGCGTTGTAGTTCACATTGTTGCTCATGTATTCAATCTAAGATGCTAACATACAGACCCAAGATGAGAAAACTTATTGTCAGTGTTAATTTCTTGCTGACGGAAGAGTCATCTACTTTTTTTGGATAGGTGTATGAGATTTAATTTCAAGTATATGACACTGTTTTGTGCCAAATTTTTTCCGGTATTAACGCTAGACTTTATAGTAGTAATGTGTAATTCTTGTGTAGCTTCTTAAGTCCAACTTTCAACCCCCCCCCCCCCCAATCAGAAGCATGAGAGTAACAAGGACGCGGTCATCAGATGTTTGTAAAATCGGATTTGTATCTCCTTTTGAGACAAACCGTTAATATTCTTTAAAAAGTTCTGAAATTTTGAAATTTGCTTACAGTATTTTTCAACCGTGTTTAGAGAATTTTTATAATGCTTAATTATTAATATTTACTACCTTCTCCCTTATAAGAGAGAGCGAAGCCAAAAGAGACATTTATTTTACCTCAGATTATGGCAACTCGTGGTTTTACAACATATACTTCAAAAAGTAAAAACTCATATACAGTAGAGCGTTTACCCGAACCGTAAGATATCCGTACTTGTAGGAAAAGAAAAAGTTGCAGATACCATTTGCTTCATATTATCACAATTTTCGGGGCTGTTAGGCTGTCGTCCAGGTTGTTCATGTCTACTAGCAGACGTTTAGTCCATATCGATGTCGGACACCTTCAGTGGCGCGCATGAACACAGAATACAATACCCGCCAACGAATACAAACAAAGACTGGTCTGTCCTGTTGAGGCACTTATATTTATATATTTATTCAACAGCACAGATCAGGGTCTGAAGTAACACAAAATTTGTCAAAACGTATCCATAAATATTTTTAAATTGTTCTGATCAGTTGACCGAAACCTTTCATCGTTTATTAATAAGAAAACAAACGGGGAAAAAATTTGCAACGAGGATTAGTAACACGCTTTACCAAAGATTGAGCAATGCACTGGTTACAGTACCTGGCGTGGGTTTGTGACCGTAGACTCCAGTGAACATGGCCGGCAACCGTAGCGACCCTCCGATGTCCGATCCGATACCGATGACGGACCCTGCGGCCCCCAGCAACGCCGCCTGCAAACACATCAGTTATTTTAATTATTTCAATCACACGCAACAAATAACAAGGTAGTTGTTTTATCTTAACTATATTTTAACAGATTATAATCAAATCATTCCTTATCTAAAACAAAATTTATTCCTTTTCTGGGGCAAATCATATTAGAACAAAACTCGCCAAAACACATACAGGGCACAGGACCGGACACAGGATACAGGACTCTCCAAAAGAACCGGTGTCAGATTTCAAGTATCTAGGGTACTGCATTTAATATCAAAATGATAAAAAAATTCAAAGGAAATTTAGTCTCTTGCAATCGCTTTGTGAGTGTATCACTAAATACTTAATGAAAAAAAAAAACAAGAAACAGACGCAGTTGAAATCTTATAATGTTCTGTCCATCATACCTCATCTACTATATGCTAGTGAAACTTGAATTAGAAAGACAAAGACATACCTAGAATACAAGGGGGCAGAAATGTGATTCTTGAAGGCTGTAAAGGGTTGTACCAGGAGAGATCTTATCAGAAATGATCATATTAGAATGAGAGTAGTACAGCTGACAACTTCAATAATAAAGTATCACATTATAAAACTGAGTGGCGGTTACTCGTGGAGAGAATGGATTCAACCAGATTTCCGAGAAGAGTACTCGACTATCGTCCAATGGAGGGTGGGAAGACCACGTAAACTATGGTTGGATGAATTCCACTGGGATTGGAACAGTTTACCACTAAGCGATAACAAATCATTGCGATGTTGAATCAGTTTTTTCTTCGTCTGTCCGAGAGATTCATTCAACATCGCGATGCGTTTTTAAAACCTAATATTTACAAATCTTATTTATCCACACACTGTTTAAACAATAAACGTAAATTTCCAGACGTTCAAAACGTCAAATTAATTAGAAACGTACAATAAGGTTAACGCAATAAAAATCTGGGAAAATCTTAATATTTACAAACACAATAACAATAAACTACTAATTAAAGAATAAATTCAAAAAAAAAAAAAAAAAAAACATTTATTTGAAATAATAAAATAAAACATTAAATATATAATAAATAGCTGACTACGTAATCATTACAACAATCGAAAACAGAATAGAAGTAAAATCGATTATCCGTTAACTATACTGTAAGCGAAACATTCGTTTACGATTCAAAAAAAAAAACCTCCGAAGATACGGAATAATTTCTGTGAAACGCACGTCATGTGAAAATAAACCTACTTGCAGTATTTATTTGAAAATATTCTATTACATATATATGTATACACACACATCTAAGCATTTATCTGTGTGTGTGTGTGTGTGTGTGTGTGTGTGTGTGTGTGTGTGTGTGTGTGTGTGTGTGTGTGTGTGTGTGTGTGTGTGTGTGTGTGTGTGTGTGTGTGTGTGTGTGTGTGTGTGTGTGTGTGTGTGTGTGTGTGTGTGTGTGTGTGAAATATGACTCTAATGGATTGTGTAGCAGTGTGTACTGTTACGGGCTGAGATTACTTGTACGATACACTTTCTCTGACAACGTAATGTGTGTGTGCGCGCGCGCGCGGGCGTGTCTTTGTGTACACAAAAGATGTTACTAACGAGGGTCAAAGGTGAAACGTGTAGCAGCAGACTGACTGAAAAGATTCGACCGTGACTCGTATCGTATCGTACGGCGAATAGCGGTGTGATGTACGGCTTTCACGAAATGCCATGCCGGAGTGGCGGTAGCTTTTGTAAAGGTCACACACACACACACAACACAACGTTAGTGAGAGTAGTGAAGAAAATAGTGGAGAACAAACTTGTACCGTATGAGATCTAAAAATAACAGCAACTTGGATATTGATAGTATACAAATAGATAGCTTTATTGGTTACATTAATGTAATAACTCTTCATTTATTTATCAATGAACATACTGATATATATATATATATATATAATATTATGATATTATTCAATATAGTTTCTTCTGCGAGTAGTGTATTGTGTTTTTGTCGTTTAAATACCTGACGCACGTTTTACTGAATCATCTTCATCAGAGGCTTGTAAATGAATCCAATTATTTACTGTAGATTATCTATTTAATAATACATAATTCATTTACTATTAACAATTACTTTATTAATTAATACTGTTATTAGTTTATTATTATTATTATTATTATTATTATTATTATTATTATTATTATTATTACATTTAATAATCCGACGTATGGTTCCGATGGACCGGTCCATATTAAATAAACAATTTTTCTACTATATTTGGCAACTTTCCAGTCTGAACGGATACACCAAACAACTCAAAGAGGAAGTGACGAAACTGGGTATCTCTTTGACGACTGTGTGGATAGACGTATATACAGAAACAAAGAGGTTCTCTGCGGTGAGAAGAAGACGAGAAAGGGGTGGACAGTGGAAACGAGGGCGGCGCATAGTGTGGGAATGAGTGCCTTCTGGCAGGAAAAGAAAAGGAAATGATATTCGCGTGGCCCACGGCTGGCCTGTTCGTATAAAAAAAAAATAATAATTCATTTACAAACCTCTGATGATGCTGATGTCTTTCACTGAAACGTGCGTCAGGTATTGAAACGAAAAAACGTAATACACTACTTGCTGAAGAAACTATATTTAATATCATATAATTAAATATCGCTATTGTTTGACGACTCGGAACACTAAGTTTTTCATAAGTAAAATCGTGAAGATTTACCTTACAGCCTAAACAATAGTGATATTTAGTTAAGTAACGGGCACGTCATGGACAACGAAATCCAAGAATCATATAATTACCTACCGCAAGAAACTTCGAGTTAAATATATATATATATATATACTTACTTTACCTCAAGATGTTATTTTTCCCTTATTTGGAACATGTTTCGGTACCCTTAATGTTCCCATCATCAGCCTTCCTAAGTTTGAATCATGTGGAGTACCTGTGTGCTGGTTGGCTGTTGTTATAGCTGCTCATTGGTTTTTGGTATTTTGTCATTATTGTGTGTGATTGTGGTGTATACAATTTTCAAAGCACTCAACATAGAAAATACACAAAATACTAATATATACACCACCACCATAATGGTGTATACAATTTTCAAAGCACTCAACATCGAAAATACACAAAAAGCTAATATATACATCACAATCACACACAATAATAACAATTAAAAAAAAAAAAAAAAAAAAAAAAAAACAATGGGCAGCCATAACAACAGCCAACCAGCACACAGGTACTCCACATGATTCAAAATTAGGAAGGCTGATGATGGGAAACACTAAGGGTCCCGAAAGATGTTCCAAATAAGGGAAAAATAACGTCTTGAGGTAAAGTAAATATAAATTTTAAATACATTATAAGCTATACATCAAGAAATAGATTGTATCAAAAAATGTTTGAATATACATATATGCTCACATTATTATGGTATATATTTTTTAATATTATTTAAAATTTTAATAAATAAAACTTTTCTTAGAAGAATAAATTTTCTGTATTTTTTTTTAATATTACACTGTTTCGATAGTATAAACTATCATCATAAGCAATTTCAGTAGGATAACAGTCAGCGAAACGTTGCCAGGTTAATTAAAAACGATAAAAATAATAGTCTAGTTGCAGAGTAATTACAATTTGAGAACGTGAGTGTATACACACATGTAATTTATTATTATTATTAACGTAATTACGTGTATTTACTAATATTCTGGAATTTTACTGTTGTATATTATTTACTACTCATTTATTTCATAACTGAGAAGGGGTCAGCGTAATTTATAAGTGGTCCCCCTGTATCGGAACGCACCTCACCGCCCGACGATCCTCCCGGAGTGCGGCGCGTGTCAAACGGGTTCCGCGTGCGCCCCGTATGTGTGTTATACGTCTCCCAGCACAGACACAGCTCCGGAGTGTTGCTGACAAGTATAGGGATGGCGCCGGCGTCCCTCAGCAGGCGGACGCAGTCGGCGTCGACGTCGGCTGTTCTGCTCTTCACCCAACTCCTGCCCGCATTGTTACTCATGCCTGCAACAACAATACATTGTTATTTCCGTTTATTGTTCCCAGTTATAATGGATAAATTCTTAGGTACTCTACAATGCTGTATCGTCGAACGCTGATGAGCTGAATTTTGAGATTATACAGCAGTCGTAGGCAACCTTTGAATTTATGGGGGTGCATATATAACTGAGGACCAGTTCGATGGGCGTACCCCTCCCCACCCCATCGATGGAAAATAGAAAGGTGAGGAGTTCAATAGCCGGATGTCACAAACATTGACTGTCACTTTATAATAGCCTTACGCTTATATTTAGCGACGTGAAACACCGAATCAATAAAAGCTTTGCAGTATTTTTCATATAAATTTATGTTTTATATGTATATATTCTGTGTGTTATTCTGTGTTTGAAATATTAATTTTATCACAGAATAAATACTTTAGTTATTAAATAATTTTAAATGCGAACAATATTAGTAGGGAAACTTGAAGAAAAGCGTAGCATTGCTTTCGAACTGCTGGGCACTTGCACCGTCTTGTGTTGCCGGCTCAGACATCGGCAATGTTTTACTGAGTACGTTCATTGACCTCGTAGTAATTGTCACTGTGCAAACTGTTGAGGGAGGGACACATTCGTCCACCCAATGTATTGCCGCTGTATAAACCGGCAAAACGCTCAGTTAGCGGCTATGTTCGTTTTCGGAACTGACGTGCAGCAGATACTACGTACCTATTTGTGTTTCGTTCGTTTAGTCATGTGTTTCTTTTTATTATTTTTAATCCGATTATTTGTGTTCTGATTTATTTTGTTTAAGTATAATGAGAGTCAGATCCCGTTGAACCGGGACCCTCTTCTTCTCCCAGCGAATGATAGAATATGCTCGAAAAAGGACACTTGCTAGAAGGAAAAATTCGAATTAATTTTTAGGTTAAGTTTTAGGCCTATCACAACCGGCAACAGGTGTTATGTACCCACACCACGCCACTCATTAGATTAGCCAAACAATCGCATAATCGAAATATCGAAAATGACTGCAGGAACAGATAAAGGTACAGTAGCGTATTTCCGTTACTTTTGTGTATAACAGTCTTTACATATATGCATGTATATACTATAAGTATGAATAGATCGTGCTCCAGCTTTCACTACGCTTGTAACATGAGCAGTAGACGGTCAGAGATCTCGGGCACAACAATACCAAACAAAGCAGCCAGCGCTTTCACCTACCTTTCACAGCGACGCTTTCCTTCACAGTCAAGGGCACGCCAAGCAGCGGTCTGGCGTCCACCGTCTCCGTCTCGGTGTTGTGGTTGTCCGAGTCCAGCTCGCGGTCGACGGCTCTCGCCTCTGCCAGCGCCTGTTCGAACCTGTCCTGAACGACGGCGTTTAGTACCGGATTCACCGCCGACACCCGCTCGATGTACGCTTTCATCACTTCTTCGCATCGTACCTGCAACACAACCGTAGTGGCGGATTATCGATAACGCTAGCGTATGCTGCAGCACCGGGCACCAGGGCCTCAGTTGTTAAAGGGGGCACCATCTAGCTCTAAATCACAAACATTCTTTGAAGATAATAAATGTGAAAAAAACAAATACGAGGCCTGTTAAAAAAAAAAGAGCGAGCTATTTGTGTAGCACGTCAACTTGCACATAGAACGATAGAGCGACTTCCACAATCAAGTATTGCTAGCGACAGGTTTTGACGCCGGAATGCAGTTATCTCCGTCCCATCATGATCATCAGTCTTCGAGCTACACACGCTGTAGTGGGCACGAGCACATACCGTCCGGCGGATTTGCATCATATGCATCAAATTTTGTTGCTAACTTCCTAAAACTTCCTTACAGAGCAATTTCCATTACATTCCAAAGTTGTCATTACCAATTTGCATTAGTACGCAGTTGCTGACCGATTTAAAAATGGGTCTCTTGCTGATCGTCAGTCAAGAAGCGCAGTAAGAAATTTTATTGGTACTATACATTAAAATATTTCTATCAAAACTTAATTTTACGATTTTATACGGATGCGCACTCTCTCAGAATGTCTCAGCAGTTAAAACATGATTTACAATTACCACATTACAAACTGCCTTGCCACGATCTTCGACATTGCTTTGATGTGCACCGACTATTAATTTAGCCCTCTTCAATAATTCTTAAAATAATCGTTCGGCTCATGCAGGGCTCCGCGTATAGTTACTCGAACAACCAGAAGGTCTCTGTAAAGCTTTAACCTAGTTTTGCCGCAAAGTTTCATACGCACACTTTGTTCTTCGCGGTCTTTCTTAATCGCTTTATCACTAATCCGCCGGCTAGTGTGCGCACGTCCCCACTCAATCTGATATAGCTCAAAGACTAAGGCTGATAGCGGAACAGAAGAAATGGCAGTTTGTTGCCTAAAACTATTGCTAGGCGCGCTCAAAGTCGCAGCGCATTGTTTGTGCGGGTTGATGTGTTGTTCAAAACGTTTTTTGAAAACACCTCAAAAAAACAAATGTCCTCAAGCCCAAATCATAAAAAGATGTGTGCACACTTTTCGACAGTCTTCTAATAGAATCGAAGCTCTTTGTGCCACGAGTGAAATTGCAAGAAAGAGAATTTTTTTCAAATCGCTCCAATTAAGATGATAGATTCCATGATCATGAGTTAGTCCGCTCGTATTCAACTGGATTATTGATTGTAAAATGATTTACGTATTTCCGGATATATACACTGCTTATCGTCTGGTTTTGACGATTCCGATAGCTAACTGCGAATCTGAAAGATCATTTTCTGTATTACAACGATTGAAGATACCTTGAGTTCAACTATGGAAGATGAGATAGTATGTTCGTTAGCAAGGTTGAATATTGAAAGCGAGTTAAATCGCTCGATTTACAAATAATTATACAAGACTTCATTAAGGCAAAATCAAGAAAAAAAAATGGTTTCATTAGTATTTACTAAGCTTAAGTACAGTACTACTGTTTGTACTATTTAGCTAAATATTTGTTGTAATTTTAAAGTTTAATATAATAATTGTTAACTTTCGAAGTTGTGTATGCCATTTATCAGAGTAAATAATGGTTAAAAGGTTGAATTTTAAATGGGGGAGGAGGCACCAGTCTGACAGCAGCATAGGGTACCCGCGCTTCTAATCCGCCCCTGAACACAACACCGCAATCTATGCTAATCACTTATTTTGTATGTTACACGTTATGTGTGGAATGTCTACAGTAACCAAGTTCATATCGACTTTTTTGTACTAAAAATCAGTCGTAACTATTAACACAAAAAAGAGATCCCAAATGCAGATAAGGCTTTGTTCTCCTTCTATAGGCCAAAAGCTTCGGTCAACTGCAACTGTGTTTTTAACGTTAACATAAACACAAGAAATCAATTATATTAATTACAATAATACAAATGTAATTTAATTATATTACATGCTTCGTCTTTAGCACTAACACAAGATGTAAAGTAAAAGCAGAAGGAGCATTAACAGAGGATTTCCAAGTTCGAAAAGGAGTAAAACAAAGGAATGTCTTGTCTACCCTCCTTTTCAATATATGCCTAGAGAAAGCAGTAAGGCAGCTACCAATTAACCCTGGTGGCACAATTATGAATAAAAGGTCGCAGTGCATTGCATATGCTGAAGATATTGTTCTCGTGACAAGAAACAAACAGGCACTAGAAGAGGCGTACACCTCTCTGGAGCATGCTTCGACCAACCTAGGGCTGCAAGTGAACAGCCAAAAGACAAAATATATGCTGATAAAGAAGAATGTCTGAGAAGAAAGGGTTTCAAAAATTAAAGTCAATGGCAAAGAATTTGAGAGTTTGGATAGTTTTAGATATCTTGGGTCCCTCTTGACGCCAAAAAATTAGATGGCAATATGGAAATTCAAGACAAACTGGCCATAGGGAATAGGTACTACTTTTCTTTGCTGCCTATCCTGAAGTCCAATTTCTAGAACTCAAAGCTCCAGATTTACAAAATTGTATTGTAGCCAGTAGTAATAAGTGCTTCAGAAGCCTGGACCATGACCTCAGTTCAATAAGATATCATCAGAAGATGGGAAAGAACTATTCTGAGGAGGATATATGGAGATGTACTGGAACGTGGAGTATGAGGACCAGGAGGAAGAAGAACAAGAGGGAATCCAAGAAGAATATGGGTGGATGATATAGATGAAGATATAAGAAGACTGGGGGTCAGAAGGTGGCAAAGAGTCGCACAGGATAGAAAGGAGTAGAGGCACGTCATTTTGGAGGCCAGGGCTCTTCATGAGCTGTAGCGTCGCCTCGTGGAGTAGTAGCCGTCTTCAGCACTACAGTCCAACGTGAGCCCTGGCTTCGAAAACCAATCATCTACAACATCTTCTATCCGTTTTCATCTCAGTGTAACCCCTCACATCCTTTCTTCTAAGATCTTCCAGTACATCAACCAACCATCTTATCCTAGATCGATCCCTCTTTCTGCTTTTCTACGCCTGCGCCCTCAGGATTTTCTTTGGCTTATATTGGTCATACGTACACTCTAGGTGACCTAGCCACTATATTCGTTGAGCCTTTACGAATCTAATGATGTCTTCATGCTTCAAAAGCTCATCTATCTCCTTATTACTTCTTACTCCCTTATTATTCGTCGTGTTCCTTAACCGTGCTACAATCTTTCTTTCAAACCTTCCAAATGCTCGTTGTTCCTTTTTTGCTAATGCGCACGTCTCACCTACATAATGAACAACCGGCCTAATAAGAAGTGTCTTATATATTTTCAGTTTTCTGTTGTTACTAACAGGCTTCGTTCTCAACAGTCTACTGTTATTGTAGCATAGTATGTTATTCCTACTTGTATCCTGTCATGTATTGTCGTGTTTATGGGCCCTTCATTCTCTAACATATTGCCCAGGTATATGAACTTATTAACTGCATCACATGAGTTACCCTTTATTCATGAATTATACAGATTTCTTCTCCTTTCTTATGCAGAAATTAAAATGTATTTAGTTTTGCTGGTATTTACATTCAGTCCCATTCCAGCGTATTTTTGATTAGCTCCTTGTAAACATCGACCAGGCGTTATCACATCATCAGCGTAAACACACATTTGGTTTGTCTTGTTTAATATTTTTCCTTGCTGATCTATGTCTTTAATGGCATAATGTAGTGCAATAATAAAGAGGGGGGCCGGTAACCTATCCCTTTGCTTAACTCCATTATTAAACGTTAATGATCCACTGAGCAGGTTCTTTTACTTAAATTTGGTTTCCGCGTATCTCATGGCCATCTTCGTTACCTTTATAAGTTGCAAAGGAATTCCCATATGCTGCATGGGTTCATAAAGTTTTACCCTTCGCACACTATCAAATGCTTGTCTAAAGTCCACGAATATAATGTGGAGATCTATATTATTCTCGTAGCACTTTTCTATAATTATATTAACACGTTAATATAATAATATATTAATAATTCTATAATTAATATAATTATATTAATCGTCATTAATAATAATGACATTATATTAATTTTTTGGGTTCTTCTTACCGCGTAAGCAGTCAAAGAGTTAAGCGGGGTAGGCTACCTTATGTGAACAATTTGGCATAAAAGGAAGGCAGTGGGTTTTACTCTTACATTTTGAGTGAGGCATCCAACATCAGGTGAAACCGAAGGCCCGATCTCCGGTGGACGTCACACCAGCTATTGGAAACCATAAAGCCTTGTTTTCGACGATATATCAAAGAGGTCATACAGTGTTCTGGCATATCTGCTTTAATATCAGGAAAAATTTACAATGGCCTTTAAAGGTAAATATCCTGTGAGGACTAAGATAGTTGTAAACAACAGCACTTTAGAACAAGTGAGCTGTTTCAAGTATCTCGGCTGTGTAGTAAGCTATGAATCTGAATATGATATAAGAGAGGAGATAAGTCAATTTAGGAATATTTGTGGTACGATTCATAAAAATCTTAGAAATAAACAAGACACAGCGCAAGGATTAAATTTTATAAGACTATTGCAATACCTACGTTGATTTATGCGAGTGAGGCGTGGGTCATGACAAAAAAGGAAAGTGGCAAGATTCAGAGTGTTGAAATGCAGTTTCTTCGAAATACAGTACTTTAAATTAAACATCGCAAGATAGAATAAGGAATGAAGAAATCAGAGAAGAACTCTCAGTAGAGGAAATACATAAAATTATTTCAATTTACAGAAGACGATGGTGGGACTATCTGCAAAGGATGACAGAGGATCGATTGCCGAAAGCGACACTGAACTATAAAGCCATTGGTAGAAGAGACGTGGGTCGCCCGAGGGTGAGATGGGTGCCGGAACAGGTTTATATTTAGAAGAAGAAGAAGAAGAAGAAGAAGAAGAAGAAGAAGAAGAAGAAGAAGAAGAAGAAGAAGAAGAAGAAGAAAAAGTTACAATGGTGAAAATCTTTCAGTTGTGGCAGTGAAGTGGCGATTATGATAATGTTGACTTACGTGAAGACGTACGTACCTGTCGGTGTTTGATCATCTTGGCCAGTTCCGTGGCGCTGACCGTCAGCAACTGGCTAGTGATTGGCGGACAATGCCTATGACCGTTCCAGCAGCTGTACACGTAGGTACAAGGCCATATGACCAGCTTCAGCAGGAATATGCCGAACCTCATCAAATACTTCAGAGGCGCTATGAAGTACTGAAACATACGAGCAACAAAATTGTTTAAATTTTATTGTCAAGTTTAATACAATCTGCTAAAGTTCAAAAATTGTGAAATTTAGAAAATTTAAAAAGAAATCAAAAATCATTATATTATATAAATATTCTTCGTATTTTTCTGTACGGCAGAATACTGTTCGAAAGGTTCTACGAAAGAAAGTCTATAATAAGCAGTCTCTCGACTTCATCTCAATATTTATTCTGTAAGATTTTAAGTTGAATAATTCTATAGCCGAGCATTAAAACCTTATGAATTATAATTTTAATGAGCAGGTACAAACGTAACATTTTTAATATAAATACCTAACAGCTGATTACGTAAACAAATATTACAACAATCGAAATAATTTAAATCGAAATAAACGTACTGATTATTCGTTAATACATTTAAGAACTCTATCATGATTAGCCTATGACGTGTACAGTGCATGAAACACCTTATACATATATTCAATTATCGACTTTTCGTCAGCAACGTTTCGATTCTCCCTTCGGGGATCTTCCTCAGGCCGCCAAAAAGCGACAGAACATACAAAAACAATAGCGGCAGATATTCGCCGAACAATACACGATACCTGTAAAAAGTAGAAGCAAAAGGCGGCCAGGTAACAAAGGTGACCTTATACCTTACACTGTAGGCGTATATACCTTATACATTTAAACAATCATTATTATAAACCAAATTTGTTTCTATTGCTTTCGATGAGAGATAGTTTTAAATACCTGAAAACCGAAAACAACCGCTTCGTTTGCTTGTTGTTTCTACCCGAAATAACTGTCGAGTATCGTTCGGCGAAGATCTGCCGCTACTGTTTTTGCATACTCTGTCGCTTTTCGGCGGCCTCAAGAAGATCCCCGAAGGGAGAATCGAAACGTTGTCGACGAAATGTCGATAAATAGTATCAACCGACCACGGCCTAACAGCCCGGTGTTTAGAAATAATTGTGAAAAACAGAATATATACTACCCCCTCAACAGGGGGCTTACATAGACAAGAGGTTCTAGATCTAGTTTTACCTATAGAACTATATCAACAATTACGTGAGCCCGCGGCGGGAGGTATTCCGAAACGCAGCACAATCGCGGGCGTCGGACTTTCTCGTCACCTTGCCCAGACCCTAGGCGACAGTTCACGATCTTTTGATTTAATCTTACATACATTTTTTTCTGTGTACTTTCATTAGTCATTATATTTCCCTGATTATTTTGACTGAAATAATTTCAACATTCTTTTTCACATCTGCTAGTGAAGCACATTCTCTCTGCCACTACATACGTTTTAAGACAGAACGCCAAGCCAATCTTCTTCTTCTTCTTCTTCTTCTTCTTCTTCTTCTTCTTCTTCTTCTTCTTCTTCTCCTTCTTCTCCTTCTTCCTCTTCCTCTTCCTCTTCCTCTTCCTCTTCCTCTTCCTCTTCCTCTTCCTCTTCCTCTTCCCCTTCCTCTTCCTCTCCCTCTTCCTCTTCCTCTTCCTCTTTCTTCTTCTTCTTCCTCTTCTTCTTCTTCTTCTTCTTCTTCTTCTTCTTCTTCTTCTTCTTCTTCTTCTTCTTCTTCTTCTTCTTTGCAAGTATAAGGCTTAAAGCCTATTACGTCGTCGCCTATTAGGCCTACTATTTAACAGTTTTTGTTGTTGTAAATACTAACTGTTTTACAATATTGTGACCGCGGGTGCACAGCGTATATGTCCTGACGATGGTCTATGACCGAAATCGATCGAAATTAAGAGTGTGAGTAATTAAAAAACTTTATTATAAATCATATGTATGGTATCTTTAGCTTACAATCAGTGAATACACCGTAATAGAAGATTTTATTATCTAACCTAATAGTAATACCCTTCTACTGATCTAAGCAGTCTCATCTTTGCACTTTGCAGTCGACTTCCAAGTGCGACGCTAAACTTACTATCAAAATAAGCCCCTTCAAGAAGAGCTCACATTGTTGAATCGCGGCTCCGATACTGTAGGTCGGTGCAGGCGACGAGACGCCTACGCCTGGTAGGCACACAGACTGTGACGTCATTACTTTCTACTGACGTCATTGAAACATCAACTGGTAGCAAAATAAAGTTGTGCTTAAAATAAACAAAAAAATGATATGTTCACCAATAAGGAAAGATTCGAACAAAAAATATAATAAGATCTGTAAAAATAGTAATTCATGGTCAAACAAACAGGTTTCTTGTACACAGACACAGAAGACGGAGCGACTGACCAACCGGTTTACGAAGAAGCCTGTTGACGGTGTCGACGTTTATGAACTTGTCTGACTTTTCTCGGAATATTTTATTACTCAGCCTTGACCTTAGACCACGAAAACCACCAAAAGTCTGATTGCGTACTGGTACCAGCTGTACGAATTTCAACGTATCAAGAAGGAATGTTGGTGAGTCGATGTTTACCAAAAACCATTTTACATATGCCTAATTTCGTTATGGCAGATAAATAGTTTTTTGTGGGTTAACCCCTGCCCCCTTCCAGCGGGAATAAAATAAAAGGAAACGTTAATATTAAAGAAGTTCCGATAAAAATGAAACCTTATACGCTAAATTTCACGCAATTACACCAATTAGTTACACGAATGCTAACATTTCTAATTGCGGTATGCTATTACATATAACATTTCTTGGGAGTACGAATTTGCTTCAATCATACCGAAGCCTTACTGTTTAGTAATGTCGAATGCCTTTCGTATACTTACATGATTGGTAAACTGTGTTTCCTTTTTCCCTTTCGTCTTCCGTACCTTCTCCTATTTTGTTTTTTATTATCTGTCATTTCTAGCTGCTTGTGAAACCTGATATTCACAAACAGAAATTAAACTATTACGCCACTATGTAGACAGTATTCCCGATTAGCGGTGTCGACAGTTTCAGCTCACCATCAGATCGGAAATCAGCTCATCACCAGAGGACTTAATTTGAGTCAGATGACGAGCTGAAATACTCGACAGCGCTAAACGGCAATATTACCTACATATTGTTGTGTAACCGTTTAGAGTCTGATGAGCTGAAATACTCGAAAGCGCTAAACGGCAATATTACCTACATATTGTTGTGTAACCGTTTAGAGTCTGATGAGCTGAAATACTCGAAAGCGCTAAACGGCAATATTACCTACATATTGTTGTGTAACCGTTTAGAGTCTGATGACGAGCTGAAATACTCGAAAGCGCTAAACGGCAATATTACCTACATATTGTTGTGTAATCGTTTAATTTCTGTTTCTGATAAACACCAACATAAATTTATTATGTTATTAATAACATAACAATAACCTATGACGTTTCAAAAGGTTCCTGCACTGTCAAATCACCCCATTCTCCAACACCTTGATAAGTTTTACTGTCAGGAGCAGTATTGTCACATAGTCTCCGCTATATTCTCTGAATAATACACACCTGAAGACGCCGGTAAAATAAAATCTGTCAAAAAATTCATCATCATCATCATCATCATCATTACCATTCCAAGGACTAGGCCTTAGACCTGTTCCGGAACCCATCTCCTCCTCGGTCTATCGACATCTCTCTTCCCAGTAGGGTGATAACCCAAGGCAGCCACAGCTAGACGGATATCACGCAAGCGATTCAAGTGTTCACACCATCTCCTTCTAAACACTCTAATGATATAATTAAATAAAAAAATATATTCCTGTTGGTAATAATGACTTAGTGTTATTTAATATAAAAAAGTAAGACAAAAATAAAGTGAGTGATTTTTAAAATATTTCCTGTTGTAGGCTAATGTTTAACGTTTTAAATTCGCATGTAGCGACCGCAAATTGTAAATGCCCGAAAGCTGTGTTTATTACGTTATTAATTGTAGTAGTTGGCTGAAAAATGTATTTATAAAAAAGAGAGTATAACAGTATAACAACAAATTATAGGCTATAGCATGCTTTACAAAAAAAAAAAACCGTCGCGGGCGACAGGAATTTATGGGCATTGCAAAACTCCTGGACACATCAACTTGTCTCAAGGTAAACTTAGAACTGGTTTCGATACTTTCTTGCCTCCCGTTTCTCGTCAAACGCACAACATTTTCTAAATATAATATGGGATAAATTGTCCTTTAAGTAAGGTTTCTGAGCCGTGCCAACCGAAGGACACTTACACGAGTGTAATATCAACAGTAATAAATAACAGTAATAATAAGTAACTACCTGTAAACTGCGTGTAATTGTGTAGTAGTTAAGTGTAACAAAGAAGATTACGGTTATTCAGTTACATTTTTTTTATAGAGGGGGAAAAATGCTTTATGCACTGTCAGAGGAGGCCGTGATTCCTCTTGTGTGTAGGACTCTCACCCACTAAAAAACCCACCTCTAATTCAGGCATACATATGCATCCTGGAGACACTTAGCGTATTACTTCAGGATGGAGCCTATTGCTCCCTTATCAGGCTCCTTGTAGATGTTCCTCATCTTCTACTGCCCGTTGGTGCAAGTTGGGCCTGTCGTTTTTTTCTATTAGGACCCACTGATAAATGCATTGATGCGGTCTTATTCCGAATTACCACGAAGCATAAGCGCAACTACGCTCTCGGGCATGAACTCCCCGAGCTCCATTTCCAGTACCATCCTCTGTCTGGCGAATCTGCAGCACTTGAAAAACGTGTGCGTGGCATCTCCATGGGGAGAGTTTCCGTATTGGCATGCTGGGCTTTGCACCTTTCCCATTCTATGGAGGTAGGTATTAAAATTGCCGTGGCCACTGAGCAACTGGGTTAGATGGTAATTGACCTCACCGTCTTGGAGGCCGATCCAGTCCTTTAGTTTGGTATGAGCCTTGCAGTCCATCTTTTTCTATTCTCTCTATCGCAACGATCTTGCCAGTGCCGGAGAGTAAGTTCCCTGGCTTCATCCTTTGCGGCATCCTTTCCAGTGTCCTCTCTTCTTTCTAATAAATGCTTCCGCTCTAGAGCAAATAATTCAGTTACATTAATAATAATACTAATACTGATGATAATAATAATAATATAAACATTTGCGGAGGAGGAAAATGCATTATGCGCCATAAGAAGACTTCCGATTTGTCTCCCGTGGTGTGAGACTTTCACCTACTAAAATACCTCCTCAAGCAGGGAACCCTCCGGGACTACTGTTCGTAATTGTTGAGGGCGGTGCCTTATATCTCGGCTACTAGGGTCCTACATTTTGGTGTTCTTCTTTACCTTATGGGTCGGTCCAATGCTGGCTTCGCCAGTCGCAGAACTGTCCCAACTTGTCCCACGCCGTTCTGCTCCAGAGCATGACGCCTATTATGCTATCGAGCCTTCGTCTTTCCCAAACCCACAAATCATAATCAAAGAACGTGTCGTGGGCATCGTCAAAGGCCGAGCCATCAAAGACACACGTCGGGTGTTCTACCTTTCTCATTCTACTCAAATACGCATACAAGGATCCTTGCCCTGCAAGGAATTGGGTAAGAAAGTAGTCCATCTCACCTAGGTCTACAGTGTGTCTTATAATGCAAGCAACGACGTTGTGAATAAGTTGCATAAGTTCAAACTTATGTGCGGGACCATTAGGCGAACCCTTAAGTCAGCAAGTAAAGGAACACTCCTCAAATTCTACAAGGTGATGGCTCTTCCCGCACTTCTTTATGGGTATGTGAATTGGACTTTAACGAAAGGCCAGGCCAGTCGCATCCAAGCGGCTGAAATCAGATTTCTCAGGCACGCGGCAGGGTATACTCTCCATGATCATAGAAGAAACACAGATATACGGCAGGAATTGAATATTATGAGTATACTCGGCAGGATCGCCCAGTATCGGTTGGATTGGTTGGAACATCTTTGCTGAATGGATGACTGCCGCAATTCCAAACAACTGTGGACCTATACGCCGATGGGACGGAGAGGTGTGGGACGTCCGAGGAAGCGCTGGAGTGACCAGCTGTAATCGTTACCTATTTGAGACCGGAACAAACCATACTTGGTTTAATCCTTGAGGATGATAAAGATGATAATGATGATGATGATGAGTAGTCCATCTCGCCAAGTTTTCGATCTACCCACTAAGTACCTAGGTTCTCCATACCAACCGTCAATACCAATGGTCTGAGTCCACACGTTAGTCGCCAGCACCGCACGGAGAGTGTTCCCTGGCCACTCTTCTTGCTTCTACAATCCCAAGCCCTTCTTTGGTCTCGTAGACTTTCAGCTCCCCTTCAGCCACGGCCGGTAACAGTCCACACCCATGAACCTCTGATACACCAATACACCGTTGTCCCCGTGGCGAGAGCTCATTTGATGCTTGGGGCGCAGCGTAATGGTGGATGACGGGGTTGCTCATCGTCGCTTAACTCGCTCTCTCTCTCTGTGACTCTCTCTGTCGTCTCTGTCTATCTGTCTGTCTATTTGTCTGTCTGTCTGTCTGTCTGTCTGTCTGTCTGTCTCTCTCTCTCTCTCTCTCTCTCTCTCTCTCTCTCTCTCTCTCTCTCTCTCTCTCTCTCTCTCTCTCTCTCTCTCTCTATACACCCATCAGATCTATTGGCATCGCTCCAGCTATGACCGACCAGCACTACAGACTCCGAGACCGTAATAACAATAACAATAACAATAACATTAACAATAACAATAACGATAATAATAATCATAAAACAACAATAACAACAACAATTTTAATAGACAACAACGTGTAACTGCGCGTAATCGTTTAGTAATTAAGTGTCACTATAACAATTGTGATTATTATGTTACAATAATGATAATACTAATAATAATAACAGCTCAACTTAGGCTAGTAATAATTACAGTGTCTATGGTAATAGACAGCTAAGCTAAGCTGTTAATTCCGGCCTTGGCCTTCACTGTGATTACCGGTTTGCTGATTTGATCAGTCGCGTGTGCATATGTTCCACGTGCGCACGTGTTTTGTGTGTGTGTGTGTGTGTATGTGTGGATTTCACATTAATGGCACCCAATGTCAAAGTGGTATTGACGTAAACACAGCAACAATTCTAACGAGAACAACCGACCAGGTAGGTGTTTTTTGCGTGATCTCGTTATAAGATTGCGTAGCCAGTTTGTTACTGCCTTTGGGTCGCCAATGTAACGTTCTTTTAGGCTTTCGTGTTGGGCCATTCCTTGGCAATATCCTTACTTACTTACTTACTTACTTACTCCACGGGGCTCCAGCTCATGAAGAGCTCTGGCCTCCAGAACGACTTGCCTCCACTCCTCTCTATGCTGTGCGACAACTTCTGATCCCCCAGTCTTCTCAAGTTTTCATCTACATTGTCCACACATCTTCTTGGCATCCTTCTTGTTCTTCTTCCTCCTGGTCCTCCAATGAATACTTTTTTTCACCGCCCTTTCCTCCGTCATTCTTTGTACGTGACCTGTCCACCTAATTCTACCTTTATAATTAAGAAATTTGTGTTAGTGGTTATAATCACAAACAGAATTAACACTGTTGCACACCACTATAGAAAATTTATTCCGATTAGCGATTTTAAGCTTCACAGCTCATCGTCAGAACGGAAATTTTCGATCTGACGGATGAGCTGTGAAGCTTGAAAGCGCTAATCGGAATAATGTTTCTACAGTAGTGAGCAACAGTGTTAATTCTGTTTGTAATCCCACCTTGTTTTATTACTGTGACGATGTCCGGTTCCTTGTGTAGTTCGTACAATTCGGTACTTGTCCTCATACGCCACATTCCGGTATCCAGTACATCTCCATACATTCTCCTCAGAAACTTCCTTTCCCATCTTCTGATCAAATCTTTTTGGGCTGAGGTCATGGAGATAAAATATTGGCTTCTGAATCATACAGTACTAATGGCCGCAATAAGGTTTTGTAGATCTGGACCTTGGAGATTCTAGAAATGTTTCTGGACTTTAGGATAACCAGCAAAGAAATGTAGCACCTATTTCCTATGGCTAGTTTGTCTTGAATTTCTATTGTCATCTGAATTCTTGGCGTCAAGAGGGACCCAAGGTATCTGAAACAATCTACTCTCTGTATGAAACAATCTACTACTCTGCTGACTCAGGTTGATGTCAGAGCTTTTCTACGTTATCTTTCAATGACCATTTCTTCTCGGGGTTGTATGTTGGTGTATTGAATTATAAACTTTTTTTATAGTCTTTTGTGCCATACAATAAAACTTGCTGGTATTAGGCAATTTTAGCGCTGAAGCGTCCTTTATATGAAATGGGCTGATTATTTAATTGCGCACTCAGGAAAAGAACCTCTAAACACAGTGTTAGAGCCAACATATTTTAATTGATTTCTTTAAACGGGAAACTGTATTGATGTATTTAGTATTACTGTTTTTCGCTGTTTGGATGTTGCCATTAAATTTTACACAGGCAGGAGTTTTACTAGGATGATTATTTAATTGCGCACTCAGGAAAAGAACCTCTAAACACAGTGTTAGAGCCAACATATTTTAATTGATTTCTTTAAGCGGGAAACTGTATTGATGTATTTACCATTACTGTTTTTCGCTGTTTGGAATTTAAAAAAAGATGTCGAACACTAAAACTTTATTACCATTTATTGGAACTCACAAAAGTAATAGAAACAATTCAATCAATCAAAAACTTAACTATTCGTGTAAAAATGTCGTTTTGTTCAAGTGAACTGTGAATAGGGAAGTAAAACTTTTAACCGCGGCCAGTATTATTCGGTGTGACTTCCGTAAGGTCGTCCCCGTGGTCTTAACTTAAGATAACGGTTACAGATACTCATTAACAACAGGGTGAGCCAACCTAGGGGTTATTTTTATGATGCTACCAGGGAATCGAACACGTGCCGTCTGTAGCTTATTATTGAATCGACAACAATGTCAAGGTCAAACGTTCCGCTCATACCGCGGCTCCGCGACCTTCCGTACATGCATTCGTTTACAAAACATTCTGTTATTACAACAGTTTGATGTTACCGTGTACTTCCTGGCCGGAAGACCTTGCATTCTCACATATCGCGTTACATTTATGTATACGTCTGTGAATTTCTTGAATTAATATCACTATTATGATGACTTTGTGAAGACTTGATTCCGTTGGTTTGGTTTCGCGCAGAAATTCTGTTCCCCGTCGGCTTCTTTGTACGTATAAAGCGCGGCTGTGTCATATGTAGTTATACTGGGTCCCCAAGATGGCGATGAATGGTGATTCACACTACTTCGGTAGAGTAATAATTGTCCTCTCCTGAAGTAAGGCAGAGAGGAATGGATTCGTGGATGAGAACATCAAAGAATGAACGGTCGTATACCACAACAGAATGAACTGCAGTTCGCCATTATAGTCGCCCATCTCGTTGTAGGTTGTCCCTAGATAGAGGACAATATTATACACTAACGTAATTATACGCCTAGTGACGTAACTACGGGCGGAATGACGGGGATCGATCCCCCATTTTAGTGAAATTCCATAATCATTTAACATAGGCCTATTTCTAAGCGAGTTGCGTGTGTTATAATAAGGCCTGTGAATAACTGTATAAATAGTTATGTGGAAAGAATCTTGAATATCTCGTTTGTCCTGAGGAAGCTTCAGCAATGAAGAAGCTTGTCTCATCCCCCTCAAGAAGCTAGTCTCACCCCCTCCCTAGAAACCGGTAGCATCCCCGGGAGTAGCTCCTAGTTACATCACTACGTAAGAGAATAAAGCTGTGATTTCCAACTGGACGCCCGCGAACTTATCTTAAGAACCAATTTAAAAATTACTCTATTGTTAAGTAGAGTAGTATTACTCTATTATATTATTTTATTGTTAAGTGAATCAATAACAAAATATTATTTTAACTGAGAATGGTCTTACAGGAGAAAGATATGAACAATTTTCCCACTGGATCACTAATAAAAGTACAATGAATTTCAGTTTATTTGTCTAATGGAAAGTGTATTTGCTGTAGTCGTCTTCTGTTTTATCACATTCCAAGATCCGGTCTACTTCCATCTCTCGGCGAAAGAAAACAAAGCGCTTGTCCAATGTTTTGTCCTTGAGTCGACCTCAGTTTCCACATTGAAGACTTTAAGTAAGTATACAATGTTTAATATCCTTCTTATATCTTCATTATTATTATTTCGGCTGTGCAGTGTTTACACATTTTCCGGAACCAAAGATTAGAGAAGTGATTGAATTTTCATCTTCCACTGCTGCTTGACTATCCAAAGATCTTCAATTTTTCGTTCCTTCAATATACGAGTAGTCTGATCTTACTCGTTTCCTTCTTCCTGGAGGGGTCCATTCCATAACTCTCCTTGTCAGTCTTTCCTGTGCCATTCTTTTCGTGTGTCCATACCATTGTAATTTTTTGTTTGGATAAAATCAACAATTGAATTTTTCACATTCATTCTGTCCTTAATGACTTCATTTCTGATTTTCGCACGTCTGGATACTCTTGCCGAACGTCTCCCAATGTCCATCTCACCTGTCATTAATTTTGTTCTTGTGTGTTTATTAGTAGTCCAAACTTCTGAGCCGTAAGTCGTGATACTTCTAACAATGGTTATAAATATTTTGGATTTAGTTTCTGCTGTAATTTGCTTATCCCATAGGATTCCATTTAATGTAGACAAAGACATTTTTCCCAAATTAATTCTGGATTCTATTCCTTTGTCTTGCTTCCCACTGGCCGTAATTTTTACCCCTAAATGCTTTTATTCCTCTGTATATGAAATCTTCCCCATGTCTTCCTCCAGTATCAAGTCTTGATGAAGATCACCTGCTGCCATGTATTTTGTTTTATTCATATTTATCTTTAGTCCCCATTTCTGATATTCCTGTATTAATTTCTAGTCATGTACTCTATGTCTTCAAAATCGTGAGCCAAAAGTAATTGGTCATCAGCAAACTGTAATGAATAAACTGTATCACCATCAATTGGAAATCCCGTGTTCCTGCACTTTTTTCTTTTCTTTTGTATTTGTAAGTTGCGATAAAAAACGCATAGTTACTTATAGCGATACAGCGCTGAAACACAATGCTGCTTCGAGTAGGTTGTTTTTCCATTGGTCTGCACAAAACCGAGAATTAGAGGAAAACGAGTTCTGAAACAAAAAGAGAGACATGCATTATAATAGGCAAGGGGTGGCCCCACGTCTTCGAGTTGGTTGCTTTTTTTGTGTTGTGGACAAAAACCGAGAATTATTGAAAAAAAAACGAGTTCTGCCAAAAAAAAGGGAGACATGTACACAACTCATCTTATAACAGGTAAGACTATCCTTAATTCGAGTTGATTTTTATATAGATTTTACAATAAGCGAGTATTATTTTAAATTCATATTGTGTAATTTTAGTTCGCATGTTAACAACGTCAATTTTACCTCATTTACGTCAAAAGAACTACCTTTCTTCCGTGTACACAGCTAAATTAAACATTAATTCCGCATATCAAATGAAAATACCACGTTTTTACATTATTTGGAGCCCATAATTGGTTTTTGCGAATTTGTCGCGTCCAAACCTAGTTTTGACCTGTAGTTCACGTAGAAACACAAAACAATCGCGGTTATTGCAAGTTTTTCGGCTGCCAAAACTCAGGTTCTGACTGCCTATTGTTACCCAAAGTCCTATAGAAGTTTATGGAAGCACGAATAAATAGTGAGATTTAATAACGACCATTGTTTCATTTTGCTTTATATTACGCCAGATAAATTCACTACAGAATCGGCACAACGTCTCAGACACACAGAAAAATCACTGACTCAATGTCTCAAAGTTTCTTTCACAAAATTTATATTCGATTTTCGTTTTGACAGCAACGTGACTTAGTAAGTAATTCATTTTAAATCCGAAAACAGGTATTTTACGTTCATATATTTATTGTTGCGTTTGTTTGTTTCGTTAGAAAGGCTGAACGGGTGATTATCTACCGCAAGTAAGTTACAAGGACTCAATGTTGATAACAGATTAAACGAATTGTTCCTTTCGTATGTGTATTGTTGGTCTTTAAGAAAATTTTGATGTTTGTCTTTACAACAATATTATTCAAAATTTGGGCTTTTTAAACACAAAGGGCCATAATAAAACTTGGAATGTTTTCTAGAATTGATCGAATAATGTTTTGTTTGTTTGTCGAATTCCATTGTATATTTGATAAACTTTAGAGTTAAGTGTATCACTAGAATTGTAATCAGCAGAACGTTTCGATCAATACAAATCACTGATCGTCTTCAGGATTGTAAATAAGAATTACATTGTAAAACGAACTCTCTGTCAAAAAATAAATATACGGTCCCGCGGGCGTGGTCACGTTCATCAGTCTGGGTGCATGAAATTTCACTTCTTCTTCTTCTTCTTCTTCTTCTTGCTATTATTTATATTATTATTCTTTAGCACTACAGCCTAACGTGAGTCCTGGCTTAAACATCAATCTTCTCTAGTATCTCTTAATCGTTGTCATCTCAGCGTAACCACTCACATCCATAGTCAATGAGCAATAAGACCACTCTCAAGAAATAAAGAGCAAAATTGAAAAGGCAAGAGCAGTGTACACTAGAATGAGCAGTTTATTCAAAATCACGATTTAACAATAAACACAAAGATGAGACTTCTACGCTGCTACGTATTCTCGGTCCTCTTCTACGGTGTAGACTCTTGGACTTTGACTGAAGCCACAACTAAGCAATTGGAATCTTTCGAAATGTGGCTCTACCGTAGAATACTGAGTATTTTATGGACGGCGCATATAAGTAATATTGAAGTTCTCAGAAAGATGAAGAAAGATAGGGGAGTTATTAACACAGTGAAGACAAGAAGCTTCAGTATCTGGGACATCTCATGAGAAATCTACAGAGATTTTACTTATTGCTGTTCATACTACAGGGAAAAGTACTTTGAAAGAGAGGAGTTGGGCGACCGAGAAATGCATGGCTGAGAAATTTGAGGACCTGGTTTGGCATGAATACAGCTGACTTATTCAGTACAGCAGTGCAGAAAGTTAAAACAGTCTGTATGATATCCAACATCCGAAACTTATAGGAACTATCAAAAGAAGATACGCTCCTCATCCATCCGCTCTGGGTGTCCTAGCCATCTTATTCGTTGAGCCTTTACGAATTTTACAATCTTACGTAGACTGCTTCCATAGTTCATATATCTCCTGGTTATTTCTTGTTCTACATTCACGAGAAGTTTCATTACACGGTTAAAAAACAACAGCAAGCATCAGTAGGCCTATTTTAATCAGTACAAATGTAAGATCGGCCCGCGTGAAAAATCATTACTGCTTGGCTCGTCGGGAAGAAATCTGCCTGAAAACGGGATTGATGGGTCCGCCGAAACGTTATGGGAAACCGTTTGGAGAAGCCAGAAAATTACGACGCGCGACTCGATCTTAAAAAGAACACACACACAATACTAATATTACATGATTGTGGCAGTCAGCACCTTTTTTTTTCTTTACTTGAAACACAAGTTAAGCTCTAGCAGCGGATACATTTTCAACCCAGTTGAATCTCTGCATGCCGCGAATCATCACAAACATGTTGTTTGTATAATATTCATGTAATATTAGGTAATTAATACATTGAGAAAAGAACTTTACCAAGTTATAGACTATTAATATAGACAATGTAATTTGGAACGTTAATGTGTACGTTGATTGGACAAAGACTTTGTCTATTAATCGTGACGATTCAAGATGGATTGCTGCAACTAAGAAAACAGTATGGAAAAGAAGGAGGAGGAGAAAAGGGGAAGAAGAAGAAGATGAAGAAGAAGAAGAAGAAGAAGAAGAAGAAGAAGAAGAAGAAGAAGAAGAAGAAGGAGGGAAGTTCAAAACAGAATTTAAAATCTGAAGATCTTGAAATGAGTGGTTAACAAGACGCGTGCATAACAAATACAACAGTCGAATGGAAAAAATACAACAGGAAATCATCCTCATTACTGTATAGTCACTGAAACTGTAGTTCACTTATGCAATATACTTCGATGTTTGTTTTGACCGAGTATTCACCTTCAATGCCACATAAATATTACACACGCATTATGCAAGTTCACCACAGTAATATGCGAGTCGAATTAAGGACGATGACAGCAGTCTACTAATACTTTAAGTTCCAATATGTAAGCAACGTGCGATGGTCATGATTTCGATCATTACTTAACTTCATTGTTATCCGTCGACTTGTTAATTTTCATACATTAGTTACAAGAACAACATAGAAAAGTAAATAGGATCGATGATCATAGCTTCGATACCCGCCGATTTGTTATTGTACTCAGTGTTTTAACTGTATGTTTTTTAGCCTTGGAAATTGTATACTAGGTTAAATATATACAGTATATAATTTGAGACAATATATGTACGTTGATGTGGACAAAGAATGTATCTATTAATCATGTACTGCAACTAAGACAAGAGACAGGAGAATGAAAAGAAGAAGGATAAGAAGAAGATGTAGGCCTATGTACTGTTTAACTTGAGATTTTTGTTACAGTTTATCTGTCCGCTTTTGCCTTCTGATCTGGCGTAATCTTCTTCACTTTATACCTTCTTCTTGTTCTTCTCTACTTCAAGGATTATGTTATATAAATCTGTTCCGGCACCCATCTCGTCCTCGGACGACCAACGTCTCTTCTACCAATATGGCTTTATAGTTCAGTGCCGCTTTCGGCAATCGATCTTCTGCCATCGTTTGTAGATGATCCCACCATTGTCTTCTTTAACTTGAAATAATTTCATTTATGTCCTTTACTTCGAGTTCTGCTCTGATATTCTCATTCCTTACTCTATCTTGCAATCTATAATTTAAAGTATTTCGAAGAAACTGCATTTCAGCACTCTGAATCTTGCCGTTTTCCTTTTTTGTCATGATCCACGCTTCACTCGCTTATGTCAATGTGGGTATTGCAGATGTCTTGTAAAATTTAATCCTTTTGCTGTGTCTTGTTTTATTTCTAAGTTTCCATGAATCGTACCACAAATATTCCTAAATTTATTTACATTCTCTCTTCTAACATATTCAGATTCATAGCTGACTGCACAGCCAAGATATATGAAACGGCTCACTTGTTCTAAAGTGCTGTTGTTTCCAACTATCTTAGTCCTCACTGGACACTTACCTTTAAAGGCCATGGTTTTGGTCTTTCTTAATGAAATTGTCAGTGAGTACTCTCTTGCCACTTCTTGTAATTGAAACATAGCTGTTTGTAAATCATCCTCATTTTCTTGAATAGGAACTATGTCATCCGCATACACCAGGGAACCCATACAAATTGATTTGTTAAGTTGTATTCCCGAAGTCACTCTTGATTTCCATGCTATCAACATGTCGTCAATGTATATATTAAACAAGGTTGGGGAAACACAGCATCCCTGCCTAACTCCCTTATTTATTGGAATCTCATCGCAGCATTTATAAATTTACAAATGTATTTTAATATAAAATACAGAATTAAATCCGAAAACAGAAAACCTGTTAATGAGATCACCTTTTGTTTCAAAGCTTTGATTTGGCTTCGTTATGCTACTGAATTCCAAGTGGTTACGACTGTTGTAAAAGGCTTATAAATGTGTGCGGTGATCCATATTAAGGACATCCGCATCAAATTATTTTATGTAACACTAACAAGGAAGCCACTGATTTAATGAAGCCATTAATTCTAGTGGAATATAAATATGAAACATATTAATACCGCTTCGTATTAGCAATTATAGTCATCACTGGGTATTTACATTTAAAGGCAATGGTTTTGGCCTTTCTCTGTCATGGTTTTCGCTTTACCTCTGCAGTATTATTTGCATTCATCTCTCTGACGACTTTTTCGTGTTGTTTTTGTTTCTCTTTAAAGTTGAACTTCGCCTCTTGTTTCGATGCCGTGACGCCAACACTAAGTCAGCAATAATTGCGCCAGTTTCACTACAACATCAGGCGTTATATAACAAAGCGCGCGGTATAGGAAGCCAAACACGCACGCACACACGCACACACACACACACACACACACACACATATCATTAATATTCCAGCAAACTGTAATTTGATATGTTTGTTGCATAACGTCCGCTACACTTCCTACAGTATTTACAGCGCTTTCTAACAAAGCGTATCATTAACAGAATACCTTGCAACACAGCCCCTTGCATGAGAACATCGTGGTTTTTATAACGATGTCACTTATTTACAATGTTTACGAGTTTAGTAATCAGAATGTATGGCGCTTTTATACAATTTAATTGCTCAATGTTATAAGGCAATATTTGCATAAAATGACTTGTTTAATATTATGAGGAAGTCATAAATATACTATATTTATATAGTCCATAATATAAAATGACTTGTTGACAGGAAGAAAATATAGAGGGCTATGGAAAGGTTTAGAATTCCACAGAAGATTGTACTACTTGTACAGGCAATGTATAATGGATATACCTGTCAAGTAGAGCATAGGGGGAAGTTGTCCCAAGCTTTTCCTGTTTTAACTCGGGAGTAAGACCGGGTTGTCTTCTGTCCCCTATCTTGTTTATCACAGCGCTGGACACCATGTTGCGAGAGGCAACAAATAGAAAACGGGGGATTCAGTAAGGCTCAAATAGCCGTTTGGAGGAACTGGATTTGCGGATGACCTGTACCTTCTTTCAGAAAGCCTACGAGATATGGAAATTAAATTAAACGATCTGAAAATAGAAGCCAAACAAGTAGGCTTAAAGATAAATAATAACAAAAAGACCAAGAAAATGCGTATTAACCATAGAAATAATTCTGATTTGATACTAGACGAAAGAGTTATAGAAAGGGTAGAGGATTTCGCTATCTGGGTAGCATGGTTAGTCAGGATGGAGGAGGTGTGCTTAGGGATGTGATAAGTGGTATAAATAAAGCAAAAGGAGCATTTGCACAGTTACGACCAGTATGGAGATCACCCCATATACGCAGGAAGACAAAACTCAGCATATTTGACTCAAATGTCAAATCGGTGTTGCTGTATGGATGTAAGACCTGGAAAGTGACAAACGACGTCACCGCAAGGTTTCAGACTTTCACAAACCGGTGCGTGAGGTACATAATGAGAATTTGGTGGCCCAAGACCATCTCGAACAGAGATCTATGGGAGGTCACAAGTCAGAGTACCATCCAACTACACACATAAAAAGAAGAAAATGGAGGTGGATCGGTCACACCCTGAGATGACCGCTATAAAATATCGCTAGACAGGCACTGAACTGGAATCCGCAAGGTAGCCGCCGACATGGAAGACCGAGTAACACCTGGAAGACGACTATGGAAAGAGAGCTGGCTGGTGTCAACAAAACATGGAGGGAGGTGAAACCCTTGGCAACGGACAAAACACGCTGGATAAATAATTTCTCCTTTCGAGCCCCTATGTTCTAGTTAGGAATTTAAGGACTTAAGTCACCTCAAGTCATTATACTCCACCCAAGTAGCTCGGTGAATAGTCAAAATAATGTTAACAGAGTTGCTGATGCCGGCCGTGACAGCCTAAGGTATCCCCATCGTGACGTCATGATCAGCTGTTCGTGACGTCACAGTTAACCCAACAAGGTATTTTAATATAAGAAAAGTTCTTAACCTAAATACAGAGATGGCGCCAGGATGGTGTCAAACGGCCATCGACAAGACCGTAATCTTACTGGTACTGAAAACGTCTCAACAGATCGTGTTTAGAACATTATAAACGAACATTTGCGTTTGAAAAACCTTTCACCGCGATTTGTGGCGCACTTCATATACGTATTTGAATGAACGTCTCTGTCCATGTTTAAACGCAATCCACCTGAGTTTCTGCAACGATTCATTACTGCTCATGAAACATGAATGTACCCTCATACGTCATGACTTACTTGACTTGACTTAAGTCCTTAAATTCCTAGGTGGAACATAGGACCTCGACGAAATATCTCCAGCGTGTTTTGTCCATTTCCAGGGCCTTCACCTCCCTCCATGTCTTGTTGACACCAGCCACCTCTTTCCATAGTCCTCTTCCAGGTGTTCCTCGGCCTTCCACGTCTGCGGCTACCATGCGCATTCCACTTCAGTGCCTGTCTAGCGATATTTTATAGCGGTCATCTCAGGGTGTGACCGATCCACCTCCATTTTCTTCTTTTTATGTGTGTAGTTGGATGGTACTCTGACTTGTGACCTCCCATAGATCTCTGTTCGAGATGGCCTTGGGCCACCAAATTCTCATTATGTACCTCAGGCAACGGTTTATAAAAGTCTGAAACCTTGCGGTGACGTCGTTTGTCACTTTCAGGTCTCACATCCATACAGCAACACCGATTTGACATTTGAGTCAAATATTCTGAGTTTTGTCTTCCTGCTTATACGGAGTGATCTCCATACTGGTCTTAACTGTGCAAATGCTCCGTTTGCTTTATTTATACGACTTATCACATCCCTAAGAGCACCTCCATCCTGACTAACCATGCTACCCAGATTTCAAAATTCCTCGTACGTCAAAGACGATACAAAATGCCGAAACAATGGGTGAAACTGGGCAGAAGTGCTCCAATGAAGGCGGAAACTGTTCCATCGGCCGAAAAGAGATATAAAATTTGTTATCCGCGCTGTAAGGTCGTGGTCTTCCAAAACCTTCACTCTGATAGATGTTATTAGCGTGATCATACGTTTCGGCCTCACATCTGGAGGCCATCTTCAGTGAAAGATATTCAAAAAGGCTGAAAAGATGTACGTCAGTCAACCACAGTACTGTGGCCAGAAGGTTACTATCAGCCTTTTTGAATACTTTTCACTGAAGATGGCCTTCACAGTTGTGGTCGAAACGTCCGATCACGCTAATAACATCTATCAGCACGAAGGTTTTGGAAGATCACGGACGTACAGTCCGGATAATAAGTTAAATAATTATGACGCCGGCGGTGGAAACCTGAGAAATAAATTAAAGAGAGTTTTAACAAATATCGAAACGTAGTGTTGTTTTAAAAATTTTAGGACCACAGGGGTCAATAAAGAGATCAACATTTTTAAATTTTTTTTAAATTGTGAAAAGCCAGCAGGGTGTCATACTAAAATCCGAACGGTTCAGATTTTTAGTGCTTAGTGTATAATTGTGTGATATACTTACAAATCAATAATAAGACACATCCTAACCTACGGCTGCGAAACGTGTATCCTGATATACGTGTATAGATATAGACGTCTATAATATTTTTGTTGATTTTAGACAAGCCTCCGATTCGATAGATAGGGATAAATTATCTAATATTTTATACGAATTTGACATACCAGTGAAACTGTTAAAGATGATAAACTTGACAATGACTAATACAGAAGCTCAAGTACGAATACAAGGACGCAAGACAGAAGGATTTGTAATCAATCGAGGGTTAAAGCAAGGAGACGGGCTGGCCCCGACCTTGTTTAATCTAGCTCTAGAACATGTAATCAGAAAACTGTCAGTAGGAAGAAATAACGTACTGACAAACAAACCGGTCCAATTAGCAGCCTACGCGGACGACATCAACATAATGTGTCGTACAAAAAATGCAGCAGAGGAAACTCACTTTGTGCTTAAAGAAAATGGTAGCAATATAGGCCTGAAAATCAACATAGATAAAACAAAAATATTAGTGCAGACTAGAAGACAAAGAATCGACAATATCGAAAATGTAGACAACTTTAAATACTTGGGAACCATATTAGAAAAAACGGCACAGAAGAAGCCGAAATCCGGAACAGGATAGTCCAAACCAATAAACCGTATTTCGCCACATCAAGTATCTTCAGATCCAAAGACATCCACAGAAACACGAAACTAAGGATATAAAAATCAATAATAAGACCCATCTTAACCTACGGCTGCGAAACGTGTATCCTGAACTTCAAAGCAGCAAACACTCTCGATATCTTTGAAAGAAAAATATTACGAAGAATCCTGGGACCAGTTAATAACGTACATAGCTGGAAAATAAGATATAACCTTGAATTGTATCAAATGTATAAAGAACCACCGCTAACACGATACATAAAACTACAGCGTCTAACGTGGGCTGGTCATGTAGCCAGGATGGGGGAAGGCAGAATACCACGAAAATTATTGAATACCAGAATCCACGGAAAAAGACCAGTGGGAAGACCGAGGAGAAGATGGGAAGACGCGGTGGATGAGAATGCGAAAAAAATACTGAAAGTGCTTTCCTGGAGGAGGATGGCTACCGACACAAGAGAATGGGGAGAAACATTGAAGGATTCCAGAGCCCAACAAGGGCTGTATTGTCATAGGAGAGAGGGATTGTATAATTGTGTGCTCTACAGTTATTATATTATTAAAGAAATAGTAGAGAAATCTGAATTTTTGTAATTTTTCTACAATTAAACCATTATCTAATGTCGAGATTAATGTAAGAATAAATCGTGAGTGAAGTATATAAGAATACTTCGTTCAAAATAGTGAGCGAGTTCTGCAGCTGAGATAGCATACTGGTGAATACAATTGTGTAATATTTGCATGTTGTTGTTGTAATTATTTTTTATATAAGATTATTGTTTGTCATCGTCATCATCATCATCATCTTCACGAATTAAACAAAGGATGGTTTGTTCCGGTCTCAAATAGGTAAAGATTAGAGCTGGTCACTCCAGCGCTTCCTCGGACGTCCCACACCTCTCCGTCCCCTCAGCTTATAGTTCAGAGTTGTTTGGGAATGCGGCAGTCACCACTCGGTAAAGATGTTCCCACCAATTCAGCCGACACTGGGCGATCCTCTCGAGTATATTCATAATATTCAGTTCCTTCCTTATATCTGTGTTTCGTCTATGATCATGGAGATTATACCCTGCCACGTGCCTGAGAAATCTCATTTCAGCCGCTTGGATGAGACTGGCCTGGCCTTTCGTTAAAATCCAATTCTCAGACCCATAAAGAAGTGTGGGAAGAGCCATCACCTTGTAGAATTTTAGGCGTGTTCCTTTACTTCCTGATTTAAGTGTTCGCCTAATGGCATAGGATTGAACTTACGCAACCTATTCACAACGTCGTTGCATGCATTATAAGTCACACTGTAGTCCAGGTATTCAAAATTGCTAACTTGTTCCAGGACAGTACCACCTATAACAATTTTTGCCCGTACGGGATCAGTTCCACGAAAAGAGATATAAAATATAAGAGAACCTCTTGGATCCAAAAATAAATTACAGAAAAAATATATGAAAAGAAATATCTAATTATTACAAAAATTTGCTAGTACTTTTTGAATTGTGCCTCTCACCAGTCCCATTAAGAAACTAAACATTTGTCAAAATCAAACACCAGCACTAATCTTTATCTTAACTACAATCGTTCAAAAAATGGCGCAATAATCTATGGAGGAAATGAAACAAAAAAAAACTTGCTTCAAAATTAAAACTACATGAAAGGCAACTGTTTGGGAGCTTCCGAGAATATGTGAATTCCAGAATTTTTCCAGAGAGTCTTTCTTCCTTGAAATATGCTATTGAATCAATAGTAATAATTTCAAGAGAATGTGAGAGAGCTGATTTCTGACCATCATGTAGCACTGGACAAAGAGTAAGGAAAGGTCAAGAAACAAACAATATGACGACACAATGATGAAAGTATGGAAATGTTTTTAAAATGTCCGAACCACCAAAACCATCACTTAGAGTTTTCGATTGTCGTGTGCTTAACCTGACGATGAACCTCTTTAGAAATATCAGTAAACTTTATTACCTTTTTAGATACAAGTTTATACGTATGTTACATATTTTATAAGGCTTTAAAAATGTAGACCTCCTTTGTAAAAACCTGATGTAAACTTATACGCTAAGATAAAATAAAAGTATTTTCGTGTCTGTACAACGTTTGAATTGTTGCGTTCCGGCATCTATAATTATAGAAATCAACCGTTTGTCCTAATTGAAAAATAAAAAAAGTAAATACAATTATCCTTTTCTAAAGTATTAAATGATCGTTTTTTGATTATTATCAGAAAAATAGTTTTCTTAGTGGAATTATATCGCTAGCCTATTGAAGTGTATCTATCTGGACAGTCCGATATCCGCCTGTAGAAGATAGTAATCTGACCGGCTGTGCTGTACGGGTGTGAGACGTGGAATGTCGGACAATATTTCAACAAACTTGCGACAAGGTTTGCGGCATAGCTGCGCCCCAATACAGGATGGAATAGCTGGCAGAACTCTCGGGTGGTTTCGACACAACAGGGACTTGGAAGAACTATACAACGACTCGAACACTGTGGGACTTAGGCGTGACAGGAGACCCCAACGGGCTAGACAGGTGGCGAGATGGACTCTCACCGACGGCTAGTGAGAATATTGGATTTCATTAAGACTCCTGTTGTAAACTCAGGAAGGGGTAGAACGAGTAACTGCGTGAGGAGCGTATCCAGATCGGAACAGGGATACACGAATGGAGGCTGAGGGCAGGAGACCTTCCGGACCGATGGAGAAGAAACCGTCCTCTGGGCCTGTTCGCGTAAACGTCAAAGACCCATTCAATTATGCTTTACACAGAAAGATTTAGCGTTTGTTGTTTTTGCAACCATTTAACAACACTTAGTTTATCATGGACGATGGACGTAGCAGTAAGGAAATTATAAGCAGAATTGGCCAGGCTAAAATTGCTTTCAACAAACAGAAAACCCTCTTCAGTTCAAACACTATCAGCCTAAAAATAAGGAAGAATCTAGTAAAGACATACGTGTGGAGTGTTGCCTTATGCGGGAGTGAATCTTGGACAATTGGAGAAAGTGACAAGAAGAGACTCCAAGCATTTGAGACCTAGTGCTACAGAAGAATATTCAAGATAAACTGGAGGGAGAAGATAACGAATGAGATAGTCTTTAGAAGATCTCAGAGGAGGAGAGCTTTCTATGAAATTTATAAAGGCAGAAGAGCTAAGTTTATAGGGCATATTCTACGACACAATTGGTTGGTCAAGAAAATAATAGAAGGAACAATTGAAGGGAAGACTCACAGAGGACTACCCCTTTAGACTACACGAAACAGCTTATGGACGATATGAACTGCACATCATATTGTGAGTTGAAATGAAAAGCAGAAAAGCGTGAAGAATGGCGAGCTGCTGCCAACCAGCCTATGGGCCGCTAATCTAGGAGAGAGATTAGAATATACCACTTAATTTAACTAATTATATTTAATTTACAAAGGTTTTTAAAAATGTATAAACACTTGGTAGGTTTCGCAGTTTTTATTTAACTCTGACAGCTGCTTCAGCTTATGAAGCTATTCTCAAAGAGATTAGTGAACAAAAACTGTGAAACGTACCAAGTGTTTATATATTTTTAAAACCCTTTATATTAATATGTTTCACAAAGTGCCCAACGAGTCATCAATAAATATTTAATTTAAAACGGATGGCATGTTGTCAGTTTCCTGTAGTCGTTTATATAAACGTATTTATTCGCGTGATTCTAAATTGACTGTGCAATTAATTTGTTTATATCCGCGTGGAATACTAATTTACATTGATTTATCGTTTGCGTCATAGCAGTGGTAATTTAATAATGAAATCATTGTTAGTTTACCCATTGTTAAGGCGCTCACGTTCACACATTATTTAAGTCTACACATTATACAGTGTTCATATAAGATGGTGCCAAAATTATCAAAGTGATTAAAAACCAATAACGTTAAGTATTTGGGTGTAAGAATGACATCGGATGGTGACAGAAACCAAGAAATAAAAGTAAGAATAGGAAAAGGTAAGGCAGCAACAAAACAAAACAATACAATCAGAATATATAAAACTATAGTCGAAAATATAGGCCTATATGGAGCAGAATAGTTACGGCACTTTATACTTGTAGGTTATGCTGTGTTTCGTAAGTTCGAAGTGTACATGTGTCTCGGTTGGATTTCTTCGCTTTGTTCACATCAGCGCCCAATCTATGGGCGAATACACTTTAGTTATCGTTCACATGTATCTCTCTGTCACCGGTGTCACAGATTGAAGCTTCTTTATTTTAGACCTATCAGCTTGAAGACGACTACCTATTTCTATTTTTACTTTCATGTTCCGTAAGTAAACGGAAGTATGGTGACGGTGAAACAAATCGTGTTCGAGGTAAAGGTTGATTCTGTTTGTACTACTCTCAAAACAAGAAGAAAAGTAATTTTTTGAAAAGTGTCTGTGTGTCTATCTGTCTGTGTGTCTGTGTGTAGAATTTTTTCTATGGCAAACGATAACTGCCGCAAATTCAAACAGAATTAAAATAATTTTTTGCATACGTGCCTGAATTGTAGAGGACTCAAGGCTTATTGATTCTGGTGAAGATCGGGTAAGGAGAAGGGGTAGTTTACCCGCAACGTTTTATGTTTAAACAAGAGAAAAAGTACTTAATTTTAATAAATAAAATATCCAGAAAAGAAGGTCATATTAATTCACTGTAGAAAGGTAGATAAAATATCTACAAATGAAAAGGGTAGTTGAAGGGGGAGGGTAATTTTCTATAAATGAAAAACATGAAGAAAAGTTATTTTTCGAAAAGTGTCTGTGTGTCTATGTGTAGCATTTTTCTATGGCGAATGATAACTACCGCAAAGTCAAACAGAATCAAATAATGTTCTGCATTAGTGCCTGAGTTGTAGAGGACTCAAGGCCTATTGATTTTGGTGAAGATCGGTTACGGGAAAAGGGTAGTTTACCTGCAACGTTTTATGTTTTAACAAGAGTAAAGTACTTAATTTTGATAAATAAAGTATTCTGGAAAGAAGATCATAATAATCCACTGTAAAAAGATAGATGAAATATCTATAAATGAAGAGGCTAGTTGAAGGGCGTGGGGGTAATTTTTTTATAAATGAAAATGTTAGTTGAAGGGGGATGGGATAATATTTATTTTTAAATCATGTGTAGTACGTTATCGGCAACAAAGAAGTAGTTTGTTGTTAAAATTCCTTCCCGGGCTGTTTGGGCTGTTCCCAATGTTTTCTACGAAACCAGACGTTTCGGCAGTGCTATCGACTGCCATCATCAGTGAAAATCGAGTGCGCTCACGTGAGGTGGTATACGTTAGTGACCACAGTAGTGTGGTTAAGTCTGAAGGAGGAAATAGAAAGACGTAGTTCCTATGAAAATATTACATTTCGAAAATGATTTTAAATATAAATCTGAGAACATGGAAGTCATATATGGTTCTCCATACCGATATTTCACAAACCTCAAAGTGATGGGCGATTTCTTACGGGTAAACCCTCTATTCGGATTGGTTACGTCGTAATATTTTTGCCGCTTGACATTTTGATCCCTGGAATCTGGAATCGTCCTCAGAAGATGCGAGTGAGCTGTTGAAAGATTCTTGTTTCAATCGCCACTCCCAGCTTCCAAGGATCGCAACGTCGAGCAACAAAAACATTATGTTGGAAGCAATCCGCAGAATAGAGGATTTACCCGTACCTATTTCTAATATAGCCGAAACAGTGTTTTCATAAGAAAAAATCGGTGTGGAGAACCATACATGACGTCCATGTCCTAAGATTTAAAATCATTTACTTGAATTCAGTTCGATAATTTCTAAATTATCGAACTGTTTTCACCGTCAAACTATTTTCACTATTTATAGATGTTTTTGTTATTACGGGGTAGTCGTTTAATATAATCCTTAAATTCGTAGAGACCGTTAATCAATGAATTTTTCGGTGAAGGGTTTGTGAGAATCGGTCAAAAATATAACACAAATTTTAACTTATTTGTGTCGACGTTTCGACAATGTTTATTGTCATCATCAGGGCAATTGTTGCCAAACGCACAACTGACGGCAAACAAATAACAGTTGTGTGTTTGGCGTCAGCAAATAATTGTCCTGATGATGACAATACACACTGTCGAAATGTCGACACAAATAAGTTAAAATTTGTGTTATATTTGTGATCGATCCTCACAAACCCTTCAACGAAAAGTTTAACATAATGTTATTTTCGAGTCACTATATTTATAAAAGTTAGGTACTTTATTCTTATAAAGAAACTGAACTACGCAGATAATCACGCATTAATTACATATTTATATACTGCAGTTATGTAATTATGTGGCCACAAATTATTTTGTGGCCTGCTGAGCCGTGGTTGCGGATTTTCACGCATAGATGATTTAAAGTAAAATAAAAAATATATAATTTTACTGCCTGGCAACAACATTATTTACTTTAACAATTACCATTGTTTGAAAAAGATGAAATGCATTTTTATTTAATTTCGTAAAACTCATTAAATCAATTCATGTGTAAAAAAATTACTCCTTTCCCTTTTAACTACCTAATTAAAACTACCTATATCATATACCTAATTAACTATCTATATCATTTATAGATATTTCATGTACCTTTCTGAAGTGGATTATTATGACATTCTTTTCAGGATACTTTGTTTATCAAAATTAACTACTTTACTCTTGTTAGAACGTAAAACGTTGCAGATAAATAACCCCTTTCCCTTAACCGATCTTCACCAAAATCAATAGGCCTTGAGTCCTCTACAACTCAGACATAGATGCTACACATTATTTGATTCTGTTTGAATTTGCGGCAGTTATCGTTCACCATAGAAAAAATTCCACACACACACACACACACACACACACACACACACACACACACACACACACACACTTTACGAAAAATGACTTTTCTTCACTTGTTGAGGGAAGTACAATCAGAATTAGCCCTTATCTCGAACATTTTTTTTCCATCACCACACTTCCATTTCCTTACGGAACATGGAAGTAAAAATTAAATCTGTCTGACTGATAGGCCTATCGGTTTCCCAAATTAAAAAGCAACAACTATTCTATCGCTGTTAATGAGTGAAAACAGTGTGACGGTTGTATAAAATTTTTAGACTTTGATCATGTAATCTGGTTTGCTTTTACAAATATTTAGTGATTACGTAAGCTACTACGTGTAGTCTGTAAATCTTACTTTGTGCATTGTTGTTACGCTGTTATCAGTGATTCCCACGAACAACCGATTTAATCCGTCACAAACTTCACAGACTTTGACCGCAGCACAACAAAGACATACTGTGAACAACACTGGGCGATTTTGTTCCATGCATAAACCGTCCTACCACTTCCACTGTTGTTGATATCATTATCATTATTATTACTAACAATTTATTCCCTGGTATAATTTTATTAGACTACTAATGTGTTTCTGCAATTATCATCACCGGCTTGTTATTCACGTTCGCTCGTAATTGAAACCGGTTACAGCCATATTGCATTGTATAAACGCAATCAGCATAATATGAAATTCTCTGTGGGTAGTAAATTACACTAGCCAACAACAAAAATCATTATTTTCTTTCGTGAATTAAATTAGCTGATTTTGATTCTTTGTTGGGAAGAAAGAAGAATATAACTGTCAAAACTTTTTTTAGCTCCTGTTTTGTTGATATACTGTTCTTAGTATATACGAAATTACAATCTCCAGTACAAGAAATAACATTTAAACATTTTAGTTTATACAATATAAAAAATGAATTTACATAAAAAATGATTATAAAATGTTTACATTGTTAAAGAAAAGAAAATTAATTCTTTAAAAGTTAATATTGTTATTAAAATTGTTATTATTACTGTTTTTCTTGATTGTTTTTGCGTTTCCGAACGCTTCCTTTTAGCTTGCCGCTTGTGCTCTTGGTCTGCAACATCGTTTGGTAATGTTCAGCAGTAATGCAAATCTGCAAGCATGGACACGCCCCATTTCCCCTGGTACCTCTTCTCCATGGCATCTCCATTTGCATGAAATCTTCCACCATGTACATCACTTACGTCTCCACAATTGTCAAGGAAGAAATCGAAACGCAAGTAGATGAAGTGAATTTTTAAAGACATATTGCATATTAACTTATGGTACTTTCCCAAAAGCTTATTTATATTTTGAACATAGTTTTCAGCTCTTTTTTGCCTAAAAACCCTCTAACTACTTTTTACAATGCTTCCCAAGCCGCTTTCTCATTGATGTTAAGTGCATTTTTGAAGTTTTCATCTTTCATCAGCTTTCTGATTTGAGGGCCAACAAAGATGCCTTCTTTAACTTTGGCATCGCTTAGATGAGGAAATTTGCCTCAAAGATATTAAAATCCCTCACCATCTTTATCCATTGGCTTCACAAAATTCTTTATCAAACCTAATTTGATATGTAAAGGAGGCAGTATAATCTTGCTTCTGTCAACGATAGGATTGTTTATAACATTTTTTTTCTCCAGGGTATAGTCTTCTGTTTGGCCATACTTTTATATTGTAGTGAGACTTCCTAGCACGGCTGTCCCATTCACATAAAAAGTGAATGTACCCCAACTGCATGCCCAGAAGTAAAGCTACAACTTTCAAATCCCCACAGATCTGTCATTTATGTTCTTCATGCTTGTTAGCATCCAAAAGTAATTTTATATTGTCATATGTTTCCTTCATATCTACAGCATGGCCTAAAGGAATAGAGAGGGTAGAGTGTGGCCATTATAAAGCAAAATAGCTTTTTTAAGCTCAATTTTGATGAATCAATGAATAGTCTCCATTCTTTAGGGTTATAATCTATATTCAAAGCTTTCATGAAACCATTAACATAACAGCATATAACAAGATTGTTTTCCTTTTTGAAATATGGCATGAAACCCTCTTGTCGATCTCTGCAAAAACTTACTTTAACATCAGGTGACAAAAGGCTCCATTGCTTAAGCCTAGATCCTAAGAGCTCGGCTTGATCTTTAGGGAGGCTTAAATCTCAAAACAGATCGTTTAACTCACTCTGTGTTAAGTCAGTGTGGGCCACTCAAATCATTTTGTAGATCAAAGTCGGGATCTTGTGACGTAGTAGGCTCACTTACAATGTCTCTTGATCTGTCTTCGTCATCATCTGGTAGCAATTGATAGTCTTGTAGAAAGTTAGGCACCGGAAGACCATCACCATGTGGGACGGGACGAATAGCAGATGAAATGTTCGGATATTCTACAGCCCACTTTTTTCTTTGAAATACCATCCTGTAAAGGCCATGTCATGAAGAAATAACAGTCATTTACATGATTTGTGGGTTTTCGCCATATCATCGGTACACCAAAGTTCATTGAACTTCTCTTTCTAGTTAACCAACTACGAAGATTCACTGAACATGTATTGCAACAAAAGTGAGGCGCCCATAACTTTTCTTGATCCTCTACCTTAACTCCAAAGTAATGAAAGTAGGCTGTTTTTACTACCTGTGTTATAGGCCGTTTCTGAGCAGAAAATATCTCTTTACCACATACATAGCAAACGTTGTCAGCTCTATTAACGCATTTGCGAGGAATTTTCACAGTTTCTAGACAGTCTATAATAATAATAATAAGGAAAGAAAGAAAATATCACTAACACTCACTAACCTTACAATGCAGTCAGACGAAAACTGACCTCAAATGACAATAACAGTGGTTTCAGACAGATTTACCAACCGCAAAAAATGAAATTTCCCAATTCAAAACGAAAATTCCCATAACTATACTTAAAAGGTTGGATCTTGAAAATAAGAGCTAACTAACCATTTAAAGGTTAAATTAGTTTTTAATAACCTAAACGGAATATAAAATTGCTACTGTCAAGCAGGAAACATTTTTGTTGTTGAACAGTGTTATCAATTTCATTATTATTCTCTCCTTCTACCACTATTCCTTGGAGACTGCTACAGTTCCCATCTTATCCGCTGTTTACTGATAGTTCGTCGTACACCTAGCCTTTGGAATTTTTCTGTCTGTGTGTCTCTTTAGTACTATAACAGTACTGGAAATAAGAGAAAATAATATTAATTATATCACAGACCAAATACTTTAGTTATTGGATAATTTGAAATCCGAACAATATTAGTAGGGAAACTTGAAGAAAAGCGCAGCATTGCTTTCGAACTACTGGGCGCTAGCACCGTCTTGTGTTGCCGGCTCGGACGTTGGCAATGTTTTACTGTGTACGGTCATTGACCTAGTAGTTGTCACTGAACAAACTGTGAAGGGGGGGACATATTCGTCCACCCAATGTGTTGCCGCTGTATAAACCGGCAAACGCTCAGTTAACAGCTACGTTCGTTTTCGGAACTGACGTGCAGGAGATACTACGTACCTATTTGTGTTTTGTTCGTTTACTCATCTGTTTCTCTGTTTGTCTTTATTATTTTTAATTCGATTATTTGTGTCCCCATTTATTCTGTGTAAGTACAATGGAGTCAGATCCTGTTGAACCGAGACCCTCGTCTTCTCGCAGAAAATGATAGAGGATACTCTAAGAAGAACACTTGGAACAAGAAAAAATTCGACTTAATTTTTAGTTTAAGTTTTAGGCTAATCACAACCGCAACAGGTATTATGTACCCACGCCACGCCACTGTCTTTAGATGATGTCTGACGATGAAAATTTTGGATAAGTTAACCTTTTGTTGTAAAATTTAGCAATGCAATCTGTACCTAATGCTTTCACGGCCGGCGTCAACTGTGTTAGAATATAACTGACTTATCTCCGGGCTGTTAGGCCGTAGTCCACTCCTGCTGCTACGATCAGACGTTTCGGCCTCTCCTCTGGAAGCCACCTTCAGTGTGAGAACGATTCGGTAACAGACACGGTCTTTGCCAGTTAGCCACAGTACTGTGGCAAAAGAATAATCTTTTAATACACTGAAGATGGCCTCCTGAGGAGAGGCCGAAACGTGTGTTCGTAAAAGCAGGAGTGGACTACGGCCTAATACGTCGGAGATTAGTCGATAATATTCTAACAGTTTAGCAATGCGTGTCTATATTTTGAAATCAGTGCCGGTTTTCAAACTGAAGAAAATGTTGAAATCAGTGCCGGTTATCAAACTGAAGAAAATGTTGAAATCAGTGCCGGTTATCAAACTGAAGAAAATGTTGAAATCAGTGCCGGTTATCAAACTGAAGAAAATGTTGAAATCAGTGCCGGTTATCAAACTGAAGAAAATGTTGAAATCAGTGCCGGTTATCAAACTGAAGAAAATGTTGAAATCAGTGCCGGTTATCAAAATAAAGAAAATGTTGAAATCAGTGCCGGTTATCAAACTGAAGAAAATGTTGAAATCAGTGCCGGTTATCAAACTGAAGAAAATGTTGAAATCAGTGCCGGTTATCAAACTGAAGAAAATGTTGAAATCAGTACCGGTTATCAAAATGAAGAAAATGTTGAAATCAGTGCCGATTATCAAACTGAAGAAAATGTTGAAATTAGTGCCGGTTATCAAAATGAAGAAAATGTTGAAATCAGTGCCGGTTATCAAACTGAAGAAAATGTTGAAATCAGTGCCGGTTATCAAACTGAAGAAAATGTTGAAATCAGTGCCGGTTATCAAACTGAAGAAAATGTTGAAATCAGTGCCGGTTATCAAACTGAAGAAAATGTCGAAATCAGTGCCGGTTATCAAACTAAAGAAAATGTTGAAATCAGTGCCGGTTATCAAACTAAAGAAAATGCTGAAATCAGTGCCGGTTATCAAACTAAAGAAAATGTTGAAATCAGTGCCGGTTATCAAACTAATGAAAATTTAAACCAAGATCTGAATGTGGTGTATGGTTTTGAAAATTTCAAACTTTAGGACGCCAGGGCGTGACAAAACAGATGAAAATTTAAAAAAATTGTTTTAAAACTATACCCTGAGTATCAGATTAATTTTAACCCAAATCGATTATAATATGTAATTGAAATATTTTTAATTCTAGAGTCACCACAGACCAAAATATCGCTATGGAGAAACATGCATGACTTCCATGTTCTAAGATTTATATTTAAAACCATTTTCAAAATGAAATATTTCGATAGAAACTACTTCTTTCTTCAGCCTTAACCACAGTACTGTGGTCACTAACGTATACCACTTCACGTTAGCGCACTCGATTTTCACTGATGATGGCAGTCGATAGCACTGCCGAAACGTCTGGTTTTGTACAAAACATTGGACCACGGTCAAACAGCCCGGGAAGGAATTTTAACAACAAACTACTTCTTTGTTGTGGATAACGTAGTACACATGACATATAAATAAAAATTATCCCCTCCCACTTCACCTATCATTTTCATTTATAGAAAATTACCCCACCCCCTCAAAACTAGCCTCTTCATTTATAGATATTTCATCGACGTTTCTACAGTGGATTATTATGATATTCTTATCAGGATACTTTATTTGTCAGAATTAAGTAAATTTACTCTTGTTAAAACATAAAACGTTGCAGGTAAACTACCCTTTACCCGTAACCGATCTTCACCAAAATCAATAGGCCTTGAGTTTTCTACAATTCAGGAACGTACACAAAAAATATTTGATTCTGTTTGAATGTGCGGCAGTTATCGTTCGTCATAGAAAAAATTACCGTTGTTAAAACATAAAGTGTTGCTGGTAAACTACCCCTTTCCCTTAACCGATCTTCACCAAAATGAACATATCTTGAGTACTTAACAATTCAGGAACGTATGCAAAAAATATTTGATTCTGTTTGAATGTGTGGCAGTTATCTTTCGTCATAGAAAAAATTACCCTTGTTAAAACATAAAAGGTTGAAGGTAAACTACCCCTTTCCCATAACCGATCTTCACTAAAATTAATAGACCTTCAGTTCTTTACAATTAAGGAACGTATGCAAAACAATATTTGATTCTGTTTGAATGTGCGGCAGTTATCGTTCGTCATAGAAAAAATTACCGTTGTTAAAATATAAAATGTTGGAGGTAAACTACCCCTTTCCCTTAACCGAGCTTCACCAAAGTCAACAGACCGGAGTACTTAAAAATTCAGGAATATATGCAAAAAATTATTTTATTCTCTTTTAATATGCGGCAGTTATTATTCGTCATAAAAAAATTAGCCTTTTAAAACATAAAATGTTGCTGGTAAACTACCCTTTTCTCTCAACCGATCTTCACCAAAATCAAAAGATCTTGAGTTCTCTATAATTCAGGAAGGTATAAAAAAATTATTTGATTCTGTTTGAATGTACGGCAGTTATCGTCCGTCATAGAAAAAATTACCCTTGTTAAAACATAAAACGTTGCTGGTAAACTACCCCCTTTCTTGAGTACTCTACAACTCAGGGCTGTACGCAAAAATTATTTGATTCTGTTTGAATTTGCGGCTCTTATCTTTGCCATAAAAAAACAATCTACACACAGACACACACACAGACAGACACATACACACACACACACACACACACACACACTTTTCGAAAAATGACTTTTTTTCATGTTTTGAGGGTAGTACAATCAGAATCTGCAATTATCTCAAACATGATTTTTTTCGCCATGATCGTACTTCCATTTCCTTATGGAACATGGAATTAAAATCGAAGTCAAAAGTTTATAAAAATTATAAAAGTCTGTGTGGGCGATCAAGTTACAAGAAATTTTATTGAAAATACAAATTCGGAATCTTTAAAATTTGACAGAATTAATATCATTCAACACTACTCCAATACCTATTTTGGGTTGCCTTTAAAACGTTTGTTAACTATGTCATCATCATCATCATCATCACTCCAAGGACTAGGCTTTAGACCTGTTCCGGAACCCATCTCCTCCTCGGTCTACACCCTGTTCCCACTAGGGTGATAATCCAAGGCAGTCACAGGTAGACGGATGTCAGGTACGCGATTCAAGAGCTCACACCATCTCCTTCTGTGATCTTCAGTCTTTTGGTAGAATGATACAATGTTTAAATCGTCTAATATCCTCGTTCCTTCTCCGATCCAAGAGAGAACAACCTTGCGTTTCTCTTAGAAATTTCATTTAGGCCGTTAGCTTAGGTCGTTTTGGCGTATTACCCATCCGATTTCCGAGGCTCGTATGAGTTCTGTAAGTACATATATTTTTACTTAAGCAGGTTACTGGCTTGATGTAAACCCCCCAACCTGGAGGACCAGAAACTTTGATTTCTGGCTGTTCTGCCCCTAGAGAGTTGCTTTCATCTCAGCTGACGAGCTCTCTCTGCCCGATCGCAGTAGACCAACTAACTTAGCCCCATGTGTGCAGCAGTTGGCCTACTGTAGGGTGCTCCGCCTCCACACTAGATGCACACCCTGCTGCCGATGTGCAACATCCTGCCAGGCCAGGACCCAGGATATCTCAAGGCTGCCTTCACAGAACCCCGATCTACCGATCCACTCCGCTGAAGGGATTGGCTACCACAAACTTGGAGTGGATTGCTCGGCGTAACAGGACCCACAAACGTGTAGTTGAGAGTGGTATTGGGGTGGAGATTCTAGCTCATTTCTCTATATATAAAGAATTAGCTAATGATAGTTAATCATTAGAAAGATTAATAAATAGTTAACTATGTTTACAAAAAAAAAATTGTATGTTGTTATCAGTATATATTACGTAGCCTATCACGGCCGGAGTCAATATATATAGAGTTTAAAATTATTTCCGGGCTGTTGGGCAGTGATCGATTGCTTGTTTCTGGTGTCATTTTATTTTATACGCTAGACGTTTCGCCTACCCACCGGAGGCCTTCTTCAGTAGTAAAAATTAAAAATGGTTCGACAGAGGGATGGTAGGCCGAAGGTATCCCGGGACATATGAAACAAGCAAATAACCACGCCCCAATAGCACAGAAATTTTAAACTCTAAAAATATCAGTTACCTATATTTGTAAAACGTATTACATATAGGCCTATAGACATCTATGGAAACATAATATATAAACTTAAAAACTAGAGTTAAACTATTTGTCGTTTAGCAATTATGGTTATAAATTTTACAAAAATTTCTATACAAAATAATATTTGAATACAACAATCAATTTGTATGGGTTCCCTGCTATATGCAGATGACATAGTTCTTATTCAAGAAAATTAGGATGATTTACAAAGAACTGTATTTTTAATTAAAAGAAGTGGCAAGGAGTACTCACTGACAATTTCAGTTGGAAAGACCAAGACCATGGCCTCTAAAGGTAAATCTCCAGTGACGCCTAAGATAGTTATAAAGAACAGCAATTTAGAACATCAGAGCCGTTTCAAATATTTTGGCTGTCCATGAAGCTATGCATCTGAATATGATATTTGCGGTATGATTCATAGAATCTTAGAAATAAAACAAGACACAGCACAAGGATTAAATTTTGTAAGACAATTGCAATACCCACGTTGATTTACGCGAGTGAGGCGTAGGTCATGACAAAAAAGAAAAGCGGCAGGATTCAATTCAGAGTACTGAAATGCAGTTTCTTCCAAATACTTTAAATTATACATTGCAAAATAGAATAGGGAATGGAGATATCAGAGCAGAACTCGAAGTAAAGGATATTAATGAAATTATTTAAATTTACAGAAGACAGTGATGGGATCAACTGCAAAGGATGACAGAGGAACGATTGCCGAAAGCAATCGACTGAACTACAAAGCCATTAATAGAAGAGACGTGGGTCGTCCTAGGATGAGATGGGTGACGGAACAGGTTTATATAACCTAATCCTTGAAGAGGAGGAGAAGAAGAAGAAGAAGAAGAAGAAGAAGAGGAGGAAGAGGAAGAGGAGGAAGAGGAAGAGGAAGAGGAGGAGGAGGAGGAGGAGGAGGAGGAGGAGGAGGAGGAGGAGGAAGAAGAGGAAGAGGAAGAGGAAGAGGAAGAGGAAGAGGAAGAAGAGGAAGAAGAGGAAGAAGAGGAAGAAGAGGAAGAAGAAGAAGAAGAAGAAGAAGTTTACAAAAATATTAGTCGAGTAATCACAGTCTTCGTATAATTTTTTTATATAACTGCAAAATTATCTAATTTTGTAATTCACCTAATAATAAATGTACTTTGTTCAAAACAGTGAGCGACTCAGTCAGCTGCGAGTGTATGACTTGCAGTTGTTTGAAATGTACGTAAAAGAGATTACTGACACTGCAGGTCTGGGGATTTGCGTGCGGGCCTTGCGACAGTTCTGATAAAATTGATACTTCCTGGGTACGAGTTTCAGGTGAAAGTAAGTGTTTATTGATTTTACAAGCAACAAAAAATTGTGAAATCTACATGAGGCATTAAATTGTGAAAAATGTTTGTTTAAAATATGAACTAGTTTTGCAGCTAATGACGTGGTGAAGAAGCTACATACGTTCAACCATATGTGCGGGCTCATCAGCTGAACTCTAAAATCAATGACTAAAGAAATACATCTGAAGTCCTACAGGGTGTTGTTCCTTATGGGTTTGAGAATTGGACTTTAACGAAATCTCAGGCCAGGCGTATTCAACCGGCCGAAATGAGATTTCTCAGTCACGTGACACGATATACAATTCAGGATCGCAAAAGAAATGTCAATATACGTCAGTAACTGAATTTTATCGGCTAAAATTATTGGACCATGTTAATCGAATGGGCGACTGCTGCATCCTTAAACAACTATTGAATTATATGCCGAAATGACGGAGAGGCGTTACAAGAAGCGTTTGAGTGACCGGATCTGCTTGTGACCGGAACAAACCATTTCTAGTTGAATCCTTGATGAAGATGCTAATGCTTCTGCTGCTGCTGCTGCTGCTGATGATGAATTCTGCAGTTAAAGAACTGCAGCCGAGGAATTTTTCTTAGTTCCGTAAATGGAATCTCCTACATAATCTTCCGTAGTCTGGAAGATTAATTGTTTCCTATTTCGCCTTTGTACTTAACATAATAAATTTTGTTTATAATTTTAAAATTATTTTAATTAATCTTCATTTGTCATGTTTTGATACTTCTGTTATCCTGGCACCCGACTGGCATAATCTCACTTCTGCAGGACAAAGTCAAATTTTCACATTGCATGTGCATTCCAACTGAATTGCATGGTTTTAGCAAGAAACCGGTTTACACACTAATTCGTCTGGCCAAACATTTACTCCAATCATGAGAAAATGTTGAATTTAATCCAGTCTTGAGAAATCAACGTTATTTACATATTGGGAGATAAGTATTTATTCTTATGAACAAATTATGTATTTTGATCACAGTATGAAGTGGAATTAAGCCAGCCACCTACTCCAGTACATGGTGGGCTGCACTTTCATGCATATAGTATTCTCGGAAAGTATAAAACGAACAAATCAAACAAAATTAACACTAAACATGCCGTATCAAATGTGATGGTGTTCCCTTAACTAAAATGTAGGTATGGAGAACCGTACATGGCTTCCATTTTCTAAGAGATATATTTAAAATAATTTACTTGAATTCGGTTCGATAATTTCTAAACAAAAAATACCCCACCCTCAAACTATTTTCACTATTTATAGATATTTCTGTAATTATGGGGCAGTCGTTTAAAATAATGTTATTTTCGAGTCACTTTATCTATAAAAATTAGGTAATTTACTCTTATAAAAACTGAACTATGCAGATAATCATTGCTCCTCCTCAGCCGATTCCCACCATTAATGATATTTACACTTTCATAGAGTAATAGTTTTAATTGCTAAGGTATCTTATCCTTTCCTTCAATATTAAATACTCGTACTTTACCTGATGTCAGCTAAGTAATTTTCAAAAATCACCCTCCTCCCTTCAACTACCCACTCCATTTATAATTATCTCCTTCACCATTTTACAGTGGATTAATAAACTTTATTTTCGGGGGATTTATTTATTAATATCGGTATGGAGAACTATACATGACTTCCATGTTCTAAGATTTATATTTAAAATCATTTTCGAAATGAAATATTTCCATAGAAACTACTTCTATCTACTGATTGCTTCAGCCTTAACCACAGTAATGTGGTCACTAACGTATACAAACTACCGTTATCGCACTCGATTTTCACTGATGACGGCAGTCGATGGCACTGCCGAAACGTCTGGTTTTGCAGAAAACATTGGACTACGGCCAAACAGCCCGGGAAGGAAATTTTACAACAAACTACTTCTTTGTTGCCGATAACGTAATACACATAAAAAATTATCCCCTCCCCCTTCAACTATCATTTTTATTTATAGAAAATTACCACCACCCCGTTCCTACGAGCGTCTCCATTTATAGATATTTCATCTACGTTTCTACAGTGGATTATTATGACCTTCTTATCAGGATACTTTATTTATCAAAATTAAGTACTTTACTCTTGTTAAACATAAGATGTTGCCGGTAAACTACCCCTTTCTCTTAACCGATCTTCACCAAAATCAATAGGCCTTGAGTCCTCTATAATCTAATGATGTATGCAAAAAAATTATTAAATCTGTTTGAATTTGTGGCAGTTATCGTTCGTCATAGAAAAATTACCCATGTTAAAACATAAAACGTTGCAGGTAAACTACCCCTTTTCCTTAACCGATCTTCACCAACAACGACAGGCCTTGCGTACTCTACAATTCAGGACTGTATGCAAAATATTATTTGATTCTGTTTGTATTTGCGGCTGTTATCGTTTGCCATAGAAAACATTCTACACATAGACACACACACACACACACACACACTTTTCGGAAAATGACTTTTCTTCATGTTTTGATGATAATACAATCAGACTCAGCCGTTATCTCGAACACGATTTTTTTCGCCATGACCATACTTCCATTTCCTTATGGAACATGGAAGTAAAATTAAGTACTTTATACTTTTGCCTAGTAACAAAATTATTTTATTTTTAACAATTACCATTGTTTGATGAAGTTTAAATGAATTTTTAAGTACTTTACTCTTGTTAAAACGTAAAGCGTTACAGGTAAACTACCCCTCTTCCTTAACAGATCTTCACCAAAGTAGACCTTGAGTCCTCTACAACTCAGACACATATACAAAAAATTATTTCATTCTGTTTGAATTTGCGGCAGTTATTGTTCGCCATAGAAACAATTCTACACGTAGACAGACACTTTTTGGAAAATGACTTTTCTTCATGTTTTGAGGGTAGTACAAACAGAATCAACTCTTATCTCGAACACGATTTTTTTCGCCATCACCATACTTCCATTTCCTTATGGAACATGGTAGTATAAAAAAAAATAGCAAGGTTTTTTGTAATTTTTCTGATATGTGAAATATTATCCAACATTGAGATTTATCTAATACTGAATGTGTTTAGTTCACAATAGTAAACGAATTCTGCAGCTCAGCGAGCTTACTATTATAAAATACAGATTTTCCTATGTTTTCAAAAATTAAAGAATTGTAGTGTTTTCTAACTGTTTTTCCGAGCATGGATACGTTTGGATATTTGTAATGTATTTTCAAGTACGAATTTACTAAAATATCAAGCAGGCTGTAGGGAATAAATTGTTCTCAGCACCGACAGTTTCACCAAATTAAGAGATTCAATAGTCAAAAGTATGTCAATAGTTAAACAATAGAACAATGCAAACAGCTGGTAGTCGAAATTGACACACATATTGCAACGCCGACACAGAGCCGCGACAACAATAGTGAACATTTCAAATACCATAAACCGAGGCTGTTACTTGATAATTATTACATAATTGTTGCAATCACCGCCCATCTGCCATAATATAATACAATTTATACTGGTTTTTAAAAATTTAAAATAATCGTAGGAAGGAGTTTAGTAGCTTCTAGATAAATATGACGATTGACTACTAAACTAGAAGTCACGGCTTCGATTCCCGGATGACCCCAATTATAACTAAGCGTATTTTTCAGCACCCAGGTCGACTTATCATCTGGAAATGAGAATCTTGGGTAACACATGGGACAACAATAGGCTTCGTACTGGACAACTAACCGACTACAATAATTAAGAGGTTACTACATGATATTGGCAGAAGGCCTTGTCCAACTAAGCGACCGCGACCGGCGGCGGCGGTGGTTAAGACACAATCCAAGACGAATTTGAAATATTTTTCATTTTTTATAAACGGCATATAGGCCTACTGTACTTGTACAGATTGTTATATTAGAATTATACTATGGAAAAACAAAAAGCATTGTCTTTTCCCTTTGTTTAATAAAATTTAATATTTACAGATATTTTTATGTATATAAAATATTTAAAATACCTTTTATTTTATAAAAATTATTTTATAAAAGTTCGTCAGTTAAGATATTAAAATGAAGCTTTTTCCATATTATCAGCTAAAGTACGAAGTACACAATAAGATTGTGGTAGGGATGTAGACCTTAACCACTGTACTGTGGTTCTAACGTATTACATCCCACGTCAGCGTTGGCTGGTTTCTTCCATTGGAGATGGCAGCCAAACCTTGGACCACGCCCAAACAGCCCGGTAGTTATTAAATAGTTTATTATAAAGTTTTAATCTAAATATACAATAAGATTATCTGTTTTGTATTCAATATTTTTTAATCGTTTCCCTACTGAAACAGAAAATCAACAAAATTAAACAATATTTCTTAAACATGTGAAACATTGGCTAATACATTAAAAAAAACCAAAAAAAAAACAGTTTAATAGCTTTATCATCCTGCATATTGTTTAAAAATAATTTACACAGACAATAGTTTATTAAGTATTTATGTGGTATTATTATTACAAGAAAACTTAATTTGTAATTTCGTTCTTAACATAAGTGGTACCTATATCTGAATTTAACTGAGATTTAGAAGCAGTGATGTTTGACCATTATTAAATACTGTCACAATTACCAAATATTATTATGTTACTTTTTACTTCAATGTTCCATAAGGAAATGAAAGTATGGTAATGGCAAACAAAAACGTGTTCGAGATACGGGCTGATTCTGATTGTACTACACTCAAAACATGAAGAAAAGTCATTTTCCAAAAAGTGTCTGTCTACGTGTAGAATTGTTTCTATGGCGAAAAATAACTGCCGCAAATTCAAACAGAATGAAATAATTTTTTGTATATGTGTCTGAGTTGTAGAGGACTCAAGGTCTATTTTGGTGAAGATTTGTTAAGGAAGAGTACCCCTAAACTGCAACGTTTTACGTTTTAACAAGAGTAAAGTACTTAAAAATTCATTTAAACTTCATCAAACAATGGTAATTGTTAAAAATAAAATAATTTTGTTGCTAGGCAACAAGGTTGTTCGGTTAGAAGGGAGGAGTAGTTTACCTGCATTGTTTTGTGTTTTAACAAGGGTAAAGTACTTAATTTTACTTCCATGTTCCATAAGGAAATGGAAGTATGGTCATGGCGAAAAAAATCGTGTTCGAGATTTACGGCTGAGTCTGATTGTACTATCATCAAAACATGAAGAAAAGTCATTTTCCGAAAAGTGTGTGTGTGTGTGTGTGTGTGTGTGTGTGTGTGTGTGTGTGTGTGTGTGTGTGTGTGTGTCTATGTGTAGAATGTTTTCTATGGCAAACGATAACAGCCGCAAATACAAACAGAATCAAATAATATTTTGCATACGGTCCTGAATTGTAGAGTACGCAAGGGGTGTTGTTGTTGGTGAAGATCGGTTAAGGAAAAGGGGTAGTTTACCTCCAACGTTTTATGTTTTAACAAGGGTAATTTTTTCTATGACGAACGATAACTGCCACAAATTCAAGCAGATTCAAATAATTCTTTTGAATACGTCATTAAATTATAGAGTACTCAAGGCCTATTGATTTTAGTGAAGATCGGTTAAGAGAAAGGGGTAGTTTACCGGCAACATCTTATGTTTAACAAGAGTAAAGTACTTAATTTTGATAAATAAAGTATCCTGATAAGAAGGTAATAATAATCCACTGTAGAAACGTAGATGAAATATCTATAAATGGAGACGCTCGTAGGAACGGGGTGGTGGTAATTTTCTATAAATAAAAATGATAGTTGAAGGGGGAGGGGATAATTTTTTATGTGTATTACGTTATCGGCAACAAAGAAGTAGTTTGTTGTAAAATTTCCTTCCCGGGCTGTTTGGCCGTAGTCCAATGTTTTCTGCAAAACCAGACGTTTCGGCAGTGCCATCGACTGCCGTCATCAGTGAAAATCGAGTGCGATAACGGTAATTTGTATACGTTAGTGACCACATTACTGTGGTTAAGGCTGAAGCAATAAGTAGAAAGAAGTAGTTTCTATGGAAATATTTCATTTCGAAAATTATTTTAAATATAAATCTTAGAACATGGAAGTCATGTATGGTTCTCCATACCGATATTAATAAATAAATCCCCCGAAAATAAAGTTTATTAATCCACTGTAAAATGGTGAAGGAGATAATTATAAATGGAGTGGGTAGTTGAAGGGAGGAGGGTGATTTTTGAAAATTACTTAGCTGACATCAGGTAAAGTACGAGTATTTAATATTGAAGGAAAGGATAAGATACCTTAGCAATTAAAACTATTACTCTATGAAAGTGTAAATATCATTAATGGTGGGAATCGGCTGAGGAGGAGCAATGATTATCTGCATAGTTCAGTTTTTATAAGAGTAAATTACCTATTTTTTATAGATAAAGTGACTCGAAAATAACATTATTTTAAACGACTGCCCCATAATTACAGAAATATCTATAAATAGTGAAAATAGTTTGAGGGTGGGGTATTTTTTGTTTAGAAATTATCGAACCGATTTCAAGTAAATTATTTTAAATATAACTCTTAGAAAATGGAAGCCATGTACGGTTCTCGATACCTACATTTTAGTTAAGGGAACACCATCACATTTGATACGGCATGTTTAGTGTTAATTTTGTTTGATTTGTTCGTTTTATACTTTCCGAGAATACTATATGCATGAAAGTTCAGCCCACCATGTACTGGAGTAAATGGCTAGCTTAATTCTACTTCATACTGTGATAAAAATACATAATTTGTTCATAAGAATAAATACTTATCTCCCAATATGTAAATAACGTTGATTTATAAAGACAATGATTGGAGTAAATGTTTGGCCAGACGAATTAGTGTGTAAACCGGTTTCTTGCTAAAACCATGCAATTCAGTTGGAATGCACATGCAATGTGAAAATTTGACTTTGTCCTGCAGAAGCGAGATTATGCCAGTCGGGTGCCAGGATAACAGAAGAATCAAGACATGACAAATGAAGATTAATTAAAATAATTTTAAAATCAGAAACAAAATTTATTATGTTAAGTACAAAGGCGAAATAGGAAACAATTAATCTTCCAGACTACGGAAGATTATGTAGGAGATTCCATTTACGGAACTAAGAAAAATTCCTCGGCTGCAGTTCATTAACTGCAGAATTCATCATCATCAGCAGCAGCAGCAGCAGAAGCATTAGCATCTTCATCAAGGATTCAACTAGAAATGGTTTGTTCCGGTCACAAGCAGATAGTCTAGAGGCGGTCACTCAAACACTTCTTGTAACGCCTCTCCGTCCTTTCGGCATATAATTCAATAGTTGTTTAAGGCCTATTGATTTTGGTGAAGATCGGTTAAGGAGGAGGGTTAGTCTACGTGCAACGTTTTATGTTTTAACAGGAGTAAAGTACATAGTTTTGATAAATAAAGTATCCTGAAAAGAAGGTTATAATAATCCACTGTAGAAAGGTAGATGAAATATCCATAAAAGGGTAGTTGAAGGGGGTGGGGGTAAATTTTTATAAATGGAAATGATAGTTGTAGGTGGAGGGGATGGTCGAGTTAAAACTTAGAACTACCTTGCCTCGTTCAACAAGTACTCTATGGTTATATGATACGATCGTATGAGGTCTTATAAGGGCTCGTAATGTGATTTGCAGCCTACAGACTTTATATTTTACAGTTTGACTATTTCCAAACCTGTCATAATTCTAACGTATTTCGTCGGTTTACACGGCCGGAGTCGGTGTTGTTTAAATTCCTTCCCGGGCTGATTGGCCGTGATCCATTTTTTTCTGCAACAACAGATGTTGGAGCAGTGCCGTCGACTGCCATCTTTAGTGTAAGTCGAGTAACGCTAACATGAGTAAACGCTACAATACTGTGGTCACTAACGTATACCACCTCACGTTAGCGTTACTCGACTTACACTGAAGATGGCAGTCGATGGCACTGCCGAAACGTCTGTTTTGCAGAGAACAATGGACCGCGGCCAAACAGCCACGGAAGGAATTTTAATAACACGGACATAATTCTGTTTGAATTAGGTCCTGTGTACCTGTGTAATGGTGTCTCGGATGCAACACATTTTTGCACAAATGAAAAGTCTTTCTTATTACTGTGTGTGTGTGTGGGGGGGGGTGATTATAATGTAATAGAATGTCTCCATGGCTTTCGAAATGTGAACATGCCGCAGGATAGACAGGATTTCTTGGAAGGATAGAGTGACAAATGAGAAGGTGCTTGGAATATTAGGAAAGAAAAGGAGATTGTTAAATATCATTAAGGGCAGGAAGAGAAATTGGTTGGCTGTAGAAACACAAGGTAATATGATTGGAGGAACAGTGGAGGGGATGGTATATGAAAAGCGGATTTAAGGACGGAGGAGAGACCAGATGACAGACGATATACGGATGCGATATCAAGGACATGAAGAGACTTTCCCAGATGAGGAAAACATGGACGGATCATCAGCAAACACAAGATAATGATTACAATGTATATTATTATATTTTATACAATTTTCAACGTTTCTTTCTTTGACGTATCAATGGATTAATATTGTATAAATACACTATTGACATGTTTTGTAGTATCAATGGATTAATATTGTACAAATACACTATTGACATGTTTTGAAACAGTTTCGTGGATCGTGCAGTATGATCATCGTCAGCCATGCTCATTCGCTGAGTGACGATGTATTACTGTTTTGGTTGAGTATTGATAATAATCGGTCAGCAATACTGAGTGTAAACAGGCACAGAGAATGTAAACACTTGATAATGAGGTCGATGTACGAGCGTCCTTCATAAAGACGATGTTCTCGATCATAATGTCATTCTGTAAAGGAGTTGTTAGTATCAAAACGTATTTCAGTGCAGGAACACACATGCACACACACACCATATTTGCTTGATTTGGTATTTGTGACTTACTATACTTAACCCGATCAAGAGTTCAGTAAAAGAGTTTCAATTTCAATCCGTGGAAGAAGTTAAAGCAAGAAACGACAAACCTAGTAAAGGAGCTTACAGTCGATCAACTTCAGCACTACTTCCAACAGTGGAAAACTCGAATGGATCGCTCAGTGAAAACGGAAGGGGGGTACTTTGAAGAGGATAAATGTTAAAATGTAATATTTTGTAAATAGACCACAATTATAAGGCAATTAAGTTCCTTGATAGCCACACCTCTTATAACTACCTAAACATGTTGCAAGTATACGAAGAAAATCTTGCCAATATATTTATATAATATTATGTTATAGTTATTAACAATAAATAACATTTGTTACTTTTATACGGGAATATATTTTTTGTATATACAGTAGGACTTCACTTATTCGTCACCTACATGATAGAAGGGGCGACGAATTAGTGAAATATACGAATTAGTGAGGCAGTAAGAAACAAACTCATTAAAGACAATATAAAATGAAAATGATTTAACATTACTAATGTTAAGCTCCGACATATTTGTTGCTGTTTTTTTTCAAACTTAAACAAGTTAAGTACTGTAATTGCAAAAAAAAAATAATGTATTGATTGTGAAAAAAACTAATTTCTTCTGTTTTTTTTCTGTCGACCGTACTTTTCAAGAGCCAAATTATGTGCTTGGTGCAGTACTATTATTTTATGCAGTTCTGCTTCACCTTGGCCTTCATACCACTTGATTGCTGTAGTCAGTGATTGAATTGCCTCTTATGAGAGATTGCCTCCTCATAAAATATACACAACAAATTCATAGAATCAGCGCAAGGCATCAGCAATTCGACTGAATTTTCGCAAACGTATTACGCTGAAACAACACAACATAACACTTATTGTGGTGTGTACACAAGTACCCATTCTCGGAACCAATACCCTCCGCAATCCGTTCTCTTGGCCATTATTAGAACTCCGGCCACAATCAGCACGTTTTGGTTTACCCCGGCTATAATTAGAGCGTATATGTTACTAGCTTGTTAATTAAAAAAAAAGCCTTGAGTGGGTGACGAATTACAGAGGGAGACGAATTAGTGAGGTCCCACTGTACACATGCGCGCGCGCTTTTATGATTTTTGATCTGACAACCCTAACCGCAACAACACCTTCCATGGTATGCTGATTGATCTCGTTGGTATCAGAACGAAACAGTGACAACCACGCGTTACATATCACAAAATAATCTACGACTTCTGAGGATGTGCAAGCTCCGGACGGGAAATGTAATTACAATGTTTTAGCTGTATTTTACATTGATTCTTCAGAACATACAAACAAGTTAACGAAATTTAAAAGCAATTGTTATTAATAGCTGTTTTTCCGATCTGACGATGAGCTGTGAAGCTTGAAAGCGCTAATCGGAATAATTTTTCTATAGTGGTGTGCATCAGTGATAATTCTGCTTGTGATTATAACCACTAACACAACTTTCTTAATTAAATTTCTTAATTAAATAGCTGTTTTATATAAATTATATTTAATATATATTTATATGAATATAAAAATATGTTATACGAATTATTATAGAAATATAATATAAATATTTATTATTGTATTAAATTACTAATTTTTAAATTACTATTTTTTGCATTAATTTGCATTTGTTCAGCTATTAATTTACTATTTACTTTATGTTTAAATATTTCCAAATTTACCCAGAGTTCCAAATTTTTGACTTTAGAAATGTATTTTAATAAAGTAATATTATGTAAATTTGGGAATTTTTTATTATTTTTAATTGAACGTGTAGCTAAATTTGATTTGTAAATTTCCGGTTTTAAATATGAGTTTCGGTGTTGAATAAACCTTCTTTTTTAAACGTTTTTTAATTTGGCCTACATACCATTTTTGTAACAAATATTATTTATTTTTCATAATTATAATATAACCAGAATAATGGTTAGAAAATATAAAAGCATTAAGTTGTAGCGTTAATGCCATGTACGTTTAGTGTAAAACGTACAACTAAAATAATTAGACATGAAAAAAGTGTCTGGCTGCGAGGTGATCTCAATCAAAAAAATTGTGACACGTTGTTTCCCTGGTAATCATTGTGTGCTCAGAACAGCTGCATGGTTGGTGTGTCACATGGTCGGTTACTTCACACCCCACTTCTTGCACTGCATTCTCTGCGCACCACTATAATCTGCGCAAACCATTTCGTGTCTTACTATTTAATTTGTATGAGTCAGGAAACTGTGTGTGGTGAATGGTTTCTGTGGTTAGGCAGCAAAAACTTCGAAGCCGGAAAGAGTAAACTAAAAATAAAATAAGTTTGTAGAAAGTTTTTCGACCGTCCAGGGAACGTGGTCCCATTGTAAGCGAGCATAACACAGAAAGCATGGAGCTATATCTGGTACACACTGTATTTATAAACTCAAAGAAGAAAGCCATGACAAGGGGGATGAGGTGGGCTGGTGACATTGCCAAGAGGATGAGGAGGAGGAGGACGGGGTCCTCCGTGTTGGAGGAAGTGTGGAGTACGAACCCAGAGGGGAGAACAGGAAAACAAAACCCTTGATGAGGTGGTTACACCTGGTGAAGAAAGCGCTAACAGCTCGCAACATCGTACCCGTAAGTAGGACATCGTTGGTGACACCAAATGTCATCTGCGACACTATATGGACATGAGAGAGGCAGAAAATGTAACACCAATGTCTTCCCTGAGCTGCAGAACTCACTCACTGTTTTGAATGGGAAAAATATTTACGGAAACATTTTTAAAAATTCCGATTACTCTACTATTTTGTAACAATGTAACAATTGTAAAACTCTTAATCGTACAATAAACACAAAAAACTTGAAACATTCGTATGTTGGTTACAATTCTGCTAGTCTGATACGCTGTTGGATTTTCACATTTTTAAAATTTGCAATCTATTTTTTCGACTCTGGGGTCGCAAAAGTTTGAAATTTTTAAAACTAAAGACTACATTCAGATTGTTTTAATGTATTGAATTACGTTTATAATATATTATTACAAGATAAACACAATTTAATTGTTAAGACTAATATTTACTAAACTTGTATTGCAACCATACTTGTAACACGCAATTATACTTTCCATAAGCTCTTTCAAGCCTCTCGGCTCATCTTCAGATGGAACCCAACCATCTGAAAAGAAGTTTGTGTTCCATGTCAAGATGAGCCGAGATGCTTAAAAGCGCTTATGGAAAGCACATTTGCGTGTTAGTGGTTGCTGTACAAGTTTAGTATAATGTATTAGTTAAAATTCTCTTTAATCTTATACCCCTCATGAATTTTTGTGATATTATCAAAATGTTCACCCACTTGCTGGGCCCTGACGTCTAAAAGTTTTGAAGTTGTCAAAAATGAACATTGTATTTAGATTGTGGTTTAAATTACCTTTAATTTGATACTCCACGTGGGATTTTGCGATTTTTTCACAATTTGATCACCTTACGTTTTTACCTCCTCGTATTCAATTTTTTTGGGTGGGACTAATCTCAAAGACAACAGGGCTTTGTAGGATAAAAGCATGGACATGAAGACACACATTCCAGAAAAATTGACGAGATTCAATCGGAAATCCAAAAAAAGAGAATGGCCGAAAAAAGATTACAGAAGGCGATACTACAATATAAATCACTGGTAAAAAGAAATATGGCGAAGGCTAATAAAAGACGTTTTGCCTAATCTCTGACGTGCAGAGTAAAAACATTTTTGTAGTTTATAGAAGTAATTAACTCATGATTTTCCTTGTTATTTCAAAGCCAATGCAACTCAAAATGACGGTATAATTCAGAGAGCAATGCCAATCGTAAAGAATGAATATATAGTATTGTAAATATTAAAATAAAATAAAAGTTAATAACATAATATAATAATTTAAATATTTACAATTGACACTAGGCAAATTACTACCAGTTTTAACAGACAATTTGCATAATTATTTACATTATGATGCAGTCTGTAAGTCCGCGGTCTTCCAAATTCTTCAAGCTGATAGATGTTATTCGCGTGATCAGACCCTTCGCCTTCACCTCTGGAAGCCATCTTCTGTGAAAGAACTTTAAAATCTTGTTCTGTGGTGACAAGATGTACGTTAGTCAACCACAGTACTATGGGAATGGCCCAAAGGTGAGGCCGAAACGTCTGATCACGAGAATAACATCCATCAACATGAAGATTTTGGAAGACCACGGCTTCACAGTACGGATAATGATTTAAATAATTTTATTATAACACCGGCCGTGAAAGGCTAAGAAACACGCTATTTGCCTATTTTACAATCGCGATGTAAATAGTGTAGTAAAACTGCAACAGACATAATAGAGTTTTATACGCAAACTTAACTTACGTTTGAGTATAATAACGTATAATCTTATACGTTACAATCAAGTATATAAGAAATGGTATTTTAAGTTATTCTACCATTTATTGGATCTAGCTATCATCATTGCTTAGATTTTGTACAAAGAGGGTTCACTAATAAAAAATACTAATGCAAAATCAAAAACAAATTTTTAAATCAAAAACAATTCAGACTTCAAGTTGCTCAATGTTTTTGATCTGTTGGGGCGTCTGGACAAAAGAGAGGGACACCTAGCGCTGATATTCACCAACAGCTGAAAGTAAGGAAGGAAAGCAAACCAAAAAGCTTAGCTCCACCTAAGAATGTTCGGAACGATTCACTTAATCACTTGGCCACAGTGGAATGAAAAAATGTGGCAGGTAAACTACCCCTTTCCCTTAACCGATCTTCACCAAAAACAATACAAGAGAACTTGAGATACAATACTTGAGAACTCTACAATTCAGGGCTGTATGCGAAACATTATTCGATTCTGTTTGAATTTGCGGCTGTTATCGTTTGCCATAGAAAAAAAAATACCCTTGATAAAAAAAACGTTGCAGGTAAACTACCCCTTTCCCTTAACCGATCTTCACCAAAAACAATAGGTCTTGAGTACTCTACAATTCAGGGCTGTATTCAAAAAAATTTTGATTCTGTTTGAATTTGCGGCTGTTATCGTTTGCCATAGAAAAAAAATACCCTTGATAAAAAAACGTTGCTGGTAAACTACCCCTTTCCCTTAACCGATCTTCACCAAAAACAATAGGTCTTGAGTACTCTACAATTCAGGGCTGTATTCAAAAAATTTTTGATTCTGTTTGAATTTGCGGCTGTTATCGTTTGCCATAGAAAAAAATCTATAGACAGACACACACACACATACACTTTTAGAAAAATGACTTTTTTTCATGTTTTGAGGGTAGTACAATCAGAATCTGCAATAATCTCGACCACGATTTTTTTTGCCATCACCATACTTCCATTTCCTTATGGAACATGGAAGTAAAAATAGACGTAAATTGCCTGGGTGTAGTGGTTTTACTTTGTGCCATGTGCAAAGTGTTGTGCTTTAGCAAAGACAAATATTGCCATTAAATTCCTTCTGTCATTGTATAAATAGAATTAAAATGCAGGTGATTTTAACTTATGCATATGTAATTGTATTCTATTTCACATGTAGCTATAACATTTGTTCGCATGTTGTATTTTGTGTGGTATTTGAGTTATATTTATAGGAATGTATTCATGTATTTTGTTAATATAATTTTCAAAGGAAAATGTTTGGAAACAGGTCAAATATCTCTTAATCTCTAAGTATTATACATTTTACATTTAATATGCAGTACGTTTAAGCTGATCAAAGTGGTAAATAATAAATATTTTTGTAGGTTCTCAAGTCATATAGAAGTAAGTAGTTTAGGATAGTCATGTATATCAAGAATGGATGAATGTGCTAAAATAATACTACATTATACATTTACACTGTATATGACGTTTTGTCGTTTAACGCGCAATGTAGCAACAAGATAAAAAATTAATTCTTTTTTAAATACAAGTAGCAAATTTTTTAAATTATTTTTCCTGTTTTATTTATCCTGTTTTTAATCTAAAAATAATTTTTTTCTTAGAAAATAAAAAATCTTACAATTAAGGGTTAAGTTAATTTTATACATAAACTTACATGAACTGAATAAGCAAAAATGCCTATGTTAAAATTATATAAGCGCTATTGTAAAAATATTAACTAAAATAAAAATTCTTCATTTTACAAAAGAGAAAAAGTGAGATATCTCAGTGCCTTCTTTATTTGTCTTTTATATAAGACATTAACAGCTGTTGTGGTTTCAAAAAATTAAAATATCTTTCTTCAAGAAACTCGCTTTAGAAAAAAAATTTTAATTACTTTCGAAAATTAAAATTAAAAAAAATTAAAAATTTTGGGAACATATAATATAAAATCAGTTATTAAAACTTCGACTAATTGAAGTTAAAAGCCAATCAAATTGCCGGTACTAATGAAACGCGGCAAACATACAAAAATAATTTAATTTAAAATTACATTATAAACGACGAAAAAATTATAATTGAAAAAAAAATAAAATCAAATACATACAATTTCCGGTGGCGGTTTCAGTGAAATCGGGTGACATTTAAATTTGAATCCGAAATCCATTTTCACAGACACAAGAAGAGCATGCGCACTACAAATAATAATACGTAAGTTATATCCACACGGAAACAGTTCTGCGGCCGTTGAACGCTGGCCTGACACTGAACGACGCGCAGCGGTCGCGAGAAGATAATCACGGCCTTGATTGGATTTTTGTTGTTTTTACCGCTTTCACGTTTCTGCTATGAAGACTTCTCTGTTTCTCTCTTCTTCTTCTTCTTCTTCGTCTTCCTCGCTACTGTCACGCTACCGCTTTCTTTCTTCGATACGCTCAGTTCGGGCTTTCGTTTTGTACGTAACAACCGCCTTGTTACGAGAAAATAATTATAACTCCGGTTTATTTAGTTCTTTTTTTTAACTATTAAATTTGTGTTGCATAAGAACACAAGATAATATGTTTAACTTAGGTCTAATAATTATTAATGGGAGAGTGGTTGTGAATAAGCAATTTGCATCCCAGATTTTAGACACAACTTCCGATTATGTAACGTGTATTTCTATATTAATAAAGTATAGAAAATAAATAAACGTTCGCGCGCGCGCGCGCGCGCGCGCGTATGTGTGTGAAATTTTGCTGCGAAAGAGGTAAAAACTGTACCTAGTAATTTCAAATTCTATTATTATTATTCCGGCTGTACAATGTTTCCAGACTTTCCGGAACCAAAGATTACAGAAGTGATTGAATTCTAATCTTCTACTGCTGCTTGTCCATCCAAAGATCTTCAATTTGTCGTTCCCTGTATATAGTCTGAATTTCTTCTATCCCGGTGATAGGTGGTCTTTCTCTTTCCTTCTTCCTGGTGGGGTCCATTCAATAACTCTCCTTGGCAATCTTTCCTGTGCCTTTCTTTTTGTGTGTCCATACTATTGTACAGCAATTTTTTTGTTTGGATAAAATAAACAATTGAATTTTTCATATTCATTCTGTCCTTAATGACTTCATTTCTAATTTTCTCACGTTTGGACCGTCTGGTATAATTTTAAATTCTATACCAAAGCTTTTGTAGCCATTACCATTTACATTGGTAAGCAGTTAAGTTTTTGACTGATTTAAAAATTATAGATTACCACACTTGTTACACTCAACTAATTACAGTGATCTCCATTAAGCGCTTTAACTATAATGTTTGTGTTAAATTCAGATGTGATAATTTTTTTTTAATTTTATTTGATACCCCACATGAATATTACAAATCTTATCAATATTTTCATCCACTTTTTGGGCCCTGGCGTCCAAAACATTTTAAGGGCACTCGTAACCGGCTACTTTACCATGTTAAATTCATCAATTTTGAGACCCATTATCTCCGAACTTTGTAAAAGATACAAGTCTGAAATTTTAGCACGCAGGTACGCTGTAAACGCTATACTGTACAGGTAAATATTATACAGTATAAACGCTACTACAATTACAAAGAAACTCAATTTCCTGATTTTTTATAATTTTTTATGTTTTGTCTAAAACTTTGGATACAAAAAGCATACTTATTATCATTTTCCGTTTCTATTTTTCAGTAAAACTGTATATTTTTTGTATTGTAGTTATATCTCGATTAACACATTAGCCACAAAAAAATTCAGCTTGATAGTTTACTTGGTTTCTGAAATAATTGGTCATTTATTTAAAAAAAAAATATAGATTTTCAGAAACCGCATTTAAAGTTTTTAAAACCGATTTTTACTGTCTTACCTGATTTAAAATAGTCCAGCTCCATACTTGGGGTTTTCATTTATGTCTGTTTGGTCTTCTAATTTTCTCTTCACATTTCTAGTCCACTGTCTAACCTTTTTCATCAATTAATCTACTGATGTTCAGCAACTCGTACGAATTCTCTGTTCTACCATGAAGATATTTTTTTAACAAATTAGGATAACTCAGATCAGAGAACATTGGTAGACATTATAGACATTGGTAGTGAATTTTTAAGTGAATAAGTTTTAGCGGTTAGAATGGTCCGGTTATATTTGCACCAAGAGTATTTATTTTATGGCAAAAATGAGAACATTATCAGCACTTTTGACAGAAATTTACTACGATCTCAGGTTTTTTTTAAAATCATAACAAATTAATTATTAGGTGTAGTCATATAAATTTGGTATCAAATTACTCAGGAAATATTAAAGATTTTTGTAAGACAAAAAACAAAAATCGATTTTTTGGTTGATTTGCCGGTTACGAGTGCCCTTAAATTTATAAAACAGAATACTATATTCCGATTTTTGTTAAAATTCTATTTAATTTAATACCTTACATGAGCTTTTGTGATTTTTTCATAATTTTGACCAATCGTATTTTTATCTCCCTCCATTCTATTTTTGGGCGGGGGAGGCTCGAAGAATATAAAAACAAGAGAGTTTTGTGGAGTAAGCCTAAATGTACGGGGACATGCACGTCAAGTTTTACAAAAATTTATTTGATGCGTTCTAAAGCTATCGTGAGACATATCACAAACAGACAGTAAGTAGACAGATAGACAAATGCCAAACTGTCGACCCAAATCTGAGAATTCGTTTATAAATTGTTATTTTTTAATGTTACTGCCGTGGTGAATTGCGTTATTTATGTAAGTCCACATTTTCTGTTAGTTGGGTACATATTATTTTATATCAATTGTCTATGTTTCTTTTTAAGTATAGTAAAAACAGTTACATTGTACAACAATTATGTTTTTTTTCACTTTAAAGAAAGAAATTTGAGTTCATTGTAAACTGAATCATTTTAAAGCCATGGTTTTAGTCTTTTTCGCTGAAATTGTCAGTGAGTACTCTCTTGCTCCTCAATAGACAATTGCAATGACCACATTGAGGCGTGGTTCATGACAAAAAAGGAAAGCGGCAAGATGCAGAATGCTGAAATGCAATTTTTTCGAAGTACTTTAAACTATACGTAGCAAGATAGAATAAGGAATGAGGATATCAGAGCAGAACTCGATGTACAGGAAATACATGAAATTATTTCATCTTACAGAAGATAATGGTTTGATCATCTGCAAAGGATGACAGAGGATCGATTGACGAAAGCGGCACTGAACTATGAAGCAATTGGTAGAAGAGACGTGGGTTGTCCGAGGATGACATGGGTGCCGGAACAGGTTTATATAACCTAACCCCTGAAACTAAGAGGAAGAAGAAGAAGTAAAATGAATACCGTACGTATATAAATGGTTTTGTTACGTTTCTTCTTTATTCAACGTTTTCTGTACAACAATTTGTAGTATGAGGGGAGAAGATTCCAGCATTGAGCAATGGAGATTCGATTGTCATCATTTTCGAATGTGTTATTTCATATAAACAAACGTAATTTTTAAAAATGCCTGAACGTTGCTTAGGGCATATTATAGTATATCTGTCCGTGGGAGGTAAAGGGCACTATGTCACAAAAGTAAATTTTACAGGAGAGAGGTTTAAAGTTTTTTTTTGCGTTTCTTTGTTTGCAGCTTGCTTATTTGTGAATATTTTTCAATAAACTCTTATACAGTTACTCTTTGGACTATTGACTTTTAAAATATAATAGGTACTGTAGTTTTTAAGGTTTATTATTTTTTTAATAAAAAAAAAAATGAAAAAATTTGTGGACATAGTAAGGTTGCTGTCTCTGTTATTTATTGAAATAGGACATAGTGCCCTTTACCTCTGGCACTAACGCAGTACAACAGGAATATTCGAAAGGCCGACGAGCATGTAGAGCGGCCTATACCATTGACCCGGATTCGCTACGACCGACCGCGTTTCAAGTAGTAAATTGCTCCTGCAAGTTTATTACTTTGCGTTTATGACGCTTTAAAACAGTACAAGGCATCATGAAGATTTTTTCCAAAACAAGAAAGGCAATTAACATTGTTGTAAAAACTATGTCAGCGTAGTTTTATTAGTGCAGATGGTAGTACGTACCTCTAACTCGGGCAAGTGTAATTGTAAATCACGATCGACCGGTCGATTGTCGACATATTGTAGGTCGGTCTTAGTTGGGTTTAGACTTTTGAAAAATCGGCTTCCCTAAATTGATGAATAATCATGCGTTTCGAGGCAAATTGCTGAACAGACAGTACCAATAGTAAGGACATAGAAACTATATAGAAAATAAGGCATTGGTGAATTTTATTACCGACCTTGTCGATACGACAAATAAATAGCAATTGGAAATAGTATTGGAATAAGTAGACTAGTAATTGGAAATACAGTGTATTCGTGTAGGAATAGTAATTTATGTATGCCTTTTTCTTCTTTTCCTATTAGCAATCTCAAGCAATTTACTGTTAGAACCTGGCCGGTCGTAACGAATCCGAGTCTCCTACGTGGTGACTTGGGTGAATTACGCGGTGATGTCAATAGACAATAGGTAAGATGATCTACACTAGAAGAGTCAAGAAGAGATGAAAACACAAGTCGAACGGGGTGGTGAAAATACAGCCCTGATGTTTCATGAATACAGACGCGTATTTTCATCAATCGTTCGACTTCTGTTTTCAACTGTTCTTGACTCTTCGACTGTAAGATAATCTTACTTCTTGCCCATCAAGATCACAGCGTAATTCACCCAACTCGCCACGTAGGAGATCCAATTCTGCAGTAGTATGCTCTTGGAATTGTTTTTTTGCTACTGTGTCAGTGTTTTTGTATCTTCTACTTTACGCTGTTTAAGGTGTTATCCCACTCTTGACACCAATGTTACGACAGGCGCACGGATCGTCGTATTGTACAGTGGAAGCAGAATTACTAACACCAGGTAAAGTGCTTAATTACAACTTTAATTACAGTTAGTAACAAACAAGACGCTCTTATTCAAATCTTCAACTTAAAATTTTTCCAGCTCACAACAATTAACACAATAATCTTATTACAGTCTAGCACGAAGTCTAGCACAATACAGCTAAACCGCAAGCCACAACAACAATTACTCCGATCTGCATAGTAATATTGCTGGGTCTAAAAGTCATCCTGCCGCTGTATGCTTGTTTCCAGCGTGCTGAGGTTCGAGAAAAATCAGTCGCTTTTGGGATGATGCGTCGGGAAAAAACTGAGTAGTTACAGCCGCTCTAGAACTTGCTAGAACCGGTGTCAATATCCAACCTTGAACACATCGCGCAGAGTGAATGCTGGTGGAACAGTGGGCAAACGTCTCGAATGTGCGTCTAGAACAAACTCGAACGTTATAGCGTGTGAAATGTAACGCAGTCAACTTTCATCTCAACGTACCGATAATAAAATGTATAGGAATTATGTTTTTGTTGTCTTCTTCTGGAATGGCCGGTGTAAAAAAAAAATGTCTTATATGACAAACTTTCACTCATATTACAATGAGTACCCTCAGGTCTATATGACGATGAGGCTGGCAAACGTACTCAATTATATAGTGTAGAAGAGTATATTGAGGAAATATAGCATTGAAACAATATTTCAACTACATAAGAAGCTGGCACAGTTTTTAAAACCAATCAAAGAGAGAATCCCGTTTAGCACTGAAGGTATCTACAAAATTCCATGCAGCTGCGGAAAGGTCTACATTGCCCAGACGGGCCGCCTGATTTCCACAAGAATCTAAGAACATGTCAGACTTATGAAGAACTCACCAGTTGAAAAGTCAGCAACTGCTGAGCGTTCAGACATAACTAATCACCTGATAAACTTCGAAGACCGTGTTATAAGATAACCTGTCATAAGATCGTGTAATAGGTATTATGACAGAATGGTCCTAGAAGCAATATAAATTAATACACACAAGGATAACATCAACAGATAGCAGTCACGCTCAGCACGACTTGGTACCCTTTCCTTTCTGGCTTGACTGTACGTGAGTTGACTGACAGCACGAATAATGCACACAGCGTAACACCTACCACTTAAAGGACCACCCACCGCCACTTCTATACTATATAACTGAGTTCAGGCTCGCCAGCCTTATCGTTACATAGACCTGAGGATACTCATTGTAATATGAGTGAAACGTTGTCATACAAGACGGTTTTAACGAGGTCTATACCGGAAGAAGACTTCAAAAACGTATGGACACCGGCCGCGAAAGCCTACGTGAGAATATATAGGAATGCGAATTATACCTTAAAAGAATCATAATTTTCAAAATAATAATGTGTGTGTAATACCGTTCTTGGAACTTTATTGTAAGTGTTTGAATTCAGTTTATCAGTTTATCATGTACACCGTTTACAAACAGCACTGTAGTTTCTCTTGTACAGAACTGAGGCTTGAAGCGTATACTTTGTTCTTTGACAAAGTATACCGGCAGAGATGTAAATTTATAAATTTTTTAAAATCTTTTTTTCACGAACTTTTTTAATGTTAATATTTATCTAATCGTTAGCAAAAAAGAGTGTAATTAATTAACTAGTTTTGTTACATATGTGATGAAGTTGTTTAGAAAAAAATAAAGTGGCCTTCGAAACATCGTGGAAAGATAAGTTAATAATGATAAGAAAAAGTAGACAAAAAAACATAAACAAACAAACAAATAGGCCGTCTTTGATCTAAAGTCTGCTAATTAGTTGATTAAAACGTTTTGCACTGATGGAATACTTCCATTCTGATTAACAATTCGGACGATAATCATTATTGAATTCATGAATCCGTTTTGGCTTTGAATTTCTAACATGTAAAATAACAATTTTACTTATTCGAAATAGACTTTTTATACCATTTTTTATCAGAAACCGATAGCATACACAGCACAAATGTGCGAATGAGCGGTTTGTGCAATTCCTTGTCAGCCAGCCTCGTAAGCATTGTTCATAATAGAGTTTATAAAGCTTTCGCGGCCGGCCGGCGGCGTTAACAAAGTTGGAAACATTATTTCCCGGGTTGTTAGGCCGTGACCCGCTGATTGTGTTTACAGACGTTTCGGCTTCACCATCGAAGGGCATCTTCAGTGTTAAAAACAAATGGCCAGTCGACTAGGGTGGATTGGCGGACACCGTACCAATCGCTTCCAACGCTGAAGATAGCCACCGATGGTGGGACCGAAACGTCTGTAAACACAAACGATAGACCACGGCCTAACAACCCGGAAATAAATTTCTAACTTTATTGTTCATAAGTAAACAAACAAATGCTATTTTAGCGGCTTCTCTGAACAGTCCGTGTGACCACCCTCGTGCGTGTTAAAAACGCACTAAGAGCGCAGCAGGTTGCGTTTCGATGAGGGATACCTTGAAAACCCAGCAGAGTTGACGACCCGTGCGACTTTTCCACGTCCGTGTGACCAATTTTATTGCCGTCTCTGTGTTTAAATTCAACGCGTTTCACAACCGCACGCAAACGGCCGCGAAAAAACGCTCGTGTAACCGTGCCCTAAGTGCTACTGTGGTACAAACATTGTACACACACATTAAACGTTGTGTTTTCATCAACCATGGCTTTTATTTATTTCAGCAGTAAACTAAAAACCAAAAACCGTTGTCACGTAACCTCACAAGCGAAAACCAACACGTGTTTTCGCTTTGCATTAAGACATAGGATTTTAGAATTAGTACACTTCTTCTTTTCCACATCGTAATATATCGATACAATCGAATATCAAAAACATCAAAAATCTACTGCACGAACAAATAAAGGTACAGTTCCGATGCCGCTAAATAGCACTTGTTTATTTAATTGTTACTATGATAATTAATTCTGGTCTCCATGTTGTTGACACCTTTATACGCATCAACAAAAGGGCATAATTAAAAGGCCACAAATCGTGCAAAAGAGGCAGAATATCAAATTTCAAGTTAGACAGTGTTTTTTGCCTTGTGTCAAAGATTACCTGTGCAAATTTAGTGGCAATTTGGTGTAACGTTGTGGATTTTTATTCAATACGAAGAAACAAATCCTCAGATTTTGAGTTTTATATATATAGATAATCGTCCGTACCTACATACTGCTCCTCTCGGTCTGTTCATCCATCGTTGATATTCCGTATGACGCGACCATCTTTTTGTGACGCGACACATTCAACGTTACCTATTCCATCGGCATCGGTGCTGATTGTTTCAATATCCTCACACTGATAATCACTCGGCGAGCGGCTTCAGCTTCTCTGCCACAACGCCTGCATTCGTTTGAGAGAACCGGGTGGCGCCTTATTTTGATCCTAACAAATTTTATTGTTTAGTAATATACGCACCATCATCATCATCATCATCATCATCATCATCGTCGTCGTCGTCGCCGTAATAATAGTAATAATAATAATTATTATTTATTATTCCGGCTGTACAATGTTTACACATTTACAAAAGTGATTGAATTCTCATCTTCCACTGTTGCTTGTCCATCCAAATATCTTCTTCAGTTTCTCGTTCCCCCATAGTCTAAATTTCTTCTATCCAGGTGATAGGTGGTCTTCCTCGTTTCCTTCTTCCTGGCGAGGTCCATTTCATAACTTGCTTTGGCAATCTTTCCTGTGCCATTCTTTTCGTGTGTCCATACGATTGTAATTTTGTTGTTTGGTTAAAATCAACAATTGAATTTTTCATATTCATTCTGCCCTTAATGACTTCATTTCTAATTTTTTCACGTCTGGATACTCTTGCCGAACGTCTCCAAAAGTCCATCTCTGCTATCATTAATTTTGTTCTTGTGTGTTTATTAGTAGTCCAAACTTTTGAGCCGTAAGTCATGACACTTCTAACAATGGTTCTAAATATTTTGGTTTTAGTTTCTGCTGTAATTTGCTTATCCCGCAGGATTCCATTTAATGTATATATAGCCATCTTACCCAAATTAATTCTGGATTGTATTTCTTTGTCTTGCTTCCCACTGGTCGTAATTTTCACCCCAAACATTTGTGGTAAATAATACGTACGTCTTCTCTGGCATAACCGGGCCAGATAAGTAACAAGGGCACACAATATATACTACACACATAAACAACATTCTTCCCCCCCCACCGCACGGCTTGCCCCCGGGCGTGGGTTAAAAGGTTAGCTAATATCTCTCTGGCTGGGGTTTGGCGTGAGTTCTATCCCGGTCGGAGGGCGCAACAGGTCTATGACCTAATGCCTGAAGTGGAGGAGACATTTGTGGCGGATAGGGGAATGATCACCAGATATGGTGGGTACCAGGGAAATAAAATATCCGGGGCGGACCAACACTAGCAGCTGCTGCTTTGTAGTTGGATATTGGTTTATCAAATGCTAAAGGAAGTAAACCTTGATTAAAAATTGTCCTCCAGGTTGGGGGCTAACGCAACGGGCCAACTCCCCATTAATTGGAAAAAAGAAAATGTAAAAAAACAAACAATTAATATTATTGTATTCATCATCATCATCATCATCATAATCATCAATAGTAAATATGTGCTAAGATAGGTTTTAGCTGAACTATACTCTAAAAATACGTTGTTCGATCCTGTGCCGCTCTCTTCAGTTGTTCATAATTTCGCCTCATCATCAGATCCGTCAACTTCTTCCTCACCCTCTCCTTGCTTCTATCTTCTCCTTAATCAATAACTTCTGTATACAGACCCTTCTTAAAAAGTGACCAATCCACTTTAAATTACTTTGTTTTATTTTATTTCTTCATTTAAAATTAAATGACTGAATTTTAACTTCTACTGTTATTATTTCGTTGCCTGATATCTCTCCGGTTACATCCGTTAGCTCTTCTTAGAAACTTCCTCTCTTGTGCTTTTGTTGTAATCCAGATTTCACTGTCTGGAACAGTATGATGTACGGTAATTCAACGAGACAAACGCGTTCCCAGTTTTAAGACGACCGTTTGACTATTTGTGTCTATCTGTCTATCTATTTGCCTATCTGTGTGTCTGTCTGTCTATCTATTTGGGCTATATCTCACGATAACTTTTTGAACGCATCAAACGATTTTTGAAACACTAAGTATCTTCAGGATACTTATATCCTACAGAACCCTCTTGTTAATGAGATTGATTCTCCTAAAATATAGGGGGATAAGAGGTCAAATTTGCAAAAGCCCACGTGGGGTATCAAATTAAAGGGAATTGTAACCACGATCTGCGTGTAGTGTTCATTTCTAGAAATTTTAAAATTCTGGTGGACGCCGGGGCTCAAAAGTTGGTGAAAATTTTGATAAAATCGCAAAAATTCATGTGGGGCATCAAATTAAAGTGACTATTTAACTAACATGTGAGTGTAGTGTTAAGTTTTAGAAATGTCTAACTTTTGAAACTGATGTCTAACTTTTAAAAAAGATATTAATATTTTGAAAACGTAGTAAAAAGTCAGACTAAAAGGAATTCCGAATCTTTTGAGCTTTTAGTGTTTATTGTATGACTGTGTGCTCGACAATTGTTATATTACTAAAGAGACAGTAGAGTAACCACGATTTTTATAATTTTCTCCATAATTGAAAGGATATCAAATACCGAAATTTATGTAATAACGAATGGACTTCGTACAAAATAGTGAGCGATTTCTGCAGCTCAGTGAGCGTACTAGTAATAATGTGTCAAATGTCTTGTTTATACGTACATATGACCCATGCATTGAAGTTCACCAAGATTCAAAGGTTTCTCACCCAAAAAAACATTGTCGTAAATTTCCTTGAAAACGCACGAACATTTACGAGCGAAAAACCGTCACACGTTGCCTACAAACAATACGCTTACGCTGTATCTACGTATTGTCACGGGGCGCCTTTGTTTAGTCACAGTGACGCGGGCGACTGTAATTAATTAACGCAATTAATTGCCACACAGAGTAATCAATGGAAAACACTGTTTCTAAATTGTCCGTGTCAAGGTCAAGACATTGTCTACGCGGTCCTTGTACTGTTGCTCACCTATGTGTTAAAGACATAATAGTTCAGCGTTCAAGCTGAGCCGTTGTACGCTAGATGAGTCGACTCATCTTGACCGTGCCCCAAGCTCCGCAGATTTGTCTCCTGCTGGCGTGATTAAAGTCTTCATGCAATTCTAGCGAGTGATGCAGACTCAATCATGGAAATAATGCATGAGGTTGATGAAGAACACTGATCACCGATGTTAAACAGACACAATGCCTTATCTAGAATTTGGCCTTGGGGGGGGGGGGGATCTGTGGTCAAAAGTAAAAGCAAGTTAGACTGATCAACATTACTATATACACAATTGGCTGAAATCAGTCCCATTAAAGTAAACAGCAATAACACAATAAAGTAGGCGTACTGCAATATTATTTACAAGATTCAAATAATGAATTCAATGAATTTATTGTTTACATTGACTGAAATTATTTTCCTACATTTCATATGTCAAACCTTTACGGGAATGCTGTGTAATAAATCTGTTTGTATATTTAATAAAGAATGAATACTATATTAGTATACACAGCTGAAAAATAATAGAACAGCCTAAAAATTAAGAGAGTAACAAGATTTGCAACTCTTTCGACCCTCTGGAAGATAGGTCCGTGGTCGACTGTTGTTGGGGACAGACGTTTTGGCCCCACCATCTAAGGCCATCTTCAGTCTCAGAAAAGTGTTTGGCAGGTGTCCGCCAATTCACCCCAGTACTGAAGTAGAGAGTAGGCTATATACCATTCGGTCTCCGATGGGAGGGCCGAATTTATTATTATTAGTAACAGTCTAATAATTGTAACAATTTAGGACTAAATACTTTGTCACTTCGGCATTATGGTTATAAAACTAAAAAAAAACAATACAGTAGTTTGGAATTTTAGCATGTATTGTATGATTGTCTGCTTGGAAAGTATTATGTTACTAAAATATAGTTGACTATTCTTTGAGTTTCACAATTTCTCTGATAACACAAAATGGTAAATGTATGTTCAATAATAATAATAACAATAATAAAAACAAAGTCATTTCGATCAAAATAGTGAGTGAGTTCTGCAGTTAATTGTCAGTAAGTTTACTAGTTTTGTATTTATAAGATAAATAACACAAATAAACATTTTAAACAACTCTATGAAAAAATTTTTTTTATATATGTAATCATCGTCATAAAATAATGCAATTTTTTAAGTAAACGTTAACGTTTTGTAAGTACTTTATTCCCGATGTATAATTAACTTTCCTAAGTAATTTTGTCAATTTCAAATACAATTGGTTGTTTGAAAAGCATGAAAATTCATTAAAAACAGATTCTGAATATACTAAAAAACCGCTACAAATTTATTATTATCAGAAATAGCGGGCGTTGACTGCAGCGAAAACTCCATTGTGTTGACCATGAACTCCACCGACTTGGCCGACCGCCATGTTAAGCGAGAGTTCAGTGTATTATGTCAGTAAATCATACTACAATGCGGGTATATTATGTTTATGATTCAACGAATCCTTAATTTCACAGTGACCGTCAATCAATCAATTTTAATTATGATTGGTTTGCGAGGATTGGTCAAAAAAGTATACCACAAATTTTAAATCATTTGTGTCGACGTTTCGGCAGTATTTATTGTCATCATCAGGACAATTGTTGTTGAGGTGTTACGACGCCAAACATATAACGACAAATAATTTAAAATTTGTGTTATAGTTTTTTGACCGATTATCGCAAACGCTTCATCGTTAAAATGTATGATTCAGTGTTACGAGAAAAGTTAGGTCGCACAATTACCATCGTCAGAATTTACTACAAGACGTTTCGCCCGCTAAACTATCTGTGTTCGTGCTCAGGTGTAAGTTAATCTAGTAAATTAAAATACAAACTTAAGCCTACTCGAGATTCGTTTACTAAGCCTGAACCGTCAAAAAAATTAATAAACCACCACCATCTACAAAGTTAAACACAACAACTATAAAGAAGCTATATAAAAAACAATTGCTTCTTCCCCGCTGGACGGAACCGGTAAGTACCGCCACCATAGTGGCGTAAGTTTACACAACGAACAACGTCAGAGACTTTTTTTTTTCGTGATATTTGAGAGGCCCTATTGGACCTCTCGGGCTGATATGGACCAAGCTCCCTTCAGCCGTGTGGGGATAGTTGAGTGGGTATGGATCGCACGCCACCGCTGGCCGGCTGATGAGAAGGTGGTGGTACCAGCGTAGAGAGGGTGTGGGGGGTGTTTAGTGCCAAACTTATAGACTGGATAGCCAGGGTCGAGCAGCTAGTGACGCTAAAGATGGAATGAAGCGTCGTAGTGGCGTCAGGGGAGTGGCGGGGGACAGGTTTTTAGGTTTTAAGATTGGTGTATGCATCAACGGGAGAGGGTGTTTATTTTGATTTTTAGTTATTATCTGCATTCAGGTTGAGGTAGATCTTGTAGCAGGACAATGCGGAGGAGTTGGGAGTGGTATTATAATCATTTATTTATTTTATTCATTTTGTTATAATTTTCCAATTCTGCGAGGACAGAGGCGAACGGTAGTCGGGTCCAGGAACCCTTCTGATTTGAGGTCTTCGACGTGGAATCCTGGGCGGGGGTTCATCTGCTAGAGTCAGGAGACGGTTGGCGAGGAAGTGAGAACGACGGACATTTTGCCCTGGTCTACTAAGAGGGGTGAGGAGGCTTTGTAGAGCGATTCGTATTTTAGCAGTTGTGGCGTATTTCCAGTGGAGTTTTTGTAGGAAAGTGTCAAGGTCGGAGAAAAGTTTGTTAAGGGCATATAAAGCCGTATTAGAGGTTTCGGTGAGGAGAGGTCGTCGGTAAATCAAGCGCAGAGCACGCCGTTCTGTAATTCTGTAGGGTTTGAGTTTGGTTGTGTCAGAGACTAGCAACGCCCACCCAAAGCTATGGGCCCAGTCAGAGAGATATCGTTGAAAAACGACTGGGAAAGTGTGGTCTCTCATCTGTGGGTACCCAAGTTTCTGGTTATCATTATGATAATGATAATGATGATATTTGTTCAAGGGAAAGTTATGTGCGTGAAAGTTACGTATGGCCTGGATGGAGACGATTAAGCTCAGATTTGGAAGTTCGTTAACCGTCGCGATTATTATTTTTTCTTAGTCTCTATTAAACGTTATAAAGGTCTGAGAAAGTTCGTTGTTCGCTGTTGACATTTGCCTCTCGTCTGGTGAATGAAACGCAACAGCACTTGAAGTGGAGAAAATTGAAAGTACGCCGCTGCTGCTTAAGTGGTTTCCGAGAACTCGAGCTGTTATGCAGGCGTGTTTTGTTATACTGTCCACGAATGCGTTACACTTATGGAATATCTAGAACACGAGTATTAGTTAGTGGCCGTGTCGTAACTAGGAGCTGTTCCTGTGGCGGGACTTGAAGGTTGGGACCCCCCTCATTTTTCTCAGGACAAAAGAGAACTTCAGGCTTCTTTCCACACAATTTTATAAACTCTTTTGGTCTCAATATTTTTTTTTTTGTAAACCAACGTGAAATACAGTAATCTCTCGTTATAACGGACTAACAGGGGCTCTGAAGTGTCCCTTATATTGAAAGGACGTTGTAACTGTATATATAAAGTAGGCCTTAAAATATAGATATGACTCATTTAAATTAAGTAGATAAAAATTAAAACTATTTATTGTATTGTATTTAGGCCTATATAAAGTAGATAAATGTAGAGTCGTAAAGCAATAGAAAACAGTTATATCTTATACAATATACTGTATACATATTTATAATAAAAACTTAGTCCATTGTAAAGATCAGCTTACATTTTACACAAAATATTCATAATTATAGTAAAAACCTTGTCCAATGTCTATGTCCTTAAAAAAAATTGTTGGTTATGTGTCATAACTTAATTACCATATGTGTTGATTATGACTTTCCATACTTACTGCCTTTAAAAAATAACTAATTTTTGTTTGAGATTGATTAGAGTTAATTTCTTTAGTCAATAACTCACGAAGGTATCGCAAGTGATTATAATTGGGTGACATTTTTGCATTTTTGATTCCTGAAAATAGCCTCCTCAATAACAACCTTTAAGTTTTTTTTTTTTTTTTTTTTTTTTTTTTTTTCGAGCCTGATTGTCTTTGATTTTTCAACATTCCATTTTTCTTAGAGCAGTCCGTTATAAGCGGGGTCCGTTTTAGCGAGTCTCGTTATAACGGAGGACTATTGTTTACGGATTGAAAAAATAGGGTAAAGGACTGACTTAAAAATATTCTATCCTCCTTAATTGTTAGTCAAATAGTAAATGACTTTGTAAATTGTAAAATGAATCACTTTAATTCTGAATACTTATTCTTAATAAAACTTGTGATCATAAGACATTCTAAAGATATTTGTCAACCCTGGTTTTCCCCTCTACATTTTAAGGGTGTTATACCAGAATTTTTTAAGCAACCTATAGTTTCTGTTAAAGTACACTATTTTTAATGTAAAATCCATCAAAAAAAACTGCCAGCTAACTTTAAACAGCGATAAAAATCCAGCAACTGCTAGTTTACCTGCGCAAAAACGATGGCTCTATCCTCACAGACAGAGGAGTAGAGGAGTTGTGACACACACAAGCTTGTAAGGAAAAGTGCTTCTGCACGAAAAAGATAAAGGTAGATTAATATGCTCTGTCTTCGTTTCTAGAGGGCTTCTATTTTTTTCTTTTTTCAGGCTGCAAATACGTAGGTGCATTATTTACCAAAAACTGAGTGATTATTAACAAAACTCTACAAGTTACCATCTTTTTACTTATTTGCAATTAAATATTGCCTCTTTTAAATTTTTGGTCGCTTATAATGCCGGCCCGCCTGTAGACGTCGGTAGGGCCCTTGGGCGCTTTTAACTTGACAATCTCTATGACTTTCATAGCTGTCATTTTCGTTTTATGTCGGCAGATATCTACACAGGTGATCGCCGTTAGAAAATATATGAAACAGAAATGTAATGATGTTTCCGATACATTATTTTACGGCAATGATACCAGTGAAAGAACGAAAGGGATAATTGAATGGCCGAAGCTAGTTCTCAGTTTTGGATCGAAAGTTTGCCATTTGTCTGTCCGTCTTACGATAAGTGTTGAACGCATCAATCACTTGGCGTGTGTGACCATACTTTCTCCCTACAGAAGCCTAATGTCTTTCAGATTGATCCCCCAAAAAATAGGGTGGTTGGGAGGCTAAAATATGAGAGGGTCGAAATTACAAAAAAATTTCAAAATCCCATGTGGAGTATCAAATTAAAGCGAATGTTAAACACAACCTGAATATAATGTTCATATATGAAAAATTCAAAATTTCAGGGCTAAAAATGTAGGTGAAAATGTTAATAAAATTGCAAAAATTCATGTAGGGGTATATCCAATTAAAGATAATTTTAAGCAGCATCTTAATGTAGAGTTACGTTTTAGAAATTTCATAATATTTTGGGACCCCAGGGCCCAAAAAAGAGAACTAAAAGTTGAAAACTTTGTGGAAATTCTAGCGGGATATCAGAGTAAAGGGAATGTACCGAATTCCGAATATTTCAAATTTTTTTGTTTACTCTGTATAACTGTGTGCTTTAAAATTTATTACATTACTAAAAAAAGTGGTGTAACAAGGATTTTTGTAATTTTTCCCATAATTAAAAAATTATATAATATCAAAATTTATGTAATATTAAATTTACTTCGTTTAAAATGATGAGCGATTTCTGCAGCTCATGGGGCACACTAATATCTATAATTATGACACAATTTGTTGGTATCTGTGTTTGGCAATTATGAACAGCAGAAATACAAGTTGAAACCAACGGAAACGGATTTCTTTTGAAACGATTTCAGAATGGAACGACAGTTATAAGTGAGACCAAAATATCGTATGCCTCTAAACGTACGTAATGATTTCAAAAATTACGTAATGTGCTTCACTCTACAATTGACACTTTGTTTTTTGCGGACGATCAGGCTATTCTGTCGGACTCACAACACAGATTGCAGATGGGGATACATTTGTTAAATCGAGTCTGGATTGCAGGTATCCACATATAAGACCAAGGTGATGGTTTTTCTTGGAACTGATCCCGTACGGGCAAAAATTGTTATAGTTGGTACTGTCCTGGAACAAGTTAGCAATTTTGAATACCTGAGCTACAGTATGTCTTATAATGCAAACAACGACGTGGTGCATAAGTTGCATAAATTCAACTTTATGTGCGGAACCATTAGACGAACCCTTAAGTCAGCAAGTAAAGGAAGACGCCTAAAATTCTACAAGGTGATAGGCGCTTCCAACACTTCTTTATGGGTCTGAGGATTGGACATTAACGAAAGGCCAGGCCAGTCGCATCCAAGCGGCTGAAATGAGATTTCTCAGGCACGTGGCAGGGTATACTCTCCATGATCATAGAAGAAACAGAGATATACGGCAGGAACTGAATATTATGAGTACATTCGACAGGATTTACCAAAATCGGCTAAATTGGTGGGAATATCTTTGCCGAATGGATGACTGCCGCATCCCCGAACAACTATGGAACTATAAGCCGAGGGGACGGAGGGGTGTGGGACGTCCGAGGAAACGCTGGAGTGACGAGCTCTAATCTTTCCCTATTTGAGACCGGAACAAACCATCCTTGGTTTAATCCGTGAAGATGAAGTTGATGAAGACGTTCACCAGACCTGTCTGTAATTCGTTGCATACCCCTTTAGTCTTCATATTCAAACTGTTAACTCTTCATGTATTGATGGCGCCCTAATGGAGCCCCTAACTTCTATCCAACCAAGACCGTACTGCGTGGTGAAGAGCCACATCTTACTCTAGGTAATCCTGTTTTAGCAGAACAGTACGGATCTAGACTGGGAAGTCGAGAAACATCCCTGGTGGAGGGCAGCAGCACCCACCAGTATTGGCATGGGGCAGTAGGCGGTAGTAGTCAGCCGGGCCCATAGCTGAACATCACCTGGTGGAACTGAAGGGCAGTGGTAAGGCAGGTGAACTGCGAAGGTGAACAGGACACTAGGGGAAGGCGAACCGGTCTAGGGGAAGAACACCCCAAAATCAAAATACCTGATTCTCCAGGTTGGGGATTGGGCGTGAGGCTGACGACCTCGCCCTGTGAAGAAAAGCTATTGTTGTGAATGCTCAAGAACTATACCATCTTTACAAAGAGCCGGACGTTGTCAGGATAATCAAAATATACAGGCTAAGGTGAGCTGGACACACAGAGAGAGTGGAGGAAGGACAGCTTACGAAACATATTTCTTACCAGAAACCAATGGGTAGTAGAAAAAATGGAAGACCCCGAAGTAAATTCAAAGACCAGATAGAGGAGGACCTCGGAAAGCTGAACATAAGAAACTGGAATGCCAGGGCATGTAATAGGGAGGAATGGAATCGACTCTTGGAGCAGATGATGGACTCTTCATTTATTGTTTTTTCTATTCACTACATCTACGCATGAAAGGTTTTAATGTCATGTTTTTATCCTCTTGGATGCAAAATTTTGGATTGTATAGAAGGAGGAGGTGTCGCCCAAGGAAAAGACAGATGGACGACTTCACTTGAGTCCTTGCTACGATGGTTATAAAACTTTGGAAAAGATTGGCGAATGATAGAGGAAAGTGGAGGAAGATTGCCATGGAAGCCATGGCCCACCAGAAGCTGTAGAGTCAGTGAAAGCAGAAGAAAAAAAAAGGCAAATCTTATTTTGAAACTTCAAATCGAATTGGGAGGACAATAATATGGAAACAAATAAATTACTTTTTAGAAAATTTAAAAATCCATATCATTGGTAGAGTTATACATATAGAAAGACCAAAATAAAAATTGACAAGCTATGAAATGAGAAAGTTTTATCGTATTTCACAAATAACTTCATCACAAGGAAAGACGTTACAGGTTAGACAAAAGAGATATATTTACGGCCATCTTGAGACTCATGACCTACTCTTTGTCTGTTTATGTGTGCTACACACTACACTGGCCTTGAGTAACAAATCGACTGGTATCGAAATCATGGGATCGATGGCATTTGGTTTGCTATGTTGCTATTGTAACTAATGTCCGAAAATTAACAAATCGACTGGTAACAATGGAATGAAGTAATGATCGAAATCATGACCATCGCATGTTACGTTCGAAGTATTTACTGCAATATAATGTATTAGATTGCTGTCATCGTCCTTAATTTGAACCGCAATTTATTGTGGTGAGCTTCCGTAACGCGTGTATAATATTTATATGGCATTGAAACCGAATACACGGTCAAAACAATCACAGAAACATAATGCATAAATCAACTCCAGATTAAGAGATTATAGAGTTATGAGGACGTTTTTTCGTTGCATGTTTTTCATTCGACGGTTGTTTTTCAATCTTCGACATTACCGAGCGGTCATTCTATTTAAGGATATCGAAATCTGTTTAAAACCTTCATATTTTAAACTGCCTGTATAATGACCTCTTCTTCTTCTTCTTCTTCTTCTTCTTCTTCTTCTTCTTCTTCTTCTTCTTCTTCTTCTTCTTCTTCTTCTTCTTCTTCTTCTTCTTCTTCTTCTTCTTTCCTTTTACAGGTCCAACTAGTTTCGACTCCTTACTCCCAGCGCTTCCTAGGTCTTCCGACAGATCTTCCCCCCCCTTCGTTTACACTGGTATCCTATTTCGTCAAAATGTCTTCTCCACTTTTTTCTCTGTTCATTACTTCCATGTTCCTTAAGGAAATGGAAGTATGGTGATGGCAAAAAAAATCGTGTTCGAGATTATTTCAGATTCTGATTGTACTACACTCAAAACATGAAAAAAAGCCATTTTTCGAAAAGTGTGTGTGTGTCTGTGTGTCTATAGATTTTTTTTCTATGACGAACGATAACTGCCGCACATTCAAACAGAATCAAATAATGTTTCGCATGCATGCCTGAATTGTAGAGAACTCAAGGTCTGTTGATTTTGGTGAAGATCGGTTAAGCGAAAGGGGTAGTTTACCTGCAACATTTTATGTTGTAACAAGAGAAATGTTTTCATGACGAACGATAACTGACCCACATTCAAACAGAATCAAATATTTTTTGCATGCATCCCTGAATTGTAGAGGACTGAAGGCCTATTGATTTTGGTGAAGATCGGTTAAGAGAAAGGGGTAGTTTATCTGCAACGTTTTATGTTTTAACAACAGTAAAGTACTTAATTTTGATAAACAAAGTATCCTGATAAGCTCATAATAATCCACTGTAGAAACGTAGATGAAATATCTATAAATAAAAGGCTAGTTGAACGGGGTGGGGGTAATTTTCTATTAATGAAAATTATAGTTGAAGAGGGAGAGGAGAATTTTTTATATGTATACTACGTTATCGGCAAGAAAGAAGAAGTTTTTGTTAAAATTCCTTCCCGGGCTGTTTAGCCGTAGTCCAATGTTTTCTGCAAAACCAGACGTTTCGGCAGTGCCATCGACTGCCACCATCAGTGAAAATCGAGTGCGAAAACGTGAGGTGGTATACGTTAGTGACCACAGTCCTGTGGTTAAGGCTGAAGCAATAGAAAGAAGTAGTTTCTATGGAAATATTTCATTTCGAATATGATTTTAAATATAAATCATAGAACATGGAAGTCATGTATGGTTCTCCATACCGATATTTTATTTCTTTCCATCGCTACGAAATCACTTCTTCATTTCTCTAGAAACTTTACGAGTTAAAAATGTTATAAAAAAGGCTCCTTTTTGAAGCACCTGAGTAGAAGCTTGGTAGTGCCAGGCACAGTAGGCAACGTTGTGTGTGTTGTTTGGTGTACAAGTGTGGCCAGTATTACGGTGAAGCCATTAACTAATTCAGCCCAGGATCTGATTCAAGTCACTCCTTTCTTGCAGAACTAGTTGACTACGGGGCTAGGGAAAATGAACCTTGATTTCTTTACGAAATCTGTATATTGGAACGTGTAAAGTAACAGTCCAATGTAGGATGGCATACTTTCCGAGGGGCCCAGGAACTCAAATATTTGGGTGCCTTCATAAACAATGAGAACAAAATCAGCAATGAGATTGCAAATCGCATAATGAGTGGCAAATAGGACGTAGAGTATTTATGCTTATCAGAAAATTGTTAGATCCAGTTTAGTCAGCAAAAGAACCAAACTTAGATTATACAAGACCTTAATAAGACCAGTTGTGACGTATTCCGCGGAGACCTGAACACTACTAAATAGTGACATACACAATTTAAGAGTCTTTGGAAGAAGTTTTCTAGGAAGAATCTTTGGACCAGTGAAGGTTGGTGAAGAATGGCGCATACGGAACAATACGGAATCGGAGGATTTGATAGGTGGCGAGGACATAGTGAGGTCAATCAAGTATATGAGGATCAGCTAGTTGAGATATGTGATGCGCATGGAAGACGACAGAATGCCCAAAGCAATTCTAAGAGGGACAATAGATGGCCAAAGACGGAAAGGAAGACCTAGAAGAGGGTGGCTACAGGACGTAGAAGATGACCTCAGGAGGATGGGTATCGGGGATTGGCGGCGGAACCTGGGAGGAAAGAGGTGTTTGGACGCGCCTAGCAGGAAAGGATAAGCCTCATCGTGGGCTGTAGCGCCAGAGGAATGAATGAATGAAAAAGTAATAGTCACTCGTAGCACTCAATAGTATACTGATAAAACTTTAAAATATCATATTTTTATTAAACGAGCGAAGGGAGTTCTCGGTTTCAAACTCGGCCGTTTAACATTGTCTGTCTGTCTGTCTGTCTGTCTAACTGTCTTTCTATTTGATGTATGTCTCACGATAACTTTGGAACGCATCATCCTACTTTTGAAAACATTGGCATGCGTGTCCATATTTTTTTTACCCCACAGGACACTACTGTTTTTAAGATTTATGCCTCCAAAAATAAAGGTGGGGGGGTCCTATACAAAAATTGAGGGGTCAAAATAGTGAAAAAAATGGTAAAAGCCTATATGGGGTATCAAATTAATGAATATTTAAACCACAATCTGAAAATGATGTTTATTTACAAAAATTTCAAAATTTTTTACGTCAGGGCTCAAAAAGTGGGTGAAAATTTTGATAACATCCCAAAAATGCATGTGGGGTATCAAACTAAAAACTTTTTTTTTAAATCTAAATACAGTATTGGGTTTTTGAAATTTAAACATTTTGAGATACCATTTTCCAAAAAAGAGATAAAAAATTCGAAAAACGTGATAAACCAACAGGATAGCAAAATAAAAGGAATGTACGAAGTACAAACTTTTAGTATTTATTCTATGAGTGTGTACTTTACAATTGTTATATTACTAAAGAAATAGTAGAGAAATCGCATTTTTTGTAATTTTTTCAATATTTGAAAAAGTATCTAATTTAAAAAAAAAATCTATGTAACAATAAATGTACTTCGTTTAAAATAGTGAGCGGATTCTGGAGCTCAGGAAGTATATTGGTTTTATTTAATTTAACAAATTTTAATTTCCGAATTGCTGACTTTCTTATATAACAAAAAATATTTAGTTCGAACAGAACCTATATTGCTGCCTTTCATTTTGGTGTTCACTGCAGAGGAAGACACAAATATGATTCTGCAGTGCTATCAAGAAATTAAATAGAACATCATAATGTGTTGGACAAACAATTTAAAATAGACATGAATAATGGGATAAAATAAATTTTAAGACAACAAAGGCATTGAGAATAGCAAGATAGTTGAATCAACGCTTAATCTTTCATAATCAATAAACGAAACTCGGGAGAAGTTGAGCAGTTTAAATTTTTGCGTAGCATAATAACGCATGACATACATGTATAAAGAATGAAATGTAGAATTAATTAAAACCACGCGCTGCGCTGTGGTCCTTCGCAGAAACTCGTCCTCCGGAACAACAGCTTTCCACTCCTCCCTGTCTTGTTCCCATTGTCTCCACTTTCCAACTTGCAGTTGTCTGACGTCGCTCTACAACCGTCTTATTCCTGGCCTTCGTCTCAGGCGTCTCTCATCAGATTACTTAGCAAAAAAACTTTTCGGGGCTCTTCCGTCTTCCGTTCATTCAACATGCCCTAACCAAATAATCCTTTTACATTTATTACTTCCCACCAGGTCTCAAATTTTCAGTACTTAGGCTGCGACATGTCTCACGAGGAAGAGATACATGTCTGTTACGACAGAGACATGTCGGCCTCGGGTAACAGATGACAAATGGTCAACGGTCTCTAAGGCAGATGAGGAAAATTCCCACTGGCGGAGAGATCGAAAGACCGTAAAGGCGGGTCTTCGAATGTAACCCAGGACAGGTCTTGGGATCGTAGGTGGCAGCCCACCACCGGACTTTCCTGCAAACGGGTTTGTAGCTCATCCATGGAGACTGAAGGACTTTGAATCATCTAAATAGAAGATGGAGCATCAGTTGTAACAACGGACGATGTAATAGGCTCTCAACCTTATTTTTGCAAAGGAGAAGAAGATGAAGAAGAAAGAAGAAGGATGAGACACCGAGGATTAGAAGGTGAAGACAGAACTGCCTAACTCTGGAAGGGCAGAAGAAGAAGAATAAAGAAAAAACGTATTTCCGGCAGACTGAATATTTCATTGAGGAAAAGATTATGTTATTATTAATAGGCTATGTTAGCAGTGTACCACTGTATGGAGTAGGGACGATAGACCATCGGATGTAGACGTGACGTTATCTAGAAGGCCCTGGGGATTTCGGGACATGGATCTGGAGTAGACTAGAGAATACAGGTTGAAAGAATATCTTAAATAAAGACACGGTGACAATAATGGTAGGATAATACAGAATATTTTCGAAATTTATTGAGAAAAAGTATACGCACTGGTTACATCGTATGCAATAAGAAGGAACTGGCGCATTGGAGATATGATAGAAGGAAAGATATAGAGAGAAGGAGAAAAAGGGGAAGACGGAGGTTAAAATTTGTTGATGATATCAAGAGAGGGAGGCGTTATCGTTATGAAGGACTAAAGAGACAGTATTATACGTGCAAAGTATGATGTGGGGGTGAGACAGTTCAGATCGTCCCAAAGAAAGGCTTGATGACGATGCGTATAGCATTTAACGTTCGCCATTTTGTAATTTTTATGACGTAGCATGTTCGCTTTCTTTGATGAGAAGAGTCCCCCTTGATTGGTCCCCTTGTTTATTAAAATCCGATGTAGTTTCTAGTGCCACAGCAATGTATATGAAACCATATAAACTCACGTTACAATAAAACACAAAACTTTCCTCTTTGAGTTGTCGAGTAGCTTGGTACGATGAAGACATACTGGAATCCGTGTAAAACAGCTGAAGGAAAAATGCGACAACTATAAAAGTGTTTTTGAGCGGACTAATAACTCTCCCACTCCTCTCTGTTTCTGTCTGCCTGTCTATCTGTCTATCTGTCTATATCTGTATGTCTGTCTATCTGTCTATATCTGTCTATATCTGTCTGTCTGTCTGTCTGCCTCTCTCTCTCTCTCTCTCTCTCTCTCTCTCTCTCTCTCTCTCTCTCTCTCTCTCTCTCACTAGCTCTCACTAGTACACACAAACTCAAGATTGTAAACAACTTGGACACGAACTTGATTTGGTTATGATCTGGACGTCCTTGGTCTGTCTACCTATTATGGGACCGTCTCCGCACCAACTGGTAGACACTTGAGCCTATCCCACACATCTCGCAATCTTCTACCTCGTATGTGAGCCAAAACAGCTTAGCAGAGTTGCCTTCAGTTAATACAAAGTATTTAATAATGTAAGTGGAATTTTCAGTCAATACAAATGCATATATTCTGTGAGCTAATTTTATCATTACAGAACATCAAAACACGGTGGAAAAGATTGGTTTCGCATGTTTATAAATATTCGACATAACAAAGATTCTGACAGATATTTGGCCATTTATTCTTTAATCTTTGTGGGGCCCCTCCTTCAGAGGATAGCGTTCTCTCACGCCTCCAGGGGAGTATTGTTTTATTTTTCTTATTTTTTTTTTTTATTCCACATTATTTTGAAACCAGTGACGTAACCATGTAAATATTTTTTACTTTCTTTTTTTTGTAACGTTAGTAGATTCTTTTCACTAGTTTGTGTATAGCCTACGCGTTTCAAGACGCACTGTATATTTCACATTCAGTACATCAAGTTTACATATTGCAACAGTGACACAAGCATTTTGTTTTATTTTTACATAACTGAAGTTAAGAGAAAATAAAAAATATACGTCTAGTTTCGTAAATTAGGAAAACAAGAATTTTAAGTTTTTGAAAAAAAGAATCTATAGTGTGGCTTTGGAATCTGCATAAATATTTTATTCTGTTTCGATTAATTTGTTAACTGGCACATCACATTAAGATTCCAACTTACCATCAAACGTTGTTCTGTAGTAGGAACAGTTTTCTTCTTCTTCTTCTTCTTCTTCTTCTTCTTCTTCTTCTTCTTCTTCTTCTTCTCCAGTTCAAGGAGTAGGCTTACAGCCTGTTCCACGCCTTCACTGAAGCCATCTCTCATCTCTTCCTTGGCCTACCTATGTCTCGTTTTCTTGAGGTCTGTATCTTATTACTTTTTCAGGTAGTCTCATATCTTCCATTCTTTCGATATGCTACTTCCATTTTGTTTGTCCTTCCTGTATTCTGCTGACCGAACAATATACATTTAACTCTGTTCTTATATCTTCATTTCGTATTTGAGTTCGAAGAGTGCAACATTTGGTTTTTCTCAAGAAACTTCATTTCACATGTTTGTATTCTTCGTTCGACATTTCTTTTCATCGTCCAAGTTCCACTTCCATAAGTTAAAACAGGTGTTGCAATTACTTTATAGAATTTAATCTTCATGTCTTTCCTTGTCTTATATCCAAGTGCTCTGTGAAGTACCACATATCATACGTAATCTATTTATTTTTGTATCGATTTCGTTGTCATACTCATAAGTTACATCGCACCCTAGAAAATTGATATGAGATACCTGTTCTATAGCCTGACTGCTTATAATTATCTTGGAACGTATTGGATTCTTTCCTCAAAAGGGCATAACTTTTTGTTTTCTAAAGGGTTGATATTCTAAGATCATATTTTGTTGCATATTTGCCTCAAGTGGAAAACTGCTAATTGGATACCTTTTTCTGTTTTTTTTTTTTTTTTTGTATAATAACCAGATCATAGTTTACTTGTTCTTAATTTAATTCTTCTTCTTCTTCTTCTTCTTCTTCTTCTTCTTCTTCTTCTTCTTCTTCTTCTTCTTCTTCTTCTTCTTCTTCTCCTTCTCCTTCTCCTTCTCCTTCTCCTTCTCCTTCTCCTTCTCCTTCTCCTTCTCCTTCTCCTTCTCCTTCTCCTTCTCCTCCTTTATTACAAAGTTTTCCTTATAACCGGTGGTAAGCTAGTGCTTGTATATATTTGTTCCGGCACCCATCTCATCCTCGGATGACCCACGTCTCTTCACTCACTTGGCTTTGTATTAGAGTATTCGAAGGCTAGGGTTGCCACCGATCTTGTTTACCTAATTTGTAGTAATTACATACCAAATCGTCGAGTGGCAAGTAACTGCAATACCAATCGTTTCGATTTTATCTACAATCAAAAAAGTATTTTGTCGATTAGTGACATAAATAATCTGAATCGTAGCCTACAAAAACGATGTGCTCAGTTCAAGTACACGTGAACTTGGAATCAGAGCCATCACTGGTTGATAAAAAAATTCCAATGTCGACTGCAGAACGGGCTCGCGGAATACCGTGCGCGAAATAAGATACGTCGTAACGCTAGTTTCAACTTTCAAAGAGCAGATTTTCTCCATAACCTCACACGATTTCTCCTCCTTATAGTATTTTATTTGACATAAATTATCAAATGAACAAGGCATCGGTGGTTAAGTGGTAGAATGCTCGCCTGCCACGCGGGCGGCCCGGGTTCGATTCCCGGCCGATGCAAATCATATTTTTAATTTTTCTCTCTGCCTAGGATGTTTGTGTATACCTTAACTAATAGCAATGGACGATAACAACTTTAAAAAAAAAAGTAAAATCAGTTTTATTAGAATACCGAAGATTATTAGCATCAGGAATTTGAAAATAATTTCGTTCTTTATGGAAACATCTGGTGAATCCTGGTATTAAGTAATCACGAGACAGGTATATGAATGTGATGTTGTTTGCTGACGACTTGCTTGTACTTCAAAATACTACGTACGATTTTCAATATATCTCTTTTTAAGCTTCACTAGATTTGCAAACAGTACAATCTGAAAATCTCCACTATAAAAACAAAGGTAATGGCATTTCGAGTTAAGGAGCCAATAAGAACAAAAATAATGATTAGTAATCGAATTCTAGAACAGGTGAGCCACTTTAATTATTTGGCAAAATGTTATTTGGCTTATTTGGCTATGACAGGACCATATACCAATTTCAATTCTTTACTCTTTGTTCTTTTCTTCTTCTCAAATTATATTCTTTCATCTTTTCACTGTGTCTCTACTTCCTGTCTTCAGACCACTTTAAATCTGCGTTTTTGTCTCCCATACCTTGGACTCCTTCCATTTTTAACACTTTTGCCAGAAAAACTTCTCTTTCAATTGCTTCTTCTGTGTCTATATTATTTTTTCCTAAATCCTTTTCGACTTGTTTAATCCAACTTGATGTTGACTTCTTCCCCCACAGATATTTGAAGATTTGCTTTGTCAACCTATTGTCGTCCATTCTATATAAATCTCCAAAAAATAATAGTATCATTTTCTCATTGTCTCTGTTATATTTTTTATACTTTGATATATTTCACCATTACTTCTTAATTTCCAACCTTCTGAAGTTTTTCGTGAGTCTAATATTTTTCTAGTAATTCGTCTTTCCACTATTTCTAGTTTGTCTAAATTATAATTCAATGCTAAACATTCACTTGTATATAGCCAATCTGGCTTCATTACTGTACTGTAATGCCTTATTTTCCCATTTTTAGATATGCACTTCTTATTGTAAATATCTTTAGTTATACTATATGCCCTTTCCATCTTATGAATCCTTCCTTCTATAGTAGATTTTTATAAGCCATTTTCTTGAATTATTTCTCCTAGATACTTAAATTTTCGACGATTCAATAATTATTTTTTTCTGTTAGAACAAAAATTATGTTAGCGTTACAGTTTGAAAAGAAAGTAATAATAATCATGAGCGGATAAACGTTGTCGATGTTACAGGCAACGTACTTTGTACATGGCGCTCCGCCTTACTCAATAGTTGTAGGTTTGTAGGTTTTATGTGGAAGGAATAGTCTGCCTCTATTAATCCTATCTGTATGATAACTACCAGATCGTAGGATAGGCAAATAGTATTTATATTATGCCAATATCCCAAAGAAGAGCAAAAAAGACCTTCCAGGAACTCAAAGGTGAAGCAGCAGAAGAATCAGGATTACAAGTTAATACAAATAACACAAAGATTATGGTCACCACTCGAAGGAAAACCAGAAAGCTGAACAGTTTGAAATCAAACCACTAAACCTGGAAATACTCCTAGTTAATCAGTTTAATATATAGGATGTTCGATGGCAGAAGATAATGAAGAAATAAACGAAATATGGAAAAGGATGCAGGCCGCAAATACAGCATATTCTTCGTTGACAACTATAGTTAAGACAAAGAATATCCACCGTCAGTCCGAGGTCAATTATATAAAGTTATGATTAGACCGGTGATAACATATGGCAACGAGACTTGGACTCTGAACAAACAAGCCGCTAACATAGTCAATACCTTTGAAAGGAGAATTTTGAGGAGAATATATGGACCAATCCAAGTCAATGGGTTTATGGAGAATGCATCACAGTGAGGAACTATACAAGCTGTATAAAGACAATGATCTGCCCACCACCATCAGACTGCATAGATTGCTATGAGCAGGACACATCATTAGGATGAAAGGCAACCGAATACATAGGATGGTACCGTTTAGTCAAATCGAGGTTAGAAGGCCTGTCGGAATACACAAGCATCGCTGGATTGACGCATTGACGAGGGATGCTGATACTTTACTTAAAATAACGATGGTCATCAATCACAAAGGACAGGGAAAATGGAGGCGGATGATTATGGAGGCCAAGGTTCGACTCCAAAATGTGACGCCATTGAAGAAGAATATGATAACTACATTACCTACAATCGAACCGGCAAAGCGAGTTCTCAGTTTTGACGCGACCGTTTGGCGTTGCCTGTCTGTCTGTCTTCTGTATCTGTCTACTTTGCTAGTAGGTATCGTTTCACGATAACGTTTGAAAGCATCAACCGATTTTCCTATAACTTGGCACGCGTGCCATAATTTTTCCCTTCAGAACCCTATTCAGAACTTTATTGTTACAAAATTTCTCTTTAATTTGATATCTCACTTGGAATTTGCGATTTTGTAAAACGTTTACACATTTTTTGGACACTGGCATTTCCAAAACTTAAACCTACATTCAGATCTTAGTTGAAATTTCTATTATCTCATACAATTCCACATCAAGTTTTCCGATTTTATCTAGACTGGCCTACTTTTGGGCCCCGTTCTTCCAACATTTTAAGAATTTCAAAAATGAACACTAAATTCATATTTTAGGTAAAATTTCCTTTCATTTGATATCCCCACTTGAACTTTTGCAAATTTTTCAAAATTTTGCTCCCTCACATATTTGTGTCCGACCGCTCTATATTTTTGAGGGGAGATCAGTCTCAAAAATAATATTGTCGACAAAAAATCATCATCATCATCATCATCATCATCATCATCTTCACGAATTAAACCAAGGATGGTTTGTCCCGGTCTCAAATAAGCAAAGATTAGAGCTGGTCACTCCAGCGCTTCCTCAGACGTCCCACACCTCTCCATCACCGTGGCTTATAGTTCCATTTGGTTTGGGATGCGGCAGTCATCCATTCGGCAAAGATGTTCCCACCAATTCAGCCGATACCTTGCAATCCTGTCGAGTATACTCATAAAATTCAGTTCCTGTCATATATCTGTGTTTCTTCTATAATCATAGATCAGGAGAGTATACCGTGACACCTGCCTGAGAAATCACATTTAAGCCGCTAGGATGCGGCCTGCCTAACCTTTCGTTAAAGTCCAATTTTCAGACCCATAAAGAAGTGTGGGAAGAGCCACCTTGTAGAATTTTACGCGTGTTCCTTTACTTGCGACTTAAGAGTTCGTCTAATGGTGTCCCACATAAGGTTGAACTTATGCAACTTATTCACAACTTTTTAGTCTGGTAAGATAGCCAGTTCATGGGAGAACACCAAGACAGAAAATCGGTCTGGACGCTAAGCCTGAAGGTGGCAGCCCCACCATACGTCTTACCCTGCGATATGCTAGTAACATATCCAGGAGATATATTCACTATTAAATTGTAGTGACAACAAAATCTCAAACAAAATTATGGACATGCATGCCAAGTCTTATGAAAATCGGTAGGTGCGTTCAAAAATTATCTTGAGACATAGCCTAAACAGACAGACAGTTAGATAAACAAACATGCAGACAGATAGACAACAGGTAGACAGACTGACTGAGACACCAACAAATGACAAATGGCTGAGAGAACTCGCTTCCCTCGTTCAATTAGACGGACATATAGTTATCATATAGATATGATTAATTGGGGCACACTCTTCCTTCCACCTAAAGCCTACAAATGAGGAGGAGGGCACACAGACCACATGGATATCGTAAACAGGAAGTTTCCTGTAATAACGACGTGTATTCGCTCAATATTATTATTATTGTTATTATTATTTTCAAACTGTCGTTTACCTTTACTGAATCCATCCGGCTACAATCTTTTGGTTTTTCGAATGGATTTACATTTTTTCCCATTTAACTGCATCTACATTAAATAGAATCCTGTGGAATAAGCAAATTACAGCAGAAACTAAAACCAAAATATATAAAACCATTGTTAGAAGTATCATGACTTAGACGGCTCAGAAGTTTGGACAACTAATAAACTCACAAGAACAAAGTTAATGTCAGCAGAGATGGACTTTTGATGACGTTAGGGAAAAGTACCCAGACGTGAGAAAATTAGAACTGAAGTCATTATGGACAGAATGAATGCGAAAAATTGAAATGTTGAGTTTATCCAAACAAACAAATTACAGTGGTATGGACACACGAAAAGGATGGCACAGGGAAGATTGCCAAGGAGAGTTATGGAATCCACCTATCACCTGGATAGAAGAAATTCAGACTATATTGAGAAATCGAGAAATTGAAGATCTTTGGATGGACAAGCAGCAGAAGTTGACCATTCAATCACTTCTGTAATCTTTGGTTCCGGAAAATGTGTAAACATTGTACAGCCGGAATAATAATAATAATTTATAAACTGTTATCACAACATATTATGTGTTATAGGAGAAGAACGAAGTCATCATCATGATTTCACAACATGACATAGCGAAGGTGCTCCCTGTTCCGCCTTCAAAGATCCTCCAGCCATCTCTTCCTGGGTCTACCCACACACCTGTGTCCTATAGATTTGTATTTACAAACTTGTTTGGGCAGTCTGGAATCTGAAATCCATTCTAAGCGTCCTTTCCGCCGTTGTTGTAATTTTTATTTTTTCATTCAAGGTAAAACCTTGTAACTCTTCTCTGATGGTCTCATTGCTTATACGGTCAAGTATAGAGCAGCTATTAACTCCTCTTAAGATCGCCGTTTCCAACGCTTGTATTTTACTGTCTTTTTTCTTGGTTGTTGTCAATAAGCCGTACCCATAGGGCAGTACAGGGACTGCCATAACTTTGTAGAACCTTAAATTTGTATCTCGTCGTACCTTGTTCCTGACAAGTACGGTTAATTGTCCCACAGATCGTCTGGAACTTACCTAATTTAACACCAACATCAAAATTCCTGTCATAGCCAAATAACAATTTGCCAAATAACTAAAGTTGGTCACCTGTTCTAGAATTCGATCACTAATCATTATTTTTGTTCTTATTGGCTCCTTAACTCGAAATGCCATTACCTTTGTTTTTATAGTGGAGATTTTCATATTGTATTGTTTGCAAATCTAGTGAAGCTTAAAAACAGATGTATTGAAAATCGTACGTAGTATTTTGAAGTACAAGCAAGTCGTCAGCAAACAACAGCACATTCATATACCTGTGTCCTGATTACTTAATACCAGGATTCACCAGATGTTTCCATAAAGAACGAAATTATTTTCAAATTCCTGATGCTAATAACCTTCGGCATTCTAATAAAACTGATTTTACTTTTTTTTTAAGTTGTTATCGTCCATTGCTATTAGCCAAGCTATACGCAAACATTTTTAACCTAGAGAAAGAGAGAAAAATTAAAAATATGATTTGCATCGGCCGGGAATCGAACCCAGGCCGCCCGCGTGGCAGGCGAGCATTCTACCACTGAACCACCGATGCCTTGTTTATTTGGTAGATTGTCTTTTATTAAAAAAAAATAATTATAAAGACGAATATAAAATAAGAAGCTAATGGCTCGTCAAGCACTGTGGAAGTTTAAGGACGAAGCACTTGGTTTGACGTCAGAATGATTGAGAGACGAATATAAAAAATTTGAATGTGCATATTACTGTTGTTTTGGTTATTATCTCATTCTGTTATTTTATGATTGGTTACTCTACAATTGACACTTTGTTGTTTGCGAACGATCAGGCTATTCTGTCGGACTCGGAAAACAGGTTGCAGATGGGTATACATTTGTTAAATCGAATCTGCAAAGACTCTCGATTGGAAACATCCACACCTAAGATCAAGGTAATGGTTTTTCGTGGAACTGATCCCGTACGGCCAAAAATTGTTGTAGATGTTACTGTCCTGGAACATGTTAGCAATTTTGAATACCTGAGCTGCAGTGTGTCGTATAATGCAAGCAATGACGTTGTAAATAATTTGCATAAGTTCAACCTTATGTGCGGGACCATCACGCGAACACTTAAGTCATCAAGTAAAGGAACACGCCTAAAATTCTACAATATGATGATCCTTTCCACACTTCTTTATGGGTTTGAAAATTGGACTTTAAACGAAAGGCTAGGCCAGTCGTATCCAAGCGGCTGAAATGAGATTTCTCAGGTACGTGGCAGGGTATACTCTCCATGATCCTAGAAGAAACACAGATATACGGCAGGAACTGAATATTATGAGTATACTCGACAGGATCACCCAGTATCGGCTGAATTGGTGGCAACATCTTTACTGAATGGGTGACTGCCGCATCCCCAAACAACTATAAGCCGAAGGGACGGAGAGGTGTGGGACGTCTGAGGAAGCGCTGGAGTGACCACCTCTAATCTTTTCCTGTTTGAGACCGGAACAAACAATCCTTGGTTTAATCCTTGAGGATGAGGATGATGATCTCATTCCGTTATTTTAATATAGCAGGCCGCTTGAATGCGGCTGGCCTGCGATATTGTTAAAGCCCAATTCTCAGATCCACAGATAAGTGTACGGATTGCCAGGCGTATTTCTTTACTCCTTGATTTTAGATGAAAACCCACACATATGGTTTAGCTTGTGAAGCTTCATCACATCATTGTTTGTGATGTAAGACACATTAAAGCCCAGATATTCTAAATTACTGATCGGCCCCAGAACAGTACCTTCTAGAATAATGTTTACTCGTATGAATCGGCTCCATGGAAAGCCATCACCTTGTGGTGTTCAATCTAATTCGAAACCGTCGCAGAATCGATGCAATGAGTGTACAGCCATCTGCAAGCAGCTTTCCCAGTTCGACAGGATAGTCTGGACATCATCAAATGACAACGTGTCAACTGCAGAATTATCAGTCATAAAATGCTCCTGTAGAAGCAGCTATAGAAGAAACTCTTTTGGAGGAAGAACAAGATGCTTTTATTAGAGGACGCTCTTGCATAGACTGCATATTTACCGTACAAGTGATAGAAAAACGACGTGAAAGAATTTTGAAACACATACTGTAGCATCACGAGATAGTACAAAAAAGGAAACTCAATTTAATCATCAAAATTTATAGTAAAACTAATCAAATAGATAAATACTATGTAACTGAATGAGGAATCCATTAAAGAATGAGTAATCAAATGAGAACAACCAAAAATAATTATATAAAGAAGAATTTTAATAACTAAAACAATAAACCGTGAGTAAAAAAATAAGTAGTTTACAGATAAATTAAAAACAGGAATTAGCTTTGTAAACAAACATAGTAAATAACTTTACAAACAGACATAATAAAGGACTAGACTGGACTGTATCTTTGACATACTAATTACCCAATATATTAGGGAAGTGATTTTGTATATTTTATTATAATATTGTAAATAATAATTATGTAGTTTGTAAGTAAAAAATGTATTTAGAGTTAAGCAAAATCATTTGTATAACACCAAGCCTAAAAGACAAGCTAGGTCTTTAATCTAAGACTGGAATTGTAATTAGCTCATATATAGTGTTATGGTAAAGACAAGGTAATTATTTTCATAATTGTGTTTATTCGAAAAACATACAAGGTGAGATAAGTGAATAGAAAAGTGATAAATAATAATAATGAAACAGTGCAAATGACAAAGTGTAAACAATGATAAAAATTTAATGTGTTGTGAACCTAGTATGGCCAAAAGGTGAGATTGGCATGTATTTTATATAAAGTGACCATATAACAATAAAATCAACTTCATTAGTATGAGTGACAATATAAAATTAAGTGAAATAAAAACATAAATGGGATTATGTAAAAAGTAAGGTTATATTATACTGGAGGCAGATAAAACAGCCCTGAGACCGAAAAATACACCAAACAAACCAAGGCCTCTTATATATGAATCTGAAGCTGGTTTTACGAGGAAGAAAGATTTTTCTTGTCTAGTGTGGGCGTTGAATGCAGAAGGAACAGACTAAATCAGTTGCTAACCCAACCAACATTAGAGAAGAAAATTATAGTAAAAAGACAAGTATAGTTATAGGAGATATCAGTAAACTAACGAACAATATATATTCGACCAACCTGAAGAAGGAAAGCTGAAAATAATATCCTAAAATGGAGTACTACATCTTGATTTGGCGAGATCGTTCTGATACTAAAAGCCATCTTGACAACTATCCACGTTTTACACAACACTTCAATACAAACTAACTAACGAACACATTTAGTGCGACTACATTTATAAACATAATCTATGATATGCAGAGTGAGTGACACAACCTTATTTTGAACAAACAAAAGTGTAGAACTCATATAAATTTTATTAAACATTCAGTAGTGTGAATACAACTCAAGCAATATGGCGTCTCTCGTTTTATTGCAATGTTGTTGAAGGGGGACAGCAGCGCGCCATGTTGAGAATTCATGAACTATGAATTCATAATATGGGCTTTATGAACTATGAGCTTTATAATAGACTATTATTTTTTATTGATTTTCTCTTGTCAATTATATTACTAATGTTTAATCATTAATTATTTTCATTGTTTTATTAGTTTTATATTTGTAATGTGTAATATTGAGTTTGTAAAATTATCTGAATAGATTTCTTTTGTATAATCACAAGAACTCACATCCAAACAATCACACACAAACAACAATTAATTACTACACGTTAGAATTTTTTCTTCATATATGTTTTTAGCGTAAAACGTGTTGTACGAATTTATAATTTTACTGAAGACGATTGTTAATTTGTTTATAACCCTGAGATAAAATTTTGTTTTCATGCATCCGAGAGCTAGATGGAGCAGGAACCTTAAAAAAGGGAAAATTTGTTACTAATTAATAGAAAAAAAGAAAATTATTATAATAAGAGAATTAAGGAATAAAAATTGAATGATTCAGAGCAGCAAAAGAAGTGTGTTCTCATTTATAAATAAGTATCATTAAACATACAACTCAGAATATTGCTGAGAATAATGAGCATTTATACTCATTTACAATAAGTACAAATCTAACATATTTAGCACCAACAACTTAGAGCTACAGGATATAATTACATAGAAGGATAAGATTTACAATTAAGATTTAAGACTTATATTATAAAATATAGAGATTGCACATAACATATTTGGCGCTTACAGCGTGAGGCCTAAGTGAGTAATTTTTATTAGTGTTAGCAATTACTGTCTCTATCTATTTCAACAAAGCTATTGATAGAGTGATCAGACCGAAGTTATGGGACATACTTGAAAATAAAGGTATACCACAACACCTGGTTCATGCCGTAAAGGGTTATATAGACACACCGCGGTAATCATAGACGACGGAGAACAATCTATCACGATTAAAACAAACTAAGGCGTAAGACAAGGTTGTTGTCTTCACCATTACTTTTTAACCTTTATCTAGATGATCTCCTCAAAAAATGGAAACAAAAGTCTCCTGACGGTATTAAAATCCACCGAAATAAACATTTGAAAACCATTTTATTACCAAGCTGTATTAGCCACTACAGAAAACGATCTCCAGCGAGCAATATACAGCTTACATAAAATGGGAAAAGAATATAACTGTAACATATCTGAATCGAAGACAAAAGTAATGCCCTTTATAGGAGGGGAACCGGTTCGGACCAAAATATCCATAGACAACACATGCATAGGACAAGTAAAACATTTCAACATTTCAATTATTTTGGACGTGACATTACTTATGATCAAGAAAGAGATATAGAAAATAAAGTGACGAATTTCTCAAGAATGTGTGGAACGATTTGGAGAACGTTGGGAACTGAATGTAAAAAAGAAACCCAAATAAAATTTTATGAAACAATGGCAATACCTACACTACTGTATGGTTCTGAAACTTGGGTCATACAGAAACAAGATGAACAGAAGATACCAACAGCAGAAATGAAATTTCTGAGATCAGTTGAAAGGTGTAATAGACGAGATCATATAAGAAATGAGGATATCAGAAGTTATTTAGATATATTTGCAGTTAATGAAAGGATTAAAGAATACAGAAGAAAATGGATTCAACACATAGATAGAATGGAAGAAAGTAGAATACCGAAGATAGCAAAAGATTACAAAGCTAGAGGCAAAAGAAAAGTTGGTAGGCCTGAAAAAGGTGGACTGTGGATTAGGAACACACTGCTAAAGCCTAAAACCGTTAAAAAGATGATGATGATGATGATGATGATGATGATGAAAATGCTCCTAAAATTGCATGCACCAATTGTGTATGACATCGTCTATACACAAACTAAAAAGAGAAGGTGGCAATAGGTACCCTGGTCAAATACTCTACAAATGATCAGGCTCTCACAAGTAGTTGTGCTCGGTCTTCCTGCCTGACGTAGATTTTCTTTTTCACATAAACCCTTCGTATGGGTCTAATAAGGTGTTGCGGCCCCATCCTTTGGCATTATTGCCTATAGGCTATCCCTATTCATATAATGATAATCTAATACTACTAATAAGAGAGAAAGACAGACAGACTAAAGTCACTGGAGAGAGTGCAAAACATTCTGTAAGACAGATCTCTGTGAACAAGTTGGAAGAGGCGACTTATCGTAGTTAAAAAGCAGCTGCAAAAACATTCTTCGTTTTTTTTTATTGAAAGTACAGTAAATAGTTAATCGGTTTAAATATTTGGGATGTTGGATTGCAGAAGATAATGAAAAAATAAATGAAATAAGGAAAAGGACACAGGCCGCAAATAGAGATTATGCTTCGTTGACAACTATATTCAAGACAAGGAATATCCACCGCCAGTCCAAGGTCACATTATATAAAGTTATGATTAGACCGGTGATAAGTGATAACATATGGCAGCGAGACTTGGACTCTGAACAAACGAGCCGCTAACATAGTCAATACCTTCGAAAGGAGAATTTTGAGGAGAATATATGGACCAATCCAAGTCAATGGAATATACATAGGACGCGTCACAACGAGGAACTATACAAGCTATGTAAAGACAATGATCTGGCCACCACCATCCGACTGTATAGATTGCAGTGGGCAGGACAGATCATTAGCATGGAAGGCAACCGAATACCTAGCAAGGTACTGTTCAGTCAAATCGAGGGTAGAAGTCCTATCGGAAGACCCAAGCATCGCTGGATAGACACAGTAGTGAGGGATCCTGATACGTCGGTTAAAATAAAACTATGGACATCGATCGCCAAGGACAGGGAAAAATGGAGGCGGATGATTATGGAGGCTAAGGTTCGACTCCGAACTGTGACGCCATAGAAGAAGAAGAAGAAGAAGAAGAAGAAGAAGAAGAAAAGGCAATCCATTTTGTAAAAAAAAAGAAACAACTTAACAAGGTTTTACGAACAATGTTGCTGAGTCAGCACATTTTAGGTGCAAATCACATACTTCACCTCGCTGACAGCTGTTACCTTGTTGTAGGATGTTGCGTTCAATATTGTCGTGCCTTCACTGTGTTATCACCTTGTGCCGTATTTCGTGATAATGTCAGACAAAGTCGAATGTCACCTTTCTCCGTCCGACAGATCATTCAGCCCACAATTTGATCTCTTAAATATCATAAATTTTCTTGCCCCTTGTCATATCCTTTGTATTTTGTTTATTTCTTTTTTTTTGTAGTGGCACATTTACCTTGTTCCTCCTTCTTTTTGAGTGGCAAGCATTCTTCAATGTCTTCTTGAGTAATCTGGAGTTATTCTATGTCTTTTCTGTTACTTTGAACCACGTATTGGACATTTTGAGCTTTCTGAAATAGTTAAAAAGCTTCCCTGTTCGTCTACCATGTTTCATTCTTTCTCTCTTATTAATATTATTAAGTATCATTATGTGAATAGGGGTAGGCTGTGGGCAATAATGCCGAAGGATGGAGCCCGCAACATCTTATTAGACTCATAGAAGACTTTATGTGAAAAAGAAAATCTACGTCAGGTAGGAAGACCAAACACAACTACTTGTGAGAGCCTGATCATTTGTAAAGTATTTGACAAGGGTACCTATTGCCATCTTCTCTTTTTAATTTATGTATAGACGATCACATACACAATTGGTGCATGAAACTTTAGGAGCATTTTATGTTTGATAATTCTGCATTGACGCGTTGTTATTTTCTGACACCAGGCTGTGCTGTCGAATCCGGAAAGCGACTTACAGATGGTTGTACACAGTGGCGGATTATTCCATAACGCTAGGGTATGCTGCAGCATCGGGCACCAGGGCTTCAGCTGTCAGAGGGGGCACCATTCTACTAAGCGAATGAATGACTAAGCGAAGCAAAGCTTATGATCACATTACGCCAGTGGTTCCCAAACTTTTCAGTCCGCGGACTCTCTCCTAAAAAATTTAAAAATTCACGGACCCCGCCTGAGTTCTGAAATAAAACAAACAGTAACTATGATAGAACTCTTACATTTTAATTATAAATGTAATAAAATTAAAATTCTCTTAATTTGCAAAATTATAGTATTAATGATATCAAACATAGTTTAGTGTAAAAATGAAGCTTCTTTTGCTCAATTAGCTCTGCAGTATTGGGTTTAATGTGTGATAATTTCAATATTAGGTAACTCTCGACATCAAGTTTATTTCTTAACTTTACGTGAGCATCGAGACTGCGGTTTCACACAGATAAGTAGAGGAAACACAGGTAAACACTTCAAAGCTTTTTGCGAGTTCAGGATAGTCAGTCATTACATATGACCAGAAGTCAGCTAGCTGTAATTGCGAAAACTAATTTTAATGAACTGTCAGTTGAAAATTCTCCCAATTAATCTTCGTCTTGTAGTGTAAGAGAGAGGTCTAGTCAGTTCGGCTGACAAACAGATCTGCTACACGACCATGATTAAAGACATTATTACAGCCATTAGTTTGAAATGACTTTTACAATTATAATTAGTTTGAATCAAAAATATCGGTATGGAGAACCATACATGACTTCCATATTCTAAGATTTATAATCTGAAATGTGCTTGCCTGCCAAGCACGATATATTTTCTAATATATACATAATTTACATTAAAATGAAAAAATTATAATTTTATTGCCTGGCAACAAAATTATTTTATTTTCAACAATTACCATTGTTTGAAAAAGTTTAAATGAATTTTCAAGTACTTTACTCTTGTTAAAACGTAAAAGGTTGCAGGTAAACTACCCCTTCCCCTTAACCGATCTTCACCAAAATCTAAACGCCTTGAGTCCTCTACAATTCACTGACGTATGCAAAACATTATTTGATTCTGTTTGAATTTGCGGCAGTTATCGTTTGCCATAGAAAATACGCTTGATAAAAAACGTTGCCGGTAAACTACCCCTTCCCCTCAACCGATCTTCACCAAAAACAATAGGTCTTGAGTACTCTACAAATCAGGGCTGTATGCAGAAAATTATTTGATTCTGTGTGAATTTGCGGCTGTTATCGTTTGCCATAGAAAATACCCTTGTTAAAAAAACGTTGTAGGTAAACTACCCCTTTCCCTTAACCGATCTTCACCAAAAACAATAGGTCTTGAGAACTCTACAATTCAGGGCTGTATACGAAACATTATTTGATTCTGTTTGAATTTGCGGCTGTTATCGTTTGCCAAAAAAAAAAAATTTCCCTTGATAAAAAAAAACCGTTGCAGGTAAACTACCCCTTTCCCTCAACCGATCTTCACCAAAAACAATAGGCGTGAGTACTCTACAAATCAGGGCTGTATGCAAAAAATTATTTGATTCTGTTTGAATTTGCGGCAGTTATCGTTTGCCATAGAAAAAAAATCTACAGACACACACACACACACAGACACACAGACACACACACAGACACTTTTCGGAAAACGACTTTTTTTCATGTTTTGAGTGTAGTAGAATCAGAATCTGCAATAATCTCGAACACGATTTTTTTTGCCATCACCATACTTCCATTCCTTAAGGAATATGGAAGTAAAAATACTGGAAACTTCTACTAATTGTTTTAAGATTCTAAATTTATATTTATGTTTTAGAGCATAAAAAATCGTAGAATATTACGGTATAACTTAGTTTTTCTTAAAAGCGTCTGCGGACCCCCTGAAACATTGCCGCGCACCCCCAGGGGTCCGCGGACTCCACTTTGGGAACTACTGTATTACGAGATTCTTTTTTCACTTCCAAGCAGGAAGCCGAAAAATCTTTGTAACAAATTTACAGTCTTGTGACCAACTGACAACAATGTTTAAACACGTCTAACAGTCAACAAATGAACAGGGAAACGAGTTTGTTTGTTTTTGGTCGTAATCCTTTTACTTCCATATTCCTTAAGGAATGGAAGTATGGTGATGGCAAAAAAAATCGCGTTCGAGATTATTGCAGATTCTGATTCTACTACGCTCAAAACATGAAAAAAAGTCGTTTTCCGAAAAATGTCTGTGTGTGTGTCTGTGTGTGTGTGTGTGTGTGTCTGTGTGTCTGTAGATTTTTTTTCTATGGCAAACGATAACTGCCGCAAATTCAAACAGAATCAAATACTTTTTTGCATACAGCCCTGATTTGTAGAGTACTCACGACCTATTGTTCTTGGTGAAGATCGGTTAGGGAAAGGGGTAGTTTACCTGCAACGGTTTTTTTTATCAAGGGAAATTTTTTTTTTTTGGCAAACGATAACAGCCGCAAATTCAAACAGAATCAAATAATGTTTCGTATACAGCCCTGAATTGTAGAGTTCTCAAGACCTATTGTTTTTGGTGAAGATCGGTTAAGGGAAAGGGGTAGTTTACCTGTAACGTTTTATGTTTTAACAAGGGTATTTCCTATGGCAAACGATAACAGCCTCAAATTCAAACAGAATCAAAAGATTATTTGCATACAGCCCTAAATTGTAGAGTTCTCAAGATCTATTGTTTTTGGTGAAGATCGGTTAAGGGAAAGGGGTAGTTTACCTACAACGTTTTTTTAACAAGGGTATTTTCTATGGCAAACGATAACAGCCGCAAATTCAAACAGAATCAAATAATTTTCTGCATACAGCCCTGATTTGTAGAGTACTCAAGACCTATTGTTTTTGGTGAAGATCGGTTGAGGGGAAGGGGTAGTTTACCTGCAACATTTTTTATCAAGTGTATTTTCTATGGCAAACGATAACAGCCGCAAATTCAAACAGAATCAAATAATTTTTTGCATGCGTCCGTGAATTGTAGAGGACTCAAGGCCTTTAGATTTTGGTGAAGATCGGTTAAGGGGAAGGGGTAGTTTACCTGCAACCTTTTACGTTTTAACAAGAGTAAAGTACTTGAAAATTTATTTAAACTTTTTGAAACAATGGTAATTGTTGAAAATAAAATAATTTTGTTGCCAGGTAACAAAAATAAAGTCATTTTGATTATAAAATATAAATATTTACAACAAGAAAAGAATTTTCAGTTTTCAAAATTTAAATATATTTTTATAAAACAATGGGTTCTTCATTGAGGTGGGGACCATGTCACTCACTCCATCTCAAGCCTCCTCTCTCATTTTGCAGAAAAAGAGGACCCTGTCAAGGCTGATACTTTGACGACAGTGACAGGGCTTTCCACCAAATTCAGCAGAGTGACAGGTAGGCCCAACTCTGATTGGCTCCTCAGATTTCCCCAGCGTTAGTAGGTTCTATGAAAATATTTTATTTCAAAAATGATTTTAAATATAAATCTTAGATATGTTTTATAAATCTCATGTTTTATGTTTTAACATGGGTAATTTTTTATATGACGAACCATAACTGCCGTAAATTCAAACAGAATCAAATAATTTTTTACATATGTGCCTGAGCTATAGAGAGCTCAATGTCTGTTGATTTTGGTGAAGATCGGTTACGGGGAAAGGGCAGTTTACCTGAAACATTTTTTGTTGTAACATGAGTAAAGTACTTAATTTTGATAAAGTATCCTGATAAGATCTTAATAATCCACTGTAGAAACGTAGATGAAATGTCTATAAATGAAGAGGCTAGTTGAACGGTCTGGGGGTAATTTTCTATAAATCAAAATTATAGTTGAAGGGGGAGGGGATAATTTTTGGCAACAAAGAAGTATTTTTTTGTTAAAATTCCTTCCCTGGCTGTTTGGCTGAAAATGATTTTAAATATAAATCTTAGAATATGGAAGTCATGTATGGTTCTCCATACCGATATTTTATTGTCGCGTAAGTTTTCTATTAATGTTATAGGTTCGTCTTGTGTCTGTAGCAGCAAAAAATGGTGCTCTTGGGTTTAACAGGGAAACTGAAATAACTCAACAAATTCTATAAAATCACTTTATAAAATTAAAATCTAAAAAATTAAAATATACATCACTACTAAATAAGTAAATTAAAAGTTTCTTGCAGTAATTGATGAAATGAAACGATAAAAATACAATAGAACTACAACTCTCCCAAGGACAAGTTTAAATTCTAAATTCGCGACTGTGCATGTGAAACGTTTGTTACGAATATAAAAATTTGTTTACAAAACATATTGAAGAAATTAAGGACAAAGGGAATTAGATAAAAGACAATTAAAATATAGTTGCTCGAGTGTAAGCGGAAGAACCACCAGGAAAATAAAAAATTATTATATTTTGCAGGAATTAAAAATGGTGAATATACAATAAACAGGGCAATTGTGTGCGTGTATGAGACAAAGTTAGTAGAAAACACGTCAAGATTAAAAACTTGGCGTAAAATATTTAAAATTAGAACCCGTAAATAAACTGATTAAAAAATTCGACACGCGTATTTTTATCCTTGTCGTCTAACCAAAAGAAGCAGGTAGCAAACAGAATATATAATTAACTAAACACTGATGTCTTGACCATAACCTTGACACCTAAAAAGGTTATAAAAACTCTGGTCATAAAAACCTATCAAATAAAGTTTTTTACGGAAGATAACTTTGAGGTCAAATTTGCACAGTAATCTGAATAAAAATATCATCTTATTAAAAAAAACCTTTTAATATACGATTCTAGAGTTTAATTGCACTAACCTAATTTTAACAACAAATTTTTGGAGTTTAATTTTCTCTTTTTCCTTTTTCCGGATAACCTCCATTTCTAAATTACTTTCCGAAGTATAACATCCGTCATTCATACCAAATCAATAGGCGTCTTTCTATAATTTGTGTTATGTTCTTCCTTTTGACGGTATCTTTTGAAAATCTGGCCAGTCGTGACTTTCTAGCAGTGCTCCTCAGAGGATCCATCTCTACCACTTCTAGCCTCTTCCTGTCCGATTCATTCAGCCGCAAAACCTCAACGCCATAAATTGTTATACTCTCTACTATAGTATCATATGTCCTTAATTGTATATGTTTATTATTTTTTATTTTTTCCGCCATACTCCATTCAATCTTTTAACCACAATTCCTTCCTGCTGTATTCACCTCTTGCTGTCCTTTGTGTCTTTACCATCCTCAGCTATTATCACGCCAAGGTAGTTGTACTCTCTACAAGGTAATATTTTTCCCAATCTAAAACTCTGCTGCAACGATGGGGCCTCCTCTTTTTCCTTGTTGTATAATCAATCCATTCAGTCAGGCAATGTACACAATGTAACATTTTTTGGATGTCAGTTCCCAAAGAGAGGCTGGAAATGTTGATATAATCGCAAAACTTCGTGTAGGGTGTCAAATTAAAGAGAATTTTAACTAACGCCTAAATATATCGTTTTGGAAATTTCAAATTTTTTGGATCCCGGGACCAAAAAAAATAAACGTAACGGAAATTTTTTTAAATTTGTTATAATCCAGCAGGGTGTTAGACTAAAGGAATTATAACAAAAATCGGAATGTTTAAAACATTTAGTGTTCATTGTATGATTGTTTACTCTACAATTGTCGTATTACTAAAGAAACAGTAGAGTAATCGGGAATTCCCCATTGCTGAAAATTTATCTAATATTTACTAATTATCTTTCTTAAACAACAAACGTACTTCGTTCAAAATAGTGAACGAGTCCTGTAGCTCAGAGAGCTTACTAGTCATGTAGGAGAAAACTAGCTCAAGAGAAAGTCGATTACAAGTACTTGATAAATGATTTTATTTCATCTCCAGTTTTCACGAACAGAGCAACGATGCGTTTGTAGCACAAAGCAGCTACGTTGTGTGATTAGCATAAGGATTTCTCTGTAATTCTGTGGCTGCAACGTCACGAACCACCGCGTCTGAGGTCCCGACCGTATATCTTCCTTGGAGTTGCGGTAACCATCATCGATGTATACTATATGGATCGCGTGCTGCATTCACTGAATTCGGTCCGCCCGTTGCACCAATGCGGGGTAAGGATACTGCGTATGTTATGTACTGTATCTTACAAAGTCTGTCTGCTTTGTTATAGCTGTTGTTGCTTTAGCGGAGCATATTTTTCGTTAAATGGTATAGCCTTGTCATATTTTAACATTAATTAATGACTCCAAAGTGGGAGGTTTTTAATAAATTCTTCTGCAAAATAAACACATTTGTTTCACTGTAAGATTTCAGTATTCTGACACATTATTTCGGTTTATTGCTAAGGTCTGTTGCGTTCATAAATTCTTATTTATGAACATTTAATGTTGAAGCCAGACGAATAAAGATTAAAAATAAGGGAAACAAAGAATAAAAGACGTGAGCCGTAAACTCTAAAATGTTTATTCCGTAAAAGAAGCTGGCGTATACACTCGCCACGTTAGTTAAAATGTGCAATTAGCAATGCTAAATTACATTAAATTTATTTTATTTAATTAGCTACATATTAACTGTATAAAAATTGTTTACATTAAACATTACTAAATCGTGCAAATTTATTTAACTTCTGGTGGACACCAAGCTTAGAGAAGGTAGCTGCAACGGTTCTTTCCTTAGCAGTAACATAGCACAAGATTTATAAAATAATGTCCCTATTAATTTGATAAGTATCACTTTATGGCTGTTTTCAGAAAAATCATTGTTTGAAATATGTTTTCTAAACACTGTGGCGTCAAAGGTTTTGCAAGCTGGTATAATCATTTTTTGGTATTAATTTACTGTCAGATATAGGCCTAATCAATAAAAATTAACTGTTATAATCATAAAATCTTCACAAGCACAAATTTTCAGTAGAACTGTCCCAAATGTAATAATTGTAAGGTGTCAAAGCTAGTGCATTACTGACTGAATGACTCGTTTAGTACACGTGTTAACTTAGCACCAAACGCTCCCCTTGGTGGGGGACACTGTACGTGCTTCGGAACGTTCACTTTGCCTGTCAGCACGCGATCCATATAGTATACATCGATGGTAGCCATGGTCGGAGCCGGCAAAGTTCGCAAGGAGTCTCAGACACAACGTCACGGAAATCCATCCCTAGACGACAGCCAGCCGAGGCAACTTCAGCAGACAGAAAGTAACAAAGACAACTCGCATTGAGCATTTTTTCCAGATTGGCAGAAGTGGGAAGTCATAAAGAAGATTGTATTCTGAACTATTAAGCTCCCTGAGTTACAGAACTCGCTCACTATTTTGAACAAAGTGCATTAATTACTGGGTAAATTTTGGTATTAGATAATTTTAATTAAAATAAAAATAACGAAAATCCTGATTATCTTACTGTATTTTATTTAGTAAATAAATAATAAACGCTAACAATTCCAAACAATAGGATTTGTGTTAAAATTTCTTTTAACCGGCCGGATGTTTACAATTTATTCAAACTGTAGTCCCATATTATGGCCCTAGGGTCAAAAAATTTTTAAATTTCAAAAACAGAAAACTATCTACAGATTATAGTTAAAATTCTCTTTAAATTAATATCCCACATGGAATTTGCAATATTTATCAAACTTTCGTCCCACTTTTTGGGGTCCCCCGTGTCCAAAATTTTGAAATTTATAAAAATCAACAATTTAACACTACATTAAGATTTTAATTAAAATTCATTTTAATTTAAGACGGCACATGAATTTTTTGTTATTATATCGAAATTTTCACCCAATTTTCATCCCCGGCGTCTACAAATTTTGATATTTTCAAGAATGAACACTAAATTCTTTGTTTTGGTTAACATTTATTGTATTTTGTCTCCCCACATGGAATTTTTCTGTTTTTTCAAAGTTTTGATCACACATACTTTTGCGTCCTACCTCTCTATTTTTTTTGGGGGGGGGGATCAATCTCAAAAACAAAAAGGTTCTGTAGAGTAAAAGTATGGGCACGGATCGCAAGTTTTACGAAAATCGGTTGATGCATTCAAGAGTAATCATGAGACATGCCCCAAATAGACAGACAGACAGACAGACAGACGAACAAACGCCAAACGGTCGAGTTTGGCTCACTCGAACAGACAGGTCGTAGACGGGGCATTTTTACAAATCAGCTTCCAGGCCAGGTTTCTCGTAAAATATTTTCCAATTCAAAACGTTTGTTTTACAAACTAACGGACTACAGTGTAATGAATACAGCTCGATTTCGAATCTCTGACATGGACATATTACTTCCTCTCGCTTAATACTTCACTCAGGATATGTGTAGTCTTCTGACAACTCGGAGTACCCGTTATTTCGCCTGCTTTTGGAAAAAACTCACGAACTCTAGCGAACGATGTTTTCCGTCTGCATTCAATTCTTCGGTCACAGCGAAACATCAAAGCGCTTTGACGCAGTTTCTTAAGACGTACTCGCCTTTTGAAGATTTAAAAAAATTTTCTCAAAAAACTGTGAAGACACATGTATTGTAGATGCAGTGGTGTGGCGTGGGTAGGTAACAGCTGCTGTGATAGGCCTAAAACTTAACATAAATATCGGTATGAAGAACCATACATGACTTCCATCTTCTAAGATTTATATTTAAAATCATTTTCGAAATCAAATATTTCAATAGAAACTACTTCTTTCTTCAGCCTTAAACACATTACTGTGGTCACTAACGTATACCACCTCACGTTAGCGCACTCGATTTTCACTTATGCTGGAAGTCGATGGCATTGCCGAAACGTCCGGTTTTCCAGAAAACATTGGACCACGGCCAAACAGCCCGGGAAGGAATTTTAACAACAAACTAATTTGTTGCCGATAACGTAGTACACATATAAAAAATTATCCCCTCCCCCTTCAACTATCATTTTTATTTATAGAAAATTACCCCTTCCCCTTCAACTACCCGTTTCATTTATAGATATTTCATCTACCTTTCTACAGTGGATTTAATCATGATCTTCTTTTCAGGATACTTTATTTATCAAAATAAAGTACTTTACTCTTGTTAAAACATAAAACGTTGCAGGTAAACTACCCCTTCCCCTTAACTTATCTTCACTAAAATCAATAGGCCTTGCGTCGTCTACAACTCGGGCACACAGAGAAAAAATTATTTGATTCTGTATGAGTTACAGCAGTTATCGTTCGTCTTAGAAAAAATTACTCTTTTTAAAACAAAAAAATATGCAGGTAAACTAGCCCTTTCACTTAACCGATCTTTACCAGAATCAATAAGCCTTGAGTCCTCTACAATTCAGGCACATATGCGAAAAATTATTTGATTCTATTTGAATTTGCGGCAGTTATCGTTCGCCATATTAAAAATTCTACACACACACACACACACACTCACTTTTCGAAAAATGACTTTTCTTCGTGTTTGAGGATAGTACTGTCAGAATCAGCCCCTATCTCGAACATAATTTTTTTCGCCATCACCATACTTCCATTTCCTTATGGAACACATTTTCTTGTACCAAGTATTCTCTTAAGAGCATTTTATATCATTCGCTGGGAGAAGAAGAGGGTCCCGGTTCAACGGGATCTGACTCTCATTATACTTACACAAAATAAATCAGAACACAAATAATCGAATTAAAAATAATAAAGACAAACAGAGAAACACAAGACTAAACGAACAAAACACAAATACTTACGTAGTATCTGGTGCACGCCAGTTCCGAACATAGCTGCTAACTGAGCGTTTTGCCGGTTTATACAAAGGCAACGTATTGGACGGACGAGTGTCCCCCCCCCTCAACAGTTTGTACAGTGACAACTAGTACGAGGTCAATGACCGTACGTAAAACATTCCCGATATCTAAGTCGGCAACACAAGACGGTGCAAGGGCTCAACAGTTCGAAAGAAATACTACGCTTTTATTCAAGTTTCGCTACCAATATTGTTCGGATTAAAAATTATTCAATAACTAAAGTATTTATTCTGTGATATAATTAATATTATTTTATTTTATTTCGAGTAGTGTTGCCGCCAGCAACAGCGATTACATGGATGCCACGCTACTGTAGATGCAAAATTTAGTTACTGAAATTACATACTGAGAACTGATATTTATGTGGAGAAAGTGCCTTCAAAAATTGTCAACTGGTGATTCCAAGATCTTTAGATCCGCGACTGACTGTAGGATACCTAGTTCACACACGAATACCTAGTTATACTGAAATCGGTTATCCGTTGTAAAGCTATCGTCATGAGACATATCCCAAATAAATAGATAGACAGACAAATTGAAAACAGTCGTCGAATTAAAACTGAGAACTCGATTCGCTCGTTCAATAAAAGATGAAAAATCGGTCTGGAGAACCTTACATGACATCCATGCTCTAAGATTTATATATAAAATCATTTACTTGAATTCGGTTCGATAATTTCTAAAAAAAAATATAGAATTTTGACAAATTGAAATGAAATATTTCCATAGAAACTACATCTTTGTTGCCGATAACGTAGCACATATATAAAAAACACAAGACACACACGGAATCACTTTTCGAAAAATGACTTTTCTTCATGTTTCGAGCTAGTACAATCAGAATCAGCCCTTATCTCGAACACGATTTTTTTCGCCATCACCATACTTCTATTTCTTTATGGAACATGGAAGTAAAAATTACCTCATCCCTCTTCAAACCATCATTTTCAGTTATAGAAATGACCCTCTCCCTATTCAACTACCCGTTTCATTTATAGAGATTTCACCTACCTTTCTATAGTGGATTATTACGACCTTCTTTTCAGGATACTTTATTTATCAAAATTAAGTACTTTGCTCTTGTTAAAACGTAAAATGTTGCAGGTAAACTACCCCCCCCCCCCATTAACCGATCTTCATCAAAATCAAGAGGCCTTAAGTCCTCTACAACTCGGGCACATATGTTGTAGACGACAACAAAAATTCGAACAGACACAGACAGACCACACACACACACACACACACAGTGACACTTTTCGGAAAATGACTTTTCTTCATGTTTTGAGGGTACCACAGTCAGAATTAGCCCTTATCTCGAACACGATTTTATCACCATACTTCCATTATCTTACGGAATTAAAAAGATTGATACCCTGTAATACCATAACCTGATAGAATAAAAACAGCGATGATAGGTAGACATGTCGAAGAGAGTAAAGAAGATAGCGCGGTTGAATGTGACTTCCTCGCAGATTAGAACAGAGTTGCAGATTACGTGTATGTGAACGAGTCCTTGAATGGGTGGCACTAGGTCAGACCGCCTACTATGCATTCACTATCCTGTACTCTGGTACCGTGGACTTTGTATTTGTTGGCAAGATGAGTCAACCTCAGATTGAATTACACTACACTAAATGTGAATTTGTATCTGAAACAATACATTATACGTAATCTGAGGTTGGAACAAACATCAGATAAGATAATTTACTGCTAACAGGAATTTCTTTGTGTTTTTACCTAATACAATTTGGACGTACTCTGATCACGATACACGGACTGTGGGTAATCCGTTTACACGGAGTGTTATGTGTGTGTGTGTGTGTGTGTGTGTGTGTGTGTGTGTGTGTGTGTGTGTGTGTGTGTGTGTGTGTGTGTGTGTGTGTGTGTGTGTGTGTGTGTGTGTGTGTGTGTGTTTCTTTGTAGCATCTCAACGTAATATGTGATAGATATCCAAAGAGTCCAATTGCAATATAATGTGTTGTATTGAAATCTTCTTGATCCTAAACATAATCTTCGGACGGGAGTCGTTTCCTGTCACTTATCTGTTATCACACACACACACACACACACGCGCGCGCACAAATACAAAAAAGTTGTATCTATAATTTTATATATTTATACTAGTATTCTCCCTGCGCTTCAGAACTGCCTCACTATTTTGAACGAAGTATATTTTTGCTACTACATAAATTTCGATATTAGATAATTATTCAATTATGAAAATAATTACAAAAATCCCGATTATTGTTTAGTAATATAAGACACAATCGTACAATAAACATAACAATTCCAAACATTACGATTTGGGCTACAGTTCCTTTTAATCTGACACCCTGTTGACTTTTTTTTTAATTTTCTTCAATTTGTTATCTCTTTTTGGACCCTGGAGCCCCAGACTTTTCAGATTTTTAAAACATAAGCTACACTGAGATGTTATTTGAAATTATCTTTAATTCGATACCTCACATAGTTTGTGCAATTGTTTCTAAAATATTGGTATGTTAAGGCCGTGGCGTCCAAAAATTTTGAATTTTTCAAAAGTGGTAAGTATATTCGCGTTTAGTTGATACTCCATATAGGCTTTTGCGATTTTCTCACAATTATGACGCCTTCGCATTTTTCCCTCGCGTCACCTATTTTGGAGGGGATAAATCTCTAAAGAATAGGATTAGGGTGAAGTATGGACACACATGCCAGGTTTTCTGAAAATCGATTGATGCTTCAAACGTTACCGTGGGGGACTCCAAATATTTACAAACCTCTGAGGACGCTGACATTCTGTGAAACGTACGCCAGGTGAATTAAAACAACAATAACACAATACAGCTACTGGCAGAAGTAATTATTATATGATGTATATGTATATATAACCAAAAAATAAATATCGGTATGGAGAACCACACATGACTTCCATGTTCTAAAATGTATATTTAAAATCATTTTCGAAATGAAATATTTCAATAAAAACTAGTTCTTTCTACTTCGTTCTACTTCTTTCTTCATCCTTAACCACAGTACTGTGGTCACTAACGTATACCAACTCACATTAACGCACTCGATTTTCACTGATGATGGCAGCCGATGGCACTGCCGAAACGTCTGGTTTTGCAGAAAACATTGAACTACGGCCAAACAGCCCGGGAAGGAATTTTAACAACAAACTACTTCTTTGTTGCCGATAACGTAGTACACATATAAAAAATTATCCCCTCCCCATTCAACTACCCTTTTCATTTATAGATATTTCATCTACCTTTCTACAATGGATTATTATGGCCTTTTTTTCAGGATACTTTATTTAGCAAAATTAAGTACTTTACTCTTGTTACAACATAAAACGATGTAGGTAAACTACATCTTGACCAAAATCAATAGGCTTTGAGTCCTCTACAACTCAGAGGCACGTATCCAAAACATTATTCATTCTGTTTGAATTTACGGCTTTACGGCAATTGTCGTTCGTCATAGAAAAATTACTCTTGTTAAAACGTAAAACGTTGCAGGTAAACTACCCCTTTCCCTTAACCGATCTCCAGAAAAATCAACAGGCCTCGAGTCCTCTATAACTCAGGCACATATGCAAAAAATTATTTGATTCTGTTTGAATTTGCGGCAGTTATCGTTCGCCATAGAACAAAATTCTACACACAGACACTCAGACACACATATACACACACAAAGACTTTTCGGAAAAAGACTTTTCTTCATGTTTTGAGGGTAGTACAATCAGAATCAGCCCTTATCTCGAACACGATGTTTTTCGCCATCACCATACATCCATTTCCTAATGGAACATGGAACTAAAAATAATTACTATACAATATAGTAAAGGGAATGTTGAAAATTTTTGTCCACGGTGTACCCTCATACACACTAACCTGCTCTGATTTTTTTATTACGGACATCATAATATTGAAGCTTTGGAAACTTGAGTACTACTTAATGGAGATCGAACATTAACTTTTACAATCCATTAATTTTATGCATATTTTGAAGCAATAAATATTTTAATAAATTAATTAAAACTGTATACTTATTTCTATTGTGCTATAAGAATTACAAAGTAATATGTGCAAGTGTGTATGTATGAAAAATATATAAATATTTTTCTCCTCTGGAAAATTGTTTGCCCCTCTTGGAAAATATTTTGACCTCTCTGATGGCTAGTTATTTACTAGCCTTTGTGGAATATAGCGTTATGACATGGATCAGCATGGTGGGTGTTAAACAGAAGACACAAACGTATTAAGGAAGAAATGTTTTGCTGAGAAATTTATTATTATACGGGTGAACAGAATCGTTGTTCAGGAAACCAGAAGATGAATGGAAAGAAAGAAGGACTCGATTTTATAAAAGAAAAATGACTAGTACAGTATTGACAGGAAAGACTTTGGTAACACTATAGACATCATTTACCCTCGGCCGATAACTCGCAGCGAGAGTCCAATTTATAACAGGAATCAGATCACAGCTCCCTTTGGCCAGCTCTTCGTTCGACCTACAAACATTTTATACAAAAGTACAGTCCTTCCTCACGAAGGTTGAGGATAGTCTTCACCCACCTGACACGGGGGTACCAATTTATCTAATACGTCATTTCTTCAGAACTCAAGCATCCACTTATTTGATGTTTTGTCACCATATCTAGAGCTCTGGTTCTTGTCAAATATATATTATAGACACAAACGTAAAATTCTACACCTGTCATGTCTTGCTTTAGAAATTATCAAACCGAATTCAAGTAAATCATTTTAATTATAAATCTTAGAACATGGAAGTCCTGTATGGTTCTCCATGCCGATTTTTTTTTACCTAACAACAAATGAATAAAATGTATTTAGTATAAAAAACGCGCAACTAACACAAACGTAACTTGCGGAGAAGGAAATGAATCCGCTTTTGTTCACCAACACGAAGTCGACAATTGTTCACATTCTGCAAGCAAAGTACACGCGTGTAGTACGGGGAAGGACGACGTTATTATCAGACGTAGTGGAAACTGGTTTTTGTTTTGTGTTGTGCTCGCGCGCACGTGTCAATTTAGCCGCCGGCGCGTAACAGCTGACGGACGGATTAAAAATTGTCGTCAGCACAGGATTAGTTGTCGCTACAGTGGTTACAAAATTCACACGGCAGTGCTCGATAAATCCATTGGTACGGTACAACGGCGATTTAGTTAACACGTTAATTCAGTGCATTTTGAATTCTGGCACTGTTTTACCTAATCACGAAGCGTAACAAAATAATTGCAAAGAGTTTATGGTATTTAATTTTCGCAGTTTTCTCCTTCTTCAGAAGCGGCTGAATGAATGGGACAGGAGACTAGAAGCGGTAAAGATATCTGGCTGGTCACGGCTGGCTGTTCGAAATGATACTACCAGAAATATTACGGGGACTAATGAAACCATAGATTTGAATTTAGTATGCGAGGAATATGGAATAAGGATTAATAAGGAAAACCTAAGTGTATAGTGATTAACAGAGGAGGAAAAATGGCAAACATAAAGATAGTCCAAGACAAAATACAACAGGTGGAGTTGTTTAAATATCTTGGAAGCTTGATAAGTGAAGATATGTCCTGCACTCGTGAAATTAGCAAGAATTGCTATAGCGAAAGAGGCATTTAATGGGAAGAAAAGACTGCTGTGTGGCAAAATTAATAAGAATTTAAGAAAAAAGGTTGACCAAATGTTATGTGTGGAGCGTTGCTTTATATGGTGCAGAGATATGGACACTGAGGAAAGAGGATGAGAAAAGATTAGAAGCATTTGAGATGTGGGTTTGGCGAGCAATGGAAAAAGTGAGGTGGGTTGATAAAATAAGGAATTATGAAGTTTGAAGAAGAATAGTGGAAGAGAGAATAATCCTGAAGGTAATAGAAAATAGGAAAAGGAATTGGTTAGGTAGAAAAGGAAAAGGAATAGGTTATTGTTTAAGCAGAGACTGCTTGCTTACAACTGCCATGGAGGGTGTCATAGAAGGAGAAAAAAGAAGAGGGCGTAGAAGAATGAAGTTAATAGATATCATTAAAAGGGTGTTAAGAAAAAACGAAAAGACTGGCATGCATAGGACAGCTTGGAGAGCTCTTACCATTTGACAACCTGCCTTAGGGCAGAACATCAAATAATAATAAAACCATAACAAAAACTATAGAAAGACGTCAATTCATACGGTATGGACAAGTTAGGCGAATGGCCGGTGTTAGACTCCGGAAGCAGCTTGGAAATTGAGACCATCTAGAAAGACGATCCAGATAGACAACATCAGAAGGACCACGAGGAAGAGAGTATTGCTCGAAGAGCAAGCCTTACACAGACAGAAATGGCGATCAAGTTTTTGGAGATCGGAAGGCGTTGAAAAAGTTTTAAAGCCCCCCCCCACGCACACATATAAAATTATTACACGTACTCGTACATCATCATCTTCTTCAAGGATTAAACCAAGGATGGTTTGTTCCGGTCTCAAATAGGCAAAGATTGGAGCTGGTCACTCCAGCGCTTCCTCGGACGTCCCACACGTCTCCGTCCCCTCGCCTTATAGTTCCAGAGTTGTTTGGGGATGCTGCAGTCATCCATTAGGCAAAGATGTTCTCACCAATTTAGCCGATACTGGTCGATCCTGTCGAGTATACTCATAATATTCAGTTCCTGCCGAATATCTGTGTTTCTTCTATGATCATGGAGAGTATACCCTGCCACGTGACTGAGAAATCTCATTTCAGCCGCTTGGATGCGAAATCATTATTGGACTCGTACATTATTAATCTTATATTAATAAGATGCAATTATAATATTCCAAATATTTTAGGGTTTTCTTCACTAGGTTCACCATTTTCTTTCAGCCAAACTGCGCACATTTACTTTGAAAAAAAACGACACTGCCTCAAACAGACAGACATATCCTAATTTCCGGCACCAATTAGTGTTTTCCAAAAAGTAAATGTCCTTCATCGACAACATTAATTCACAAAAAACAGCTTATTCTTTTGAAAAGCTAGCAATATGTAGAAAGAAAAAATCCTATAGTTTTAATTAATACAATTTGTCGTGTATTTCCCATAAACTTCAAAAATAAAAAAATTATTGCATTTAAAAATAATGAAAATTCTAATTAAATAATCTGATTATTTTAAAATACTTCACACAATTTAATTTTTACGATAAGAATTCTGTCCAAATTAACTTTTAGTAAAAATGATAGCTCTAATTAATATTTTGGACTTTAAGTAATTTCGATCATTTTCAATACAATTAGATTAATTTCTTTGTCTTGCAATTTCAAATTACGACTGTCAGAACGGCGAACGTATCCTTCATCTTCACCTTCTTCTTCAACTTAATTAAAACGTGTATTTTAAACTGAATACTGTTTTGTTAAATAATTCTCTGTTAGGTTTAATGAAGTTATAAAAGTGGACACACTTCAGTATGGCGAACGTATCCTTCATCTTCACCTTCTTCTTCAACTTATTTTAACGTGTACTTTAAACTGAATACTGCTTTGTTAAATAATTCTCTGTTAGGTTTAATGAAGTTATAAAAGTGAACATACATCAGTAAGCAATTAAATTTAACAAATTAACAAAATCAGGTTCTCTAACATAGACACATGTAATCTTCGTCGTTCAGGCGATCAACTATCATTCATTATTTTTCGATATAAGCAGATGAACGTGCACAACTCAAACAACTTTTACACATTTTGTCGACTTACGATTATCTCTGTTTTATACTGTTTTGTATAACATGCTGGATTAAGGACAGAAAATGTTCTAATAAATCTTCGTTTATATACTTTTTATTATACATTTGAAAAAATAACAGAAAAATGCTAATCAATGGTGTGGTGAAGAAGCTGGACAAGTTCAACAATATGATTGGGATTGGGACCATCAAGAGAACTCGAAAATCAACGAGTAAAGAAACGCGCCTGAAGATCTAAAAGGTGATGGCTCTCCCCGCACTTCTCTATGGGTCTGAGAATTTGACTTTAACGAAATCCCAAGCCAGTCGTTTGTATTCAAGTGGCTGAAATGAGATTTCTCAGGCACCGTGACAGGGTATGCTCTCCAAGATCGTAGAAGAAATGCAGATATGCGACAGAAACTGAATATTCTGAGTATACTCGATAGGATTGCCCAGTATCGGCTAAGATGGTTGGAAAATCTTAACCAAATCGATGACTATCGAATTTTCAAACAACTATTGAATTGTAAGCACAAAAACCGAAGAGGTGTGGGGTGTCCGAAGAAGCGTTTTAGTGACCTGTTCTAGGCCATCTGACTGGGCCAAGAACAAACCATTTTCGGTTACGTTTTACAAAATTGTTTGTTGGTTTTTATGAATAAATTTTTACGTATAGGTCTAGTCATTTTTTATAATGAACTGCGGTGAGTAATTTTTGTAAATTGTAAGACTTTTAAGTATAAAACTATTGTATAACATTAATTTTTTTCTGTATCGAATGTTTCTACATAGTTGTTTGCAATTTTATTAAAATAAATGTTTTATTAATTTCTTATTTTTAATACTTATAGATTTTTCTTTTTACTTATTACTAGCTCTGAAAAACAAAATCTGTTATTATGCTGTTTTTTTTTTTCTGAAGTGGTATTGTAGATGAAGGATATTTACTTTTTAGAAAACACTAATGACTATGGAAAATTAGGATATAATGTAATCTTTTCTGAAGAAGTTTCTTTACTTTCAAAATAAATGTGCTCAGTCTGGCTGAAAAAGTTGTGACCCCAGTGAAAGAAGACGGAGGATTATTATTCTTCTTCAGGGCTACAGGCCAACGTGAGCCGTGGCTTCTAAAACCAATCTTCTCCAACGTCTCGTGTCCATTGCCATCCCATTGTAACGGCTCACATCCAATCTTCTGAGGCCTACTAGCGCAACATCCAACTATCTTATCCTAGGTCGGCCCCTCCTTCTGCTTTTGTACACTGTGCCCTCAGGACTTTCTTTGGCATACACTGATAATCCAACCGCCCTAGGAGACCTAGCCAGTATATTCGTTGAGCCTTTGTGAATCTTACAACATCCTCTTGATTCAAATAGCTCTCCTGTCTCTCCTGGACCGAGGATTGCGCTGAGCGTGCAAAGCCCACTAACTGACATCAAATAAAATCATCCGTGAATCCCTGCGTGTCCGTTCCCTGGTCGCCACTATACGGACACTATCCCGGAAATTCTACCGCCGCACCGCCCGATTTCAGGGCAACCACCTCATTAGCTACCAATCGCTACCAATATATGCCAGGTGAATCTTGGACCCGGCCTCGGCGAACTCTAACCCTTAATTAATTAATTAATTGTAAACCCACGGCCGGTAGCAGGCCACACCCTAAACATCCAGCCCTATCCGGTCCCTGCGGCAGGAGCTCTATTTGTCTATTTGAAGGTCGGGATGCAGCACACGAGCGGGCGACGGGCATTCCCTTCGTCCCGTACAGTCCCTTGGTCAATCTATCTCCTGGTTACCTCTTATTCTCCACTGGTCATTTTCTTTAACCGGGCCATTAACACGTCTTACGATCTTTCTTTCAAACCTTCTTAGTGTTACTTGTTGCCAACGTCCATCTCTCGCCTCCATAAGAACAACCGCTCTGATAAGTGTCTTATATATTTTATTTTTGTGTTACGACTAATGAAGTTGCTTCTCAGTAGTCTGCTGTTGCCATAATATGCTCCTATTTCGTACTTGTATCCTGTCATGTATTGTCGTGTCGTATGGGCCATTCATTATCTATCGTGTTACCCAGGTAACTGAACGTATTAACTGAATCAAATGAATTATCCTCTATGCATGCACCATATAGATTTCTATTTCCTTTCTGATGCAGAAATCAGCATGTACTTATTTTTTATGATATTTATATTCAGTCCCACTTTAGCGGATTTTTCATTCAACTCCTTGTGTACCTCAACGATTCGATCAAAATCGATCAATATGCAAGTCATACCAAATTCATGTAGGTCAGTCATAATATATAACCAAACGCGGAAAACGTTTTTACGCCGAATAACCAAAGTAATTTTTTCCGATTCGAGAAATTAACAATGCGGAAGGACACAGTAAAAAAACAAACGAAAACTATTTTATCAACGTAGAGAAGGTAACGCAAGGCGCTCCTGTGTCCGTATTATATCAGATAACCAGACGTTAGCTAGTACTAATTAAGTGGACGCGCTAATTGTGTGTATTTTCGTGCACTACCGACAGGTAAAGTTTCATCCACTTTTTTCATGTTACAAGGACTAGACCTTGACACTGTTTCTGCTCCAGTTTAGAACAAGGAAATTTCATACCTGCCTGCGTGCCGCTACTTAAATCTACTTGTGAATAAATAATATGTTTATCTCTTTCCCCACGTGAGTTGCAGGATCGCCTTTTCTCGCAATCCCGTGCCCAGTTTTGTTCTCTCCTGGTTCTGTCTTCTTCTGTCAACTGTATGGTCTTCGACTAGCTGGTTCCACCCTCTCTGTAGCGCGTGTTGCTTTTTGCTCCTTGTAGCGAGGATCCACTCTGTTTTTAATGTTCGTCATGATTGTCTAATTATTTTGGAAATTATATTGGCTATGATACAAATTATGATAATGATGTTAAGTTAGATAGTTCCAGACGATCTGTGGGACAATCAACAGTATTTTTAGAGACAAGCTACGTCGAGATACAAAATTAAAATTCTACAAAGTTATGGCAGTCCCTGTACTGTCCTATAGGTGTGAATTATTAACAGCGACCAAAAGACGAGAAAGTAAAATACAAGCCTCAGAAATGGTGTTCTTAAGATGAGTTAAAAGGTTAAAGAATGAGGACATAAGAGAAGAGTTTAATTTGATTGAAAATTTGGAAAATTAAAACATTACAAACAACGATGGAAAGAACCCTTAATAAGAATTTTACAGTCCAGTCTGGATACACAAAACCATAGGATACAGTTGTGTGGGTAGGCCCAAGAAGAGATGGCTGGAGGATTTTTTGAAGGCGGAACAGGCAGCATCTTGTTGTGAAGATGATGGTCTTGTACTGCCCGTTCTCTTTAATGTTCGTGTATATCAAATCAGCCTCTTGTTTTGCTATTGTCTCTATTGCCCCGAGTTCACCTTCATTATTCCCTTCATGTCAGCATGTTGACTTTACGATATTACGCTGTTTCTCCGGAATGCAACCGCATCGATCGTCGATTACACTTTTTCTTGTGATGTTTTTTTTTTTATTTTCCAGATCATACAGAACTATCTTTTATTATTGTTTGATAAATTCTTGTCTTTGTCTTTTCTCGCCTTTAGTTTCTTTACTTCCTTTACTCACATTACTGTCAATATTCACGCTTCCCTGTCCTTCTTCTATGTGTATGTCTATCTACCTGTGTTCCTGTCTCCCTGTCTGTATCTATCTATATGCCCGTCTATCTTCCTGTGTCTCTGTTTCTTTCTTTTGGCTGTCTGTTCCTATTTCTCTTTCACTTTCTCGCTCTCCATGCCTCTCTTCTGTCTCTATCTCTCTCTCTTTTTCTGTCTGACTGTCTATCTGTCTATCTATGTTCTTCTCTCCCTTGTCTCTCTCTATCTCTCTATCCGTCTGCTTTCTTCTATCTCCCTTTCCTTGTTTCTGTCTATCTGACTTTATATCTCTTTCCCTTTCTCGCTTCCCATGTTTCTGTCTTTCTGTGTCTCCCTCCCTCTGTCTTTCTTTTTGTTTGTACTCCTGTCTCTCTGTCTCTGTGTGTCTGTCTGTTTGTCTCTCTCTCTTTTCGCGGTCCCTGATTCTCCATTCTACGTGCGAAAAATTAGCCGTTCCAAGTTCACCACCCAGTCTCATCCAAATCGCTGTATCCCAGAACATAAATAACTACAAAAGTACGTTTTGATGATTAATCCAGTTTTTGCCGATTGATAGGTAACAATTGCGTCTTGCAGACACATTCCAAACTACGGTAGTAGATACCGGTTATGGTGATTTCCAAGAGACCAGCAAAGTTCATCAGTCACCGTAATCCATGTCACCACATCCGACCCCAATGCATACGATTACCACTGTACTTCACTTGCAGTCTTACCACAGCATCTTGCTGTAGTCGTTTCCCTTCTTGATTTGTGCTAGTGAATAGACTTTCTGGTCAAAGGTTGTTTTTATGTTTGTATGTGTCTCCTTTTATTCCCGCCTCTTGTCCAGAGCATATTTTAAGCAATAAACTAGACGGCACTAGTGCCGCCTAGTGGCAGGTATTACTGCCGGTGCTGAAAAGTGAGAAAAAAAGGGGAGAAATCAGCAAATCACGAAGGAGCGTTAATCCATTTGAGTGTTTGTGGAGTTTTTTTTTAATTTTCCCAATGTCTAAAGTATTTGTGTCTATTTTTACAGTTAATTTCACAAGTAAAGAATGAACAAGATCATGGTCAAGTTAAATTCAAATTACATAATTTTCAATACTATATAAAAATCGTACACACTATAACCTCATCTCTTGAGTTATAACCTAGGGAACCAGTAATAATTGGAAGTGCCAATTATACCGGCTGCCTTCGTTGTGAAGCACTGAAAATAATCACAACAAATAAACAATTTATATAGCAGGATATTAGGAAGGGAAGACTGTTGATTTATGCACTCATTTTACTCGGTACTTAGATGACATCTCTTTATTACATTTGGTGATTATGTTCTGTATTGAAAGTTCTCAAACAATATAGTTTACTATATGATTAAATATATAAATTTCTACTTTACAAAGGGGCCTCAAAATATGATGTACATCTTATAGATTAATTCCACGGATCCGGGATTAAATATATTAAATGATTTATGGTCACCTTGCCATGTACAATATTGAAACTCTAACCATTTGAAGAATGGTTTTTTTTTTGTTTTTACTAATCTTCTAAAACAACAAAACTTTTAGTTTAAACTTTACCTTTTTGGTATAACTAGCGTTATTAGATTTTATACTACATGTTACCTAAAATGTCAGGTTTCTAAAGTCTTTAATGTTATTACATTTAAACATAAGTTTTCAAGTCTTTAATCTGATAATTTAAATTGTCTTTTTGTGTTTATAATTTTGTAACTCTTAACCATGGAAGACAAGCCTCCATGTCACCTGTGTGTTTCCTGAAGTTGCTGCAGAATTCGTCCTTCGGTCCTCCTGATGTTTCTTGAAGTTCAGTCGTTACCTTATCATACTGTGATGGTGAAGTTCTAGCAGTATGTGAAATCATTCCTGGTGTGGTACATTCATCTCCGGCGACTGTAGTTATTCTTAGTAATTCTTGTAGTTAGAATACATAGATAGAAAGTTTGTTTCACTGTTATACACTTCACATGATGATAGATTAGTTGACTATCACCTTCTAGGTTGTAATACTGTATTATTTACATAGTCCGTTAGTTTATAATATAGAGAGATGTCATCACCACACAAATTACTTATTTAAATAGTCATTGTATCAACCCTTTCACATTTTTATATATACACGTAGCGAAACAACGCTTTACGCTGCTTACGGCGTGAGCGCTCCATTACAAGTGGCAGAAAATAGTTAAGGGGAGCGTAGTAATCTCAAGACAATTACTAGGCTACATAAAAGTAGTTCCGTTTTTCTAATTTTAATTAAAGGACTACGGTTGATTAAATAATTAAATCGTGATATTCTTAGTTGCAGAAGTTATCAAAGTACGTAACAATGGTCTTAATTAATTATTTAAATAATAACAAATTTACAATAATACTTAGTTTATTTAGGGGTCAGAAAACAAGTTAATTCTGGTCAGTACTTGTTTATGCAGGAATAAATTAATAAGCTTTACCCTTTCTGTACAATTCCATTCCCTTTTAATTTTATTATTAGACTTATATCAAATATGATTATTATTAAATGATTGCCATAAGATTTAGTTTACAATGTGAGATTTTATTAAGAATTTAAAATTTCTCCGCCTATATATTATCAACTTAATTAATTAACATATTTTTATTAATGAAATCGTCACATACTCCGCCGCTTAAGCCAGAGACGCCGGTATAATTTTTTTTTTTGAATATACCGAGAGTATGTTTAGGGATTTCCGTGTGTAATTTCTCTCATCCTTTTCTCTCTGTATGTAATTATGAGTTACACACGTCAGTCTCGAATTGTTCATTCTTACTATCTACATATCATACTTTACAGACTAATTCTAATATTACATAAAATTCACACATTATAAAACATATAGTTAACATTCTAAATTTTCTTAACACTACTACTTATGACTACTACCGGGTTTTTCTTTAGTTGGGAGTTATTCTAGTGATAGAATTACTCATTAAGTAATTTGTTACTTAATTATTTCTCATATTTGCTGTCAGCTGACTTCTTACTTTGCTCTACTTTCGAAGAATAGGATTCAAGGGTGATCAGGCCTCGTACCTATCTATACCATTAGCTAGCTAAATGTTACTCTGGTACTCCTTTGCAATTGAGTACAAAACATATACCTTTCTTTTTTCTTTACATTTATTTAACTTGCACTCTACCATTACCTTCTTCGTGATAATGTTTTATCTGAGAAATATGTGTCCTTCGTACATATTTTTGAGTAGAGGGTTCATACAGTGCTACGGTTACTGGAGTTAAATATTTGTGAATTTGATAAGGACCGCACCATCGGTATGATAGCTTGGAAGTGGTCTTATCGATTGCACTACTCGTAGGATGTGTTTTACACATAACTAAGTTACCGATTTGGTACTTTACTTCATTATTTTTATTTCGCTCGTGATATTTCCTTGATTTCGCTAAGTTTGTTCGTAAATTAGCGCGCGCTTTATTCCATATTTTCCTAATATTTTTATCCCTAATTTCAAGTGGTAACAATTCATGTATTTTCCACTTAGTGGATAATGGGTGGTTGGGTTTATACTTGAACAATAATTCGAATGGGGTAGACTTATGTCCTTCATGATATGCTGAATTAAAAGCGAATTGTATCCAGGATAAGTTCTGGTCCCAAGAAGTATGGTCGTTAGCATGGTAGGCAATTAAAGCAGATTTTAGGTTTCGCAAATACCTCTCAGCTATATTACCTTGCGGACGATACTCTGTAGTGGTAATATGGTTTATACCTAGTTTGAAACACATGTTCCTGAATTCCTTGGACTTAAACTGTGGTCCGTTATCCGACACTAGATGGACCGGAATACCGAATTCTTTAAATAATCTTTGCTGTAAAATATTTACTGTGGTTGTAGCTAAGGCTCGCCGCATGGGGTACATCCAGACGAATTTGCTAAAAGAGTCTACACAAATTAGTAACATTGTATTTCCTGATTTGGAACGCGGATAGGGTCCTGAAAAGTCTAAATAAATTTTGGAGAACGGGGTAGCAGGAATCTCTGAGATTAACTGACTTATTTGGCTGTTTCTAGCGGGTTTGCTGAGTGCACACAACTTACACTTTTTTACAAAATTGGCGATCTCACTGTTCATATTTTCCCAGTGATATTCTTTACGAATTCGGTGTATAGTTTTATTTATTCCCATATGTGCTCCAATGGTGGAAGAGTGATAATATTCCATCAGCATAGGTTTAATAATATCAGGGGCAATTATTCGTAGATATTTTCCGTTCGCTATTTTACAACATAATACTCTCCTACTTAATATGTATTTCTCTGATTTATTTCCTTTTTCAAGTTGTTCAATAATTGGACTCAAACGTGGGTCTTGTATTTGATACTGGGCTAAATCCGTAAATGCAAGAGGAAATTCGGTAATTAAAGTATTAATAATCGGCGTTTCTCTACTCTTGTTTTCGTAATTATTACTACTAGGCTGGAACATACGTGACAGTGTATCGGCAACTACGTTTTGGGTGCCTCTAATATGTTGTACTTTGAATTTAAAACAATTTAATCTTAATACCTATCTTCCGATACGGCCTAATTGTTTTGGGTGATTTAGTAGCCAAGATAACGCTTGATTATCTGTTTCTAATAAAAACTCCTTATGTTCTAAAAATGGTTTGAACTTCTCAAAAGCGAAAACTATAGCTAAACATTCTAATTCGTATGCGGAGTATTTCTTTTCTTGCTCAGTTAGGGTGCGAGAAGCGTAACTAATAGGTAACCTTGAGTTATCTACTTCCTGATATATTACTGCACCTAGGGCGACACTAGAACTGTCTGTCTGCACTACAAATGGTTTTGTAAAGTCGGCTAATTGTAGTACGGGGGGTGATATTATGCTTTCTTTTAATTTCTCGAATGCGGTTTGGTGTTGCTCCTTCCATTCAAATTTAATTCCCTTCTTTCTTAAGGTATTTAGCGGTGCTGCAATTTCGGCTAGATGTGGGATGTACTTATGGAAATAATTTATCATTCCTAAAAATCGGGCTATTCCTTTCGCATCCCGCGGCGGTAAAAATTCTCTGATGGCACGGGTTCGCTCTGGGTCTATGCTTACCTTTCCGTTGGCTTTTACGATGTGACCTAAAAATGAGAATTGTGTCACAGCAAAATTTACTTTACTGGGATTTACGGTTAATCCAGCTTTCTCCAATCGGGTTAGTACTTCACGTAGATGATTAAGATGTTGCTCAATTGACTCACTGTAGATAACAATGTCATCTAGGTAGTGGTACACATATTTAAACTTTATGTCATGAAATAACTTTTCTAATAATCTGCTACATACAGAACTACCTTGGGATATACCAAAAGGTACCCTTGTAAATTGGTACAGGTTGAAAGGGACGGCAAAGGCGGTAAGACGTTTTGATTCTTCCGAAAGAGGTATCTGATGAAATGCCTGATTTAAATCCATAATGGTAAAGATTTTTGCTTTAGTAAAATAATGAAATGCACTGTGGATGTCGGGAAGGGGTATAGATTCAAATTCTATCCGTTTATTTAGTTGTCTGTAGTCCACCACTAATCTATGTTTGTCGTTACTTTTGGGTACTAAAAACGCAGGTGATGAATAAGATGACGTAGAGGGTTCGATGACTCCTTGTTCTAACAATTTATTAATTTGGTTCCTCATCACTTCCATTTTCGGTGGTGATAATTTGTATGGGGCTAAACGAATTACTTTGTTGTCGCTCAAATTTATTTTGTACTCTATTAGATCCGTCAGTCCTAATTTTGGGGTGAGGACGTTGGAGAATTGTTTTATTAAAGTCTGTATGTTCCGTCTATCTTTACTTTTCAGATGACTTAATTCAGATTCGTGATGCTTTATATGTGTAGAAGTAGTGCTAGTACTTTCTCTGTTATTTGCATTATCATGCAAGTTATATTTCCGTGAACGATCGAATCCAAAGTAAAATATCTTCTCGTGAATGTCTAAAATTATTCCTGTTTTACTGATAAAATCAGCTCCCAATATTAATTCGGGTCCTAATTCGTCGCATACCAACATTGGAAAATACCACGTTAGATTTTTAATTTTTACTTTAAAAGTGATGATAAGTTTTATCATTAAGTTTTGCTTATTAGCTGTAGCGCATCTAATATTTACTGATTGACTGCGTTTAACTAAATTGTGTTTAAATAATTGATCGGCTAGCTCTTGACTAATTAAACTTCGCGTGGATCCGGAATCAATTAATCCGAGTGTGGATGTAACACCAATGTCAACTTGTATATACGGTAATTCACACCTATTGTAATCACATTTACTAATTGCGTTACATTTATCGATAAATTTCCTAACATAGGGGTCTAATTTTCTTTTGTTATTATTATTAGTATTTTGTTTTAACTTGTGGTTTCTCAGGGGTTTACCTGTTTTCACGATGCTGCGGAAGACACAGGGTTTCGGATCTCCCTGCCTTACATGTTTTTTGAATAATGAGTTTTCTGGTGATACTGTTTCCGTTTACAGTTTCTACTGAGGTGTCCAGGTTTTCCGCAGTTATAGCATATATATTCTTTACGCGGGGTCTCACTGGTTTCGTGTCTAGGTGGTGGCTCTTTGGACTTACCGTGGCCATGAACATAGGTTGGTCGCCGAAATGGGCGTCGTTCTCGTAGACTTCTTGTATCTGAGGATAGGGCTTGCGTTTCCTTTCTATGTGGTGTTGTGGATACAGGTGCATGTCGATGCTGATCTGCATACCACACATTTGAAGAGTGCACACTACATTGTTCTAGGTCAGCGAAAGTAAGGGGTCTACTTATTAGAGCTAAACGGGAGCGTTCTTCAGGAGATAAGCCTACCAATATAGTATCGACTAATTGTTTTTCAGTCCAGTCGACTTGCAGTAGACGTGAAGATTCTCTGATGTCTGCGATATAGTGGGCCAGTCTTTCTTGAGCTCTTTGTACTCGAAGTACGGTATTCCTTTTTATCTCCTCATATATTCCAGTGGGAATAAAATATTTGATTATATTTGTATGAAGTTCTTCTACCGGAAGAGTCGAGTTTAATGCTTCTAGCACGCGATCTCGTAAAGGTGGTTTACATTTGGGTAAGATGACCTGCAGTATTTGCCAATCGCTCAATTGTTGTAGATCTTTTATTTGCAGTAGATATCTGATAAAAGTCAATAGAGTCGTAATGCTTAAGCCATCGGTGTAAGGAATATCATTAATTATTTTCTCTACTGGGTGGGAAATTTTTCCGTAGAGGTCTACATTAAAATATACGTTAGGTATACTTTTCGAAGGATTGGTGTTTGCATTAGGATTTGTAATCGCATATTTACTAGTGCGAGTATGCTGAACATTTGGCGGTGGGGGTTCTGACATAGTGTGTGTATTTAATTCTCTACTAGGTAATTGTTCATGACTCTGTGGTATCTTCGATACGGTGGGTGATTCGGGGTTCGAGGTGGAGAGAGGGTGTTCTAAAGTAGGAGATTGAACTGGGGAGATATATAATTTTTGTAAGTAGTGCTCAATTTCCTCCATTCTCGATGAGTCTGATTTTCGTCGTAAGTCGTTGATAATTATGGGTAATTGGCTTAATGCCTCCTCCGCAAATTTCTGCACATCGGGGGGGGGGGGTTACGGTGACGTCGGGCCAGCTTAATAAATTATTTAACCGGCGGGTTAAATGTTCTATACGTTGCGTAACGCGCAAAAATTCCGTAGGTGATTTCTTGTCCTCAAGGTTTTGAGATAATACTATCAATTCCCTATATTTCGCATAACAGGTTTCTCGTTCGCCGTCATAGTCGAGTTCACGCAATCTATCTAACTGCGAGGGTGTATCTGATCCGGTTTGGCGTAATGATTTTCGTAACTCCGACACGGTTACATTTACGTGTTTTAGACCTCGTAAAAGTGCCTCGTAGCATAGCTCATCTTTTAATAACAGATCAGGATTAAATTCGGCCATTCTAGTAACGTGAGCGGCTATAACTAATTATTCTACTATTTGCATTAATCGTAAAACTATACAACGCTTCCTTTTTTTTTTACACAAAAATATAAAACTATAAATCAATCGTGTTCTTACTCCTTTTTCTTTTTTTTTTTTACAAATAAACACATAAAATGTTATGACAACCTTTATCGTTTTACTTAGAGAGAGAGAGAGAAATTTCACACATGCATGAATATGCGTACGACAAAAGATTCCCCCTTCGGTTACTAACACATGAACAGACACGCTTCTTATAACAATAGACCACACAAGGAGGGTGACTTATTTTCAACTCAACTAAACAATGACAATTTTAAACAAACGGCAGCAGGAAACTACCCGTCCGAGATTGTCGAGAATGTGGCACGTTTATGAATGGGACTTTTAACAAGTACCGACATGGTTTGTTTACATTGGATTATATGCTAATATTACGTTACACATATTATATTTACTAATAAAGTTATTTATACTATATTACTATAATATTAATTATTATTTTTTATCTTATTTCAAACTCTGACACATATTGAAATACATGAGTGTATAGATCAACAGCTTTTGTGCGTGGGATATCGGGACGCAATTACTTCTTTCTTTTCTCTTACGCAAAATTAGCAAATTCGCAAAATAGCAAAAACAGCAGAGCAGTAGCAGAGTGGCGCAAATTATAACCTCATCTCTTGAGTTATAACCTAGGGAACCAGTAATAATTGGAAGTGCCAATTATACCGGCTGCCTTCGTTGTGAAGCACTGAAAATAATCACAACAAATAAACAATTTATATAGCAGGATATTAGGAAGGGAAGACTGTTGATTTATGCACTCATTTTACTCGGTACTTAGATGACATCTCTTTATTACATTTGGTGATTATGTTCTGTATTGAAAGTTCTCAAACAATATAGTTTACTATATGATTAAATATATAAATTACTACTTTACAAAGGGGCCTCAAAATATGATGTACATCTTATAGATTAATTCCACGGATCCGGGATTAAATATATTAAATGATTTATGGTCACCTTGCCATGTACAATATTGAAACTCTAACCATTTGAAGAATGGTTTTTTTTTGTTTTTACTAATCTTCTAAAACAACAAAACTTTTAGTTTAAACTTTACCTTTTTGCTATAACTAGCGTTATTAGATTTTATACTACATGTTACCTAAAATGTCAGGTTTCTAAAGTCTTTAATGTTATTACATTTAAACATAAGTTTTCAAGTCTTTAATCTGATAATTTAAATTGTCTTTTTGTGTTTATAATTTTGTAACTCTTAACCATGGAAGACAAGCCTCCATGTCACCTGTGTGTTTCCTGAAGTTGCTGCAGAATTCGTCCTTCGGTCCTCCTGATGTTTCTTGAAGTTCAGTCGTTACCTTATCATACTGTGATGGTGAAGTTCTAGCAGTATGTGAAATCATTCCTGGTGTGGTACATTCATCTCCGGCGACTGTAGTTATTCTTAGTAATTCTTGTAGTTAGAATACATAGATAGAAAGTTTGTTTCACTGTTATACACTTCACATGATGATAGATTAGTTGACTATCACCTTCTAGGTTGTAATACTGTATTATTTACATAGTCCGTTAGTTTATAATATAGAGAGATGTCATCACCACACAAATTACTTATTTAAATAGTCATTGTATCAACCCTTTCACATTTTTATATATACACGTAGCGAAACAACGCTTTACGCTGCTTACGGCGTGAGCGCTCCATTACAAGTGGCAGAAAATAGTTAAGGGGAGCGTAGTAATCTCAAGACAATTACTAGGCTACATAAAAGTAGTTCCGTTTTTCTAATTTTAATTAAAGGACTACGGTTGATTAAATAATTAAATCGTGATATTCTTAGTTGCAGAAGTTATCAAAGTACGTAACAATGGTCTTAATTAATTATTTAAATAATAACAAATTTACAATAATACTTAGTTTATTTAGGGGTCAGAAAACAAGTTAATTCTGGTCAGTACTTGTTTATGCAGGAATAAATTAATAAGCTTTACCCTTTCTGTACAATTCCATTCCCTTTTAATTTTATTATTAGACTTATATTAAATATGATTATTATTAAATGATTGCCATAAGATTTAGTTTACAATGTGAGATTTTATTAAGAATTTAAAATTTCTCCGCCTATATATTATCAACTTAATTAATTAACATATTTTTATTAATGAAATCGTCACAACACACACATTGGTTGGTTTAGTGCCGCCTAGTGCAAATTCTTTAAAATATCCTCTGCTTGTGTCTGTTTTCTTTTTGTTTATCCGGGAGACTTACAGCATTCACTAGTTCCCGGAGACTCTTTACTTTGTCCATAATCACATTCTTAACTCCTCTCTCTCTCTCTCTCTGTGTCTACCTATCTATCTATTTAGGGTATATCTCACCATGATTTTTGAACGCCTCAACCGATTTTCGTAAAACTTGGCATGCGCGTCCACACTTTTACCCTACAGAAATGTATTGTTTTTTTATATTGATTCCCCAAAAAATAAGTGGGGGCGGTTGGTAAAAATATGACTGGTCCAAATTTTGAAAAAATCGCGTAAGTCCACTTGGTGTACCAAACTAAAGGAACTTTTAATTAAAATATGAATTTAGCGTCCATTTTTGAAGATTTTATAATTTTGGGACGCTAGACGCCAAAAGGTGGTTGATACAGTCGGAAACTTCATGTGGCGTTCGAAAATTAAGGATCATTTCGGTTTGTGTTAATTCTGAAATGTTAAGGACCTGTTTTTCTAGTAAGTATATGTTAAAATTTAATGTAGTCTATATAAGGTTTCAGTGACTGCATATTATATAGCCTATGTGAGACAATTGTTGGCGATAAGAGCTAATTGGACCTACGAAAGATAGCTTTTTGTTGAAATAAATATATAGCAATGACATTAATAAGCCTTAACTTGTCACTGCTCACAGTGTGTGGTGAGCACGCAATTCCTAGTGCTGTCAATGTAACGAACATTGTAAACATTAATAATGGGAATTATTATTATTTGATGTTCTGCCCTAAGGCAGGTCTTCAATGGTAAGAGCTCTCCAAGCTGTCCTATCGCATGCCAGTCTTTTACTTTCCTCGTAACACCCTCTGATTTTAATGCTATCTATTAACTTTATTCTTCTACGCCCTCTTCTTTGTTCTCCTTCTGTGACACCCCCCATGGCAGTTGTAAGCAAGCAGTCTCTTCTTAAACAATGACCTAACCAATTCTTTTTCCCATTTTCTATTACCTTCAGGACTTTTCTCTGTTCCCCCGTTCTTCTCAAAACCTCATCATTCCTTACTTTATCAACCCACCTCACTTTTATCATTGTTCGCCAAACCCACATCTCAAATGCTTCCAATCTTTTCTCATCCTCCTTCCTCAGTGTCCATGTCTCTGCACCATATAAAGCAACGCTCCACACATAACATTTGGCCAAACGTTTTCTTAAATCCTTATAATGAGAATAAAGACATTAAAAAAAAAGTAAAGACATTCATTCAAAAGTAATCATGAGACGTACCCCAAATAGAAGCCAGGCAGACAGACAGACAGGCAAATGCCAAAGAGTAGAGTTAACACTGAGAATTCGCCATGTTCATTCAATGATGTAAAGATGTAGGTGCACAGAAAATTGCTTAAATATATAAAGAAAAGGTAAACGAAATGGTTGGCACGTATGTGGAGACGGCTCTGCCTTACTACGAATGTAACAGAACGGAAGTTGGAGGGAAACTGGAAGACAAGGGGAGACAAAAGATGAAAATTATAATTATTGATGATACCAAGGGAGGTGTGAAAGAATGAAGACAGATAAATGGTGTAGAGCAGTGGTTCCCAAACTTTTCAGCGCGCGGGCCCCCCCCCAAATAATTTAAAAATTCACAGACCCCATCTGAGTTCTGAAATAAAACTAACAGTACATATGATAGAAACTCTTATATTTTAATAAAAATCTATTAAAAATCAAAATTCTCTTAACTTGCAATATTATAATATTAATGATATCAAACATACTTAATGTGAACAATGAAGTTGATTTTGAACAATTAACTCTGCAATATTGGGTTTAATGTCTGATAATTTCAATATTAAGTCACTCTCGACTTTGACTTCAAGTACGTGAGCAGGGAGACTGCGGTTTCACACAAATAAGTAGAGGGAAACACAGTTAAACGCTTCCAAGCTTTTTTGCGAGTTCAGGATAGTCAGTCATTACATATAACCAGACGTCAGCTAACTGTAATTGCGAAAACTGTAATTTTAATGAACTCTCAGTTGAAAGTTCTGCCAATGAATCTTCTTCTTGTAGTGTAGGAGAGAGGTCTAGTCAGTTAGACTAACAAACAGACCTGCTACACGACATGATTTAAAGACATTATTAAGCCATTAATTCGAAATTCCTTTTACAATTACAATTAGTTTGAATAAAAAAAATACTGGAATCTTCTATTAATTGTTTTAAGATTCGAAAATTTAGATTTTGGTGCATACAAAATCGTAGAAAATTACGGTATATTCTATTTTTTCTTAAAAGTGTCTGCGGACCCCCTGAAACATTGTCGCGGACCCCATTTTTGGAGTCGCTGGTGTATAGAACAGTATAGAGCATATTGAGATTCTAAATCGTTGTCGACGTGACGCAAGACAGAAGACTTGACCAATAAGGAAAAGCCTACTACTACTACTACTACTACTACTACTACTACTGCTGCTGCTGCTGCTGCTGCTGCTACTACTACTACTACTACTACTACTACTACTACTACTACTACTACTGCTACTACTACTACTACTACTACTACTACCACTGCTGCTGCTGCTGCTGCTGCTGCTACTACTACCACTACTACTACTACTACTACTACTACTACAGTAAACCCTCAATATGCTGCTTGTATACGTTGGTATGTCAAAACTGTTGCTGTTTCGATATGTTTGTTGTTGACAACGTGACGTCATCGCGTTTACATAGACAGCAGATTTGTTTACACGATATGGTTGCGCAATGTTACATTACTGTGGAACGTACCGGACAAAGGTTGCCGACACAGAAGTAAATATTTATTTAGACAGGGTATAAAATATACGCCTACGTAGCGACAAACACGACTTTCTGCGCTGATACGGGACGTTTATGGAAATACCACAATGTATTATGCCTAATTTTTGAAGTGTTTAGTCATAATCTTCGTGAACACAATAGTATTACAAAAGCTGACCATATTATTACTTTTCTTATTTTCGTACGAGTCAATGTGGACTTCGTTTGGTTCAACTGGTTCCTCTCTCTTCCTCCTCTCCGACATCCCCTTCATTCTTGATCGATGCCTCGCCCTCCTTTTGTCAGTCCAGATGGCACCCCTGTCCTCTTCTTGCGTTTTTCATGAAAACCTTGGGCATGTTTAAATTTATTTTTGACCATTAAGCGTTCATCAATGTCTTCTTGAATAATCTGGAGGACTTCAATGTCTTTTTCTGTTTCTTTGAACGACGTATTGGGCATTTTGAGTTTTCTGAAATAGTTAAAAAGTTTCTCTGTTAGTCTGTTATGATTAATTCCTTGATTATGTCCGTAGAAAGAAATTCTTGTTTTTCTAATTACGTCTGTGACTTTCTCGACAGGTATGTACAGTTCATTATCGTGGCATTTTCTGTACTGTTTTGTCATCTTTTATTGATCCCAAGATTTTTCTTAATATTTTCCTCTCCGTGACTTCCAGTTCTTCCATAATCATTTTCTTGTTCTTTATTTATTGTTATTTTTATTTATTTATGAATTTTATTTATTAACATTTAGTTTAGGTCTATTAATTGTTTATAACGTTTCATAACTTTTTAGGAACTCTTTGCGATCTTCTTCTCTTCTTCTTTTTCTTCTTTTCTTCCATTTTATAGAATTCAAGTCCTACACTCTGTTTCGGCTTAGTTTCTCCAGCGCTTTCTAGGTCTTCCGACAGATCTCAATCCTCCCCCTGGGTTTACTGTGGTAGACTATTTCGTCAAGAATCTATTTTGCCAAGGTGTCTTCTCCACTTTATCTCTGTGCATTTACTTCTTTCCATCGATGGGAAATCATTTACTCATTTCTCTTGAAACTTTACGATTTAGAAATTTTATAAAAATGGTTCCTTTTTCAAGCATCCAATTAGAAGCTTGCTTAAAGCACTGAGCAAATTTGACTTAAGAGGCAAATTAACGTATAGGCTAACTCAAACACATGCCTATGCAGATGATGTAGGCTAGACGTCTCAGAGCTCTCAGAAATATTTGAGATCCTGGATGTAGAAGCCCGTCCTTTAGGACGTGCAGTTAATGAAAGGAAAATGACAGCAGCACAGGCAAGAAGGGGCGCCATAACTTAGAGCTCGATAATTACACTTTTAGTGATGTAGATAGGTTTGTATATCTTGGAACAGAACTCAGTGAGGAGGATAAAATCTCACAGAAAATAAATAGAAGAATCATGGCTGGCAATACAGCATAATATGCAAATCTTAATCTTCTCAAGTCCAAGCTTAATAAAAGAAATAGCAGCTTGGTAGAGCCAGACACGGTAGGCAACGTTATGTGTGCTGTTCGGTGTACAAGTGTGGCCAGCATTACGGTCCAGCGACTCGCTAATTCAGCCCAGGATCTGATTCAAGATACTCCTTTTTTGTAGTACTAGTTGACTACGGGGTGGCTGGAAACAAACGCACTTTATTTTACCAGGAAATCTCGATGTCGGAACGTGTAAAGTAACATTCACTCGTCGTATTCAATAGTTTACTAATACTATTTAAAAATTCAATTTTTCTATTTTTATTTTCATTTAAAAAGTTGTTTCCGGCATACTGTCTTTCTTACATGAAGGTAATTCAATAATTCAATAACTGTAGAGAAAAAACGGTTTATTTACTCAGTATAATAATCTTTCTTTGCTTTTCAACAAAATCGCCAGCAACATTAATACACTTACCCCATCTCTTAATAAGCTTTTCTACACATGCCGCTTCTTAGCATTTCTTATAAGGCGTCAAATATCAACTAATTTGATTCCCTATCCATTTTCTTCAGCCTTATCTATCTTTTATCATTTCTTTTATTTTTTCAGTTGACCTCCATCGTTTCCCCTACGAATTTCTCCTATCCTCTATACCAACTGTTTCCACAGTTTTCCGCTTTTATGTTTTCTTTGTTTTTTCCATTTCCATAGTGGGTCTGAGCAGTCTACATCCTGATGACGTGTCCATTATAATTTCCTGTTTTCTAGTTTATGGACTATTAATTTCAGTCGTTAATCACAGTCCTGATGACTTCGTTCCTGACACGATCCCAATTTGTTTTATCAGCTGTTTCTTTCTAAAATATTTCATTTTGCTGCTGTTAATATAATTTCTTGATTCTGTCTTTAACCGCCGTACTCAAAAGAAGATAACGTTCGGTCCAATATTTTTGTTTTGTTTTGTTCAACACTGTTTTGTCTTCCAGAACATTTCTGTAGAATTCAGAATTTGACTTTATTTTGTTAATTAAAATTTACAAATTGTAGCAAATATATTTAATAAATGCTTGTTACACGGTGATGATATCCCAGAAGACTAGAACATAGCATATATTAGCTCAATTTACAAAAAGAGCGATAAGAAGGCATGCCAAAATTATAGAGGCATAAGCGTGACAAGTGCAATGGGGAGGTTGTACGTCAGAATACTAAGACAGAGAATTGAAACGAATATAGACGACATAGAAGAGCAGTCTGGATTCCGTGCAGGACGATCATGTGTTGACAACATATTTGTATTACAACAAATACTAGGAAAACGAAAGCCTCGCAATCTGTCTACGCACCTCGTATTTGTCGATTTGGAGAAAGCTTATGACACAGTACCCTTAAAAAGTCTTTTTGAAACATTAACAAAGTTTGGCCTGAGCAAAGTTTATGTTCGCGCTGTCTGGAACATATTATATAAGGACTCAAAGAGTTTGGTGAGAGTGGGAAATGTTCTGACAGAATTGTTTTCTACCACAAAAGGGCTTAAGCAAGCGTGTAGCTTGTCACCTACCCTGTTTAAAATATATATCCAAGAAGCCATCAGTAACTGGAGAAGAAAAACATCAGGAATGGGAATTCAAATGGATGAGCAGTGCTTAACAACTCTCCTATTTACCGACGATCAGGTAACTATAGCGTGTGACAAGGACGACACAGACTATATGTTTAGAAAATTGAAAGAGGAGTACGAGAAATGGTGTCTAAACATAAACACGACTAAAACAGAATATCTGAAAATAGGAGATATGCAAGAAGAAAACCCAGATCTGCAAATCCATAGAATCGGAAAGTGTAGCGAATTCAAATAATTGGAAAGCATTATTTCAGAAGAAGATGGAACAACAAAGAATGACATCAAAAATAGGATACAACAGAATCGTTTGCTAAACTCATTACTTTGGTCGAAAAAAATGAAACTTCAAACCAAACTGACAATCTACACAACTATTGTGGAGCCCATTTTAACTTTTGGCTGCGAATGCTGGCAACTTTCAGATAAAGAGAAAAAGATGATAGAAACTGTGGAAATGGACTTCTTAAGAAGAGCGTGTAATATTTCTAGAATGCAACAGGTTAGAAACGAAGATATAAGAAGGAAAACAGGGCGCATATTTACAACAGCAGAAAGAATAGAATCCAGACAGTTGCTATGGTATGGTCACGTAATGAGGATGGAGGAGAAGCGATGGCCAAAGAAAGCATTGACTTACACACCACAAAACAGAAGAAGAAAAGGAAGACTGACAACACATTGGAGAACAGGAATTAGGAAAAGCATGAGAGATCGAGCTATTGAAGACGAGGACTGGAAAGATAGGGAGAAATGGCGATCGAAATGCGGGATGCGGCATAGACTGTAGGACCCCCGCTAATAATAATTAAAATTTACAAAACATCTTACTCAGCAAAAGGGCTTGAACCGTTTAAAATTCTCTAACCTATTGTGTAGCCTCTATGCGGCCTCCACGTAAAAATTAACTTATGCTACTGTGGTTGAAACAATAATACGGACATTTTCCCCCCAAAAGTATTTTTGCGACACCAGGACATTTCAAGAAAACACGAAATAATCCCCGTATAGGCTATATGGAACGTCCGGCTAGGCTAAGCTACATGCAAAGAATGTACAGTTTGTAGGTTAATCAGGTCAATTGAAATAAATTATATTCTATTTTAGTTTGTTAAATAAGAGGCTAAAAGGTGGCAAAAGGTGTTGTGAAGAAGAAGAAGAAGAAGAAGAAGGAGAAGAAGAAGGAGAAGGAGAAGGAGAAGGAGAAGGAGAAGGAGAAGGAGAAGGAGGAGGAGGAGAAGGAGAAGGAGAAGGAGAAGGAGAAGGAGAAGGAGAAGGAGAAGGAGAAGGAGAAGAAGAAGAAGAAGAAGAAGAAGAAGAAGAAGAAGAAGAAGAAGAAGAAGAAGAAGAAGAAGAAGAAGAAGAAGAAGCTTGCTTTAATGAGTTATTTTAAGAAGATTCCTGGATTTGAGGTTTTAATCATCTTTTTTTTGTAAATCGAGAAATTTGTTTGATTTGTTGTTTCCGAAGCAGCACTCGGTCCTAATTATTTTTACGTACGTGAGGGAAGCCCCAACACGGTCATTTCTAGGACGGCCCCTACAGTGGTGTATCGAGAATTTGGCCAAAGGGAGGGGGTCCGGGGTCCGGGGTCGGATCGGCTTCATACAGAAGAAAGAACAAGTTAAGAATAATTAACATTACTATCAATAAAGTGGTTGAAAAATGCATGATAACATCCTAAAATTAGTCAGATTAAAATAAACGTTAATAACATAATAAAAATACGCGTTATTGAAACATGTTTAAAAGATACTTATTAACTGAATTGATTCTCTTATATTTCATATTTCAAACGTATACTCTATAATGTTGTGTAGTAAACATTTTTGTATATTTAAATAAGATCTAGTGCTATATTAGCGTACACAGCTAAAAAAAAAATAAAATAAAACAGCTTAACATTAAGAGATTATCAAAATTGGTCAACTTTTGACTCTCTGGGAGGGGTCCGGTCCCGTTTGCCTCTACCCGTAAATACGCCCCTGGGTCCCTATTTTGTTTCATCACTCTATTGTGTTGTTGTAATATTGTATTTTTTGATGAAATAAAATTAAAAAAAAAGAAGAAATTCTACCAATTTGGCGTTTTACACGGGTGCCAAAGCAATTGGTAGAACAAATGAATACTCTAAAGAAAATTATATATTTTTTGTTGTTGTACCGTGTTACTACCAGATTTTAATTAACAATGTTTTTTCTGTAGGTGAATATGTACAGAGGATAACGTTCTTTGTAGCCTGCAGGTTGCACTTTAAAATGCAATATAAGTGCATTAAAAAGTGTTTAAAAATACCGAATAGTAGTTAAAAGTAAGGAAATTTACTCCTAGATGGCGCGTCAGTTCTGTATTTACGTTTAGTAAATGGAACTCCAATTTCATATTTAGTATTCTATATTTAGACAGAATAGAGTATATTCCATATTCTGTATATAGAATATATGTTCCCTGTGTATTAGAAGGGGAAATGGCTCATTAGAAGTGAAAGAACAGGATAGGAGGTAATTTATAAAATGGATGAAGGGCGGTAAAAAAGGGTTATAAGGAAGAAGAAGAATAAAAAGAAGAAGAAGCTTGCTTTTAATGCAATTTCGTGTTTTTAATTTTAATAACGTTCGTTTTGTAACTCTAAAAATTTATTTGGTTTTGTTTTTGTGAAGCAGCACCCGCCAGTTCTGCTATTATTTTTACGTATGCGAGGGAAGTAGCCCAATTTCTAGGGGCCCCTATTTTGTTTCATCACTCTATTGTGTTGTTGTAATGTTGCATTTGTAATACTGTGATGAAATAAAGTTAAAACAAAATTACAAATTTGGAGATATACACGCGGTACCAAATCAGTTGTTAGAAAGAATGAAAGCTCTAAAAAATTAATGTTATTTTTTTTACCGTCTTTATACTAGGTTTTAATTAATTAACATTTTTTTCTGTAGGTAAATATGGACAGAGGATAACGTTCTTGTAACCTGCAGGTAGTGGCGGATTATCTATAACGCTAGGGGATGCTGCAGCACCGGGCACCAGTGCCTCAGCTGTCAGAGGAGGCACCGTCCAGCTGAATTGACTAAGCAAAGCAAAGCTTATGATCACAGAACGCAATTGTTTGGTTTTTTTACGCAGTTATTAACCTTGGAGAGTGTCGAGTTGGAAAATGAAGCAAAAGTTCTTATATAAGTTTACCCGACCGATTTGAATAACGATCTTCTAATAGAATTGACTACGAGTAAAATTGCAAAAAAGAAGCTTTTCAAACCGTTGAAATTAAGATGATAGATTCCATGATACTACAGTTTGTCCGTTAAAAGTATTAAACTGGATTATTGACTGTAAAATGACTGATGTATTTTCGAATATATACACTGCTTTTTTTCTACTTTTGACGATTCCAATAGCTAACTGCGAATATGAAAGATCATTTTCTGTATTAAAACGCATTAAAGATATGTTGGATACAACTACGGGAGAAGAGAGATTATATTCGTAAGCAAGGTTGAATATTGAAAGCGAGATACTTGAATCGGTCGATTTAGAAGAAATTATACAAGACTTCGTTAAGGAAAAAACCAGAAAGAAATGGATCGATTAGTATTTTCTCAGCTTAATTAGGCCTACTATTATGCTCACTCTAATCACTATTTTGCTAAATATTTGTTGTAATTCAGAGTTTAATAAAATATTTTTTAACTTTCGGAATTCTGTATGCCACTTATCAGTGCAAGTAACGGATAAACGGTGGAATTTGAACGGTAGGAGAGGGGAGTGCACCACTCTGACGGAAGCATAGGCCACCACGCGCTTTTAATACACCCCTGCCTGCAGATTGCACTTCAAATATAATAAAAATTGTTTAAATTTTATCGTTCTCTGCCGACACCGAATAATAGCTAAAAGTAACAAAATTTGCTACCAGATTGCGCGTCAGTGCAGCATTTACGTTTAGTATTTATCTCCAATGCAATATTAGTTTTTATTTTATTCTGAGAGGATTAACAATAAACGATGACAATAGTCGACTATTTTTTTAAAATTATGTTTGTTATTTTAAACGAAGAAAAGTCTACATAATTTATGAACCTTTTTTTTCCAATAGTGTGTCCGTGTCATAACAGGTGCAAATTGTGTTTCATGTTTTAAAAAGTCTTAGATTCTAATTAAATAATTCAAACTATATTTCTAAACGATTCAGAAAGGTTATTGATAAAACTCAGGAATTATCGGTTCAGTTATGTAACCAAATGTGTGTATAGCCTACAGTAAAAATAACGGATCCCAAAAAATGGCCTTCCAAAACTTGAGAAGCGGCAGTTATACCAGAAAACTGATATTTTAGTGAAATATTTGTTAAAGTTTTATTAAAATATGTTTAAAATCTTGGAATATAAGAAAGCAAAGAACTTATTTGAAAAATAGAAATCAAAGTCACTTTCATGAAATAATTTTCAAAAAATTATGATAACCAACTTTGGTTCAATGACCATGGGCCTAATGCCCTTTTCTGTGGCGCTGTGTAGGTAAACAGACAGCCTATAGTATACAAATGAATAACTTTTTTAAACTGTGTTTAATCCAACAGAAATTGAAGGTTGGTGAGCTGACCATTTGTGATAGTTTTGAACAGATTGATTTCCATTATTGCGCAATGTGTTTGGAAGTTCTAAGGTAATTATTATTTTGGACAGTATGATACTTTTCACGTTATTTTACTGACCTTGGATTTCATTAAAGTCCAATTCTCAGACCCATAGAGAAGTGCGGGGTGAGCCATCACCAAGTATAAAGTTAGACGTGTTTCTTTAATTGTTGATTTTAGAGTTCTCCTGATGGTTCCGGAAACATGGTTGAAAGACGCATAAAGAACTGAACGCATAAATGGACTAAAATAAAATAATTGTAAATTTATAATTATTCATTTACTTGTACACTCTATACGCTTTTTGAGGATTTTTAAAATTAGAGAATGAAACTTTTCTGTTTGTGTGTGTGTTCTGACAGTTATTATGAGTAAGAGATATAAATTTTTGTCAGAAAATAATTTATCGTCAGAATACGTAGTTTACATTATCGTCAAAAAATACAGGCTAGTATTCTGAATCAGTAGTAACACAATTCAATGACACGGCCAAGCTTTACGCAGTTTACGTGTGAGCAACTAGATGGCAGCGCTCTATACGTTGGAAATTATTGGAGCTTGTCAGTCGATTCAAGCCAAGCGGATCCATTATATTTTCATAACAACACAAAATTTTCAACATTATCTAATGCCGTCCTACGAAACAGGTAAATGCATATTGTAACGTAACAAAGTTAAGGTCCCAGACGTTACATAAAAACTGTCCATAGAAATTCAAACAATACTCAAAGTATGCCATAATTAAGGTCAGGAAGGTAAACCTCACCTAATAAATATATTAATGGTACCTAGTAAGGTTACTAGGTAATAAAATAGTAAAAATGTATATAAATATAAAATATGGAGTGATCAGTGGAAGAGGTAAACAATAAACACAGTGTCTAATGGGATGAATTTACTATAGACAAGTTTGAAAAGAGTAGACTGTTTAATTGATATTTAATGTTTTATAATGATGTACGTTGTTGTGCTTTATCATGATATTTTGTTTACATGATATTTATTCTGTGTTTTGTATGTAGCAGGTGTAAAGCCATTGCTTTAAGAAAGTATTAAGTAATATATACTAATTTCATTCATGTTAAACTTGTATTTAAGTAATTAAATACAAGTGTATTTATTATGTATTGTATCAGGTTAAGTGTATTTACTTTGAATAATTAATGAAGATATCATAAGATAATATTTGTAAACTTGGCCAGGAAGACAATAATTGTTAATAAATTGTCAAGGGGTCATTGTAATTTAATTATGTTATAAACCAATGAAGGGTTCAATGACAAAATAAATAAATAATAATAATAGATTGAAACCAGGAAAATAAAAATTAGAATAATTGCCCATAAGCCAGTGACTCATTGTACAGTAGGTCAGGTCAGAAAAACTAAATTAAAAACAAAAAAATTAAACCTGGTAGTGGTGGGACTACCGGTAGACATGGACTCATGGGCAGACTTGTGCTTTGGGAAGGAATGAAGGGTTGGTTAAATAAACAGCTTTCATCGTCTTAATGTTTCATCGTCTGTTTTCTTGCTAGCTAGCCGTACGCTCGATCTGAGTCGCTTTGGGGGCACGCCGGATGACCCAGGTATCGGAGATGCGGGCCGCTTGGGCGCTGACGGGGTTTCGTCAATCTTCAAATGGTTGCCATTTTCTAAGTTCTCGGCCGATTCCTTTGATTTTAGTCTCAAACGATAGGCCTGTTGACGCTCTGCATAAGATTTGCCGGTTTTCGGTTTGAAATTTTTGGTTCGAGTTTTATCGCGATTTTTAGGTCGAGGCATTTCAAATTTTTGAGTTCAAATGTTGTTATTATTTTCTGTGAGTGCTTCTGGTACTCGAAATAGGTGTTATTGGAGAGATTTAGTTCTGAGGATCACATCGCACTTTGTATTTTCGCGATCGGACTTGTAGTTCTCGAGATATTTAAGTTTTAGTGGAGCAATTTAGAAATTTTCGGCGCAAAAACACCCTCACGCAGACAAAGCCTAGAGGCGACTGACGTCAGTTGTCAAAATTCTCAGTACTATTGGTGGAAGGGGGCCGAGCGACTCGATCACCTGACACCTGGTTTGCTGGGATTGGTTGAGCGGTTCGTGAGATAGTGGTATGCCGAAAGTACATTTGAAACATAACGGTCGATTTTCGCGAAACGTGCGAGTAAGACATTACATACCTATGGATTCCATGTCAAAAATTATAACACATGTAATAAAACAAATAGGCCTAAAATTAGTATTTTGTAAAAGGAAAATAATACCTTTTAAAATAAGTTGATCAAGAAAAAAATGTAGTAAAATGTATATGGTTTAATAATGCATATTAGGTGAAAGTTTTATGTGATTTAATGTAATTCTAATAAGGGAGTATTTTATTAAAAAAGTGTAAGAATATTTCCTAATTACGGCTCTAGGATAACAAATATTATCCAATAACAGAAGAAGAAAATGGTTGCTATGGACGACTGAATGCAAGATATCTTGTTGATTTCAACATTCAATTGTTACATGTGAATGGGTCAAGTTCAGTTAATACAAATCCAGAAAAGAATTTAAAAAACCTAATGAATGAAGTATAATAAATGAAAATTCAAAAATAATAATCCATTAAAAGGACAGTGGATCGACTGCAGAACTTACTCCTCAATCAATATAATTCGATCTTCTAATAAATTTAACGAATTCCCAAAAAACAAATTAATCAACCCATTAATGGCAAAGGAGTAATGATAAAGATCAACTGTGAATAAATGAAGACAATCCATAGCGTGGAGATGCTAAATTAATTAAATATAGTAAAAACGAACAAAGAAATTTAGAATCACGTCCAAACCTCACTTTCCACAACTGAACGAAATCTTAACACTACACAAATTCCATTGGGACCTGTAACCGCCAGAACCGTGAAGATTCACGAAGATCGGAGCTGAAACTTCTACCACCTCCTGGGACATCAATACCAAACTTTCATTGAAAAGACCGAGGCTGATATTTTCCAGACAATTTAATCCACAATCGTCTCTGCGTAGCGAAACACGGCCACCTTAAGTACCTTGTCAAATTACGGTAAAAAACCTGCTTATGTTTGAACTTTATATAATAAGATTTTATAACTAAATTGTAATACCTAGTAACCTTAAATTGCATTACCTGACCTTACTAATAGTTAAAAGAACTACATGTACCCTGAGATAAAAAACAAACTGAAATTATAATTAAATTGTAACACATCTAAAACCAGAATTCAATAACAAATCGATTATGTATTGTGTAATCGATATGGTGTATTAGTAGCAAGAGGAAGCAGCTGTTGGAATTAAAACATATATAAAATAAAGAATCCTTCTTGAATTTGACGATTTCTTGTTATTTGTAGAATAATTAGTGTATTTCGAATAGGGTGTCACTTACAGAGAAAGGAACGTGAGAACGCATCAAGGGGAACGACTTAACCTATAATAACGGGTCAATCGCCAACCACAGCGCTCGTTTGTTGACAGCTGGTGAATACGGGAGAATAGAGAACTAACTTACTCTCTCCGCTCTCTTCTCTTTACAATTTCGATAGTATATACCGACTAGGGTTGGAGAAAAATATTGAATTATTCAATATAATAACTGGAATATATATCGTTTTTCTCTTGTAAAACACTTGATAACTATTTAATACAGATCTATTATCAGGAACCGAATAATATCAACCACATAATAAATAATTTTCTTTATAAATAAATTAACATTGATTTGCAGGAGATCTCATCTACAGTAAAATATTACAATTTGACGCATTCCACAGTAGAGCTTTCGAACACTATCTAATTCAATAAGTAACAGCATTGTTATTTGTTACAAATTGGCGAACCCAACAGTGGGGCATAACATATTACAAATAACGTAATCGTTCAGATTACAATATTTAAGTAGGTGATATTTTCATGAATTTATTATATGCTGTAAGTATAAGTCTCAACTAAATATTTAAGCAGTCTCCTATGTTAGTAGCTATATGATTTTTGTTGGTGTTAAACGGACATAATAGTCTCAGACTGGACAACCTTAAAGCCGGCATAAAATTAAAACAGAAAGAATGCTTTACATGGTGGTAGCGTTGTTACCTCTACTACTTGTATGCTCCCTGAGCTACACAAATTGCTTGCTGTTTTCAACGGCTGAAGGTATTTTGCCACACCGTTTTAGTGTCTAGAGAAAAAGCGCTTGCCACACCGTGAAGCAAATAAAAAAAGTGTCAGATCGTAAAGGATGAACTTAAGTAAATTATCACACTACGACTGTGCAGGATTGCTGGTATGTGTTGACTATTAATAAAGTAAAAACCCTTTTTGTGTGACGTGTTTCATTTGATTTCCCACAGTAGAAATTCTGAGGATACATGTTTGGAAAGAAATGATGGACATTTGTTATAATTTGGTAAAAAAGAATATTGGCGCAGTAAGAATATTTCATTTGTAATCATATCTGCAAAAGTTCATATCATAATCTGTTCAGTAGTTTAGCAAACACATTAAATATTAAATTTTGACGATGTGTTTTAGTTTTTGTTAGGTTGGGTTAGACGTTTTTAGAAATGTGAATAATTTATAAAATAATAATCAACTTTTTACAGACTCTTGGACACGAGAAATAATACTTTGTGTGTGTACAGACATTATTTATAATCGAATATTTATAAAATTATATGATAAGAATCCTACATTTCTATTTTCCGTGAGGAAAATGAGGGGATCTAACCTTGAAGCTACTCTATGTTAGGAAAATGAGGGGATCTAACCTTGAAGCTAGTCTATGCCACCCATAGGAACTGATCCTAGTTACGCTACTGTGTTTAGTACCCATTACTAATTTTATTTTTACGAATGTTACTTAGTATGACTTTGTGTTTGAGTTATTAAAAAATATTTTCAATAATGTTTATACTTGAAATAATTAAACACTTTTACAATTTTAAACGCAATGCAAAACTTACTATATGGCTGGGTAAAAAAAAAAAACAAAAAAAAAACAGTGTATGGCAGCTGTCATGAATCATTTGCCTTGTCAAACTATCGCTACTAACACAGACACACTCAATCATACTTTATCCCGTCCATCAGACACTAAGAGTTCAGTCTCATGCAGTTCCATACTGTATTACACAGAGATGGTATTGAATTCTAAATTCATCTTGATTTCAGATTCGTCAGTTTCTAAATTCATAATCGTCAGTTGCCTCGCAAGTCTTATTCCGAGAATTGCTTGTTTACGCCTAAAGACGTGTCTAGGCGATCGACAAGAAATTGTGCTTTATTATCTGCACAGATTCCAGGAACGGCATATCATTTCCACACCGATACCGAAGAAATACAGTCTTTTACTTGTATATACGTCGTTTATGTCGTATGTATTTTCTTCCAGCTGTGTTTGTCAATGTGTAGGCCAACTTGAAGGCAATGAAGTATTTTATTTATACACTATAGAACGGGACTTAGCATAATAAGCTTCGAGGTTACGCAGTAGTAACAGCTCTTCCCCGCCCCTCGCCCAACAGCGTTGTCTCAGGTTACATTTGGTTATGCGTAGGCAATGGCGGGGAGGGCGGGGAGTGAAGCGACATGGCAACACCGCAGTCGACTCGAAGCTTATTTTGATACGTCTCACATAATAGTAAGCTCACTGAGTTGCAAAACTCGCTCACTATTTTGATCGAAATACATTTTACTGTTGTATAAATTGAATTATTTAATTTTATTACTTCCATGTTCTGTAAGGAAATGGAAGTATGGTTATCGCGAAAAAAATCGTGTTCGAGATAAGGGCTGATTCTGATTGTACTACTCTCAAAACATGAAGAAAAGTCCTTTTCCGAAAAGTGTCTGTGTGTCTATGTGTAGAATTATTTTCTATGGCGAATAATAACTGCTGCAAGTCCAAACAGAATCAAATAAATTTTTGCACATGTGGCTGAGTTGTAGAGGACTCAAGGCCTATTGATTTTGGTGAAGATCGGTTAAGGTGAAGGGGTAGTTTACCTGCAACATTTTATGTTTCAACGAGAATAAAGTACTTCATTTTGATGAATAATGTATCCTGAATAGAAGGTCATAACCCACTGTAGAAAGGTAGATGAAATATCTATAAATGAAAAGGTTAGTTGAAGGGGGAGGGGATAATTTTTTATACGTGTGCTACGTTATCGGCAACAAAGAAATAGTTTTCAAAATTCCTTCCCGGGCCGTTTCACCGTGGTCAAATGTTTTCTGAAAAAAACAGACGTTTCGGCAGTGCCATCTACTGCCATCATCAGTGAAAATCGAGTGCGCTAACGTGAGGTGGTATACTTTAGTGATCACAGTACTGTGGTTAAGGCTGAAGAAAGAAGTAGTTTCTACCGAAATATTTCATTTCGAAAATGATTTTAATATAAATCTTAGAACATGGACGTCATGTATGGTTTCCATACCGATATTTTGTTTAAGCTGTGAGTAAAGGTCTTTGTGCGTATCATTCTCATTCGTTAGCTGTGAAACTCCACGGGGAGGTGACCGATCATACATTGTTACCAAGGATAATGGAGGTTTTGTTGTACGGTACCTTAGAAAGTTAAAAAAAAACTAAAACAATAATTGTGTTAAAATGTAATTGACTTCTCTCCAGGTTATTAGGCCGTGGTCCGCTAGGCTATCCCGCGATGAATAACGGACGTTTCGGAATCACTTTTGGAGATCATCGTCAGTGTCAAAACGACTCGAGAACTGGCACGGAACTTCAAAAGATTCTTTTGCCACAGTACTGTGGTTAACTGGTAAACATCCTACCCAGTTTCCGAATCGTTTTTACGCTGAAGATAGTCTCCAACGGTGAGGCCGAAACCTCTGTTCTATGCGGCAGTAGTGGACCGCGGCCCGAAGTCAATTAAATTTCAATACAATTGACGCCGGCCGTGATAGCCTTTGCCCTTGAGTAGAACAATAATTACAAAACCCTTGGCTACCCTACTATTTTTTTCCTTTTAGTAAAATGACGTCAGCTGAGCAGACAATCATTGTTACCTTCTTATTACTACGAATACAATAAACACTAAAAATCTCGAACACTGCATTGGTTTTTCTAAGTTTAATTTAAAACAATAACGGCTAAATAACAAACAGGCATACTTTACTCGTAGCTTGTAACGCTATGTGTGTTTCCATAGATACATAAAGGTCTATGGCGAATAGTTTTCCCGAATATATGTAGGCCTAACTCGTAACAATATGTTAAGTTTTTGCGAACACAGCTATCAAACCTATTACGAAGACCAGTGGTCTCGAAACCTTTTTCACTTGAGGGCCGAATTGAAAAATCTTGAAAGTCAGGCGGGCCAACACACACACACACACACACACACACACACACACACACACACACACACACACACACACACACACACACACACACACACACACACACACACACATATTATAACAACACATTTATTTTTATTTATTTGGGATCCCCACACTGGAGCGCCAAATACTGTACAACAACACCACTAACGAATGTGTGTATAGATAGGTAGGTGTAATCGTAATAACAACGTACAATATAATAGAATGACCTTTGAACTTTTATTGCTTCAATGATTCGACTAATTTGCGGTTTAAAAATCTCATTATTATGTACATGTGTATTATACAGAAACACAAAAACATAAGATTTACTTATAACTATAATAAACATGTGGCTGTCATTTTATATTGCTCACGGTTTGCTCAGTATAGTGTGTTTAAAATTATTACTGACTTTTCTAATCTATCTTTTAAAAATAATTTCTTATTTTTTGTTGCATATTGTAACGTCACAGAACGTTCCATAAAGGAAATCATTTACATAGCAATTTATCATAAGAGGAAAGTGAGGTGAACAGTATCGAACCCATGTAGTCCTAAAAAATTGTGTAATTTTGTCTAATAATTATTACTACTGACATGAAAAAACGACCAGACTTTGACTAAGACACAAACCCCATATATATTATTAAAGTGAATAACAGTGAAAAAACCATAAGATACTATGAGAGAGACAAATAATATCAGGATCAACCAAAATGAACTCATTAATTATTGAGTTTAGTAACTCTGAATAGAGTATAAAGAACTATTTATTGTGAATGAATGGACATGATCCATTATTATATTATGTAATGTAAATAAAATAAATGTATTAAATGACTTAAATACATTATTAGAAAGAATCTAAGTTAAAATAAAAATTATATAATTGTAATGACAAAAAATATTAATGTGTTGGATTTGAGACCAAACACTCAGATTTCATGTAAAAATTAATTATTATCAATTTGAAATAAAAACTATATGTAATTGTCAAGCAGACAAAAATGAACAATTTATCTTAGATAAAGAAAGCTGTCAAATGAATAAAAGTCAGTCAAAATAGCCAAAAACTGTATTAACTAAAAACATGTGGTAGGCATATAATATTGTATGATTTATGGATTTAATGTTGCCAAAATGCAACCAAATTGCATTAAAAAGTTGAAATATAATATAAAGCGACTATAATAATATATTTGACTAACTTTGACATTGTAATAGTCGAGTTAGCAAAATATTTACCTATACCATGTATGGCTGGATCCAATCAACCAGTACAAAAAATAGTCATATCTGGCTAAATATTTACAAAATGTTGACAAAAATAAAAGAGAATGGTACAATACTTCTGTATACCATAAAAACGGACAGACTCAGTTGAAAATAAGATCAATTATGAAAGAATTTAACTTATAAGAGTGAGATTTCTCACACTATGAAAAAGGACATCTCAAGACCAGCCAATATGATGCTATGTTATCCTGTAATAAAGATAATATGTGTAAAGAGTAACCAGGTATCACAAAAGACAGACAATATAATAAACTCTGAGTGTACACTAGTGAAATACTATATATGTTAAAGAAAGAGACTAATTATTGTGTAATAACATTGACAACAACATAGGCCATGGGCATGGGCCATGTAAAATTGAAATTATCTATGTATTATATATGTTAAAATTTGTTTGTTTTGTTATAGGAAGATAGTAATATTGTGTGTTCATGTTATGGAAGAAACATAATAGTTTCACAACAATTTTTTGTTCTAAAAAATTGAATTTCAATGACAACAACCCAAGGTGAGAGTTGTATATTGTGTTACTTATTAGAGTTAATTTATTTAAAAACCAATCATAATTAGTATCACTAGATTCAGTTGAAAACAGAGAATCTAAATGTAATAATGGCATGCAAATTGTGAGTACTAATGTAAAACTGTTTGATAAATACCAGAGTAATTTTTGAAATATCCTTAGTGTGAAGAATAAGAAATTTGTTCTAAAAGCTTCGACGGAAATTAAATTTGTTCCATGATGTTCCATTTCTTAATTCTCGAACAATCTAGAAGGAATTTTTACACAAATATACCGGAAGTTCATGATCTCAATCAGCCTGACTTAGTATAAAAGAGAGACCAAATTCGACCCAAAACACTTGAAGCTTGAACTCCAGAACAGATGCATCACCCACACGACACTGATCAACGCAGTCAAGGCGAAACCAGAGGCGAGAAATCGACACAAGACCCGAAGAAAGGCTTTTCCCGTACATTGACAAACAGACTGACTTAACCTCTACAAGAATCTACGCCAATGTGTTGCTGAAATAGAGCAGCAACACGGCAAATTTTAATAGAAATTACGCAGCCAGAACGTCAACGGCCCAGGAGGGACCAAAACTTTAAATAGAGAACCAATTCTGCTGTGTTCGCATAGACAAACTGACTTGACAATAACTCCCTTAACGTAAACAAACAAACACAAAGCCTTTCTCGATACTGCAAGGGTATCAGCGCTGTGACGGCCAATTTGGTAACCAACGCGGAGCAGCTGATTTGTAACGGCGGGGTTTGAACGAAAATCTACTGCCAAACTGTTTCACAAAAAGTGCGGAAATTGTAAATGATCGCAATTTTGACTTAAAATAGATTCAGTGCACACATGAAGAGGCGAGATTGAAAAACTACCCGAGAGGAGTGTCCAGTGCGAGATTAATTAACCATTGGAACGTGAGTTATCAAAATTAAAGTCATTTTTTACCTGGTTACATTTTGTCACACAGTTGTACTACACATGCCACACACACCTTCAAATCACTTAATTTTTCTTGTAAAGCATCTTATTGATATGTCTTGGTAGTTCAAAGGAGTCACGTCCTGAGAGTAAAGATTTTTTCACGTATTAAACTCATGCTTTTCAACTGAGTAAAAAAATTGAAAATACTAGCCGATACTTGATTGGATAAATAAAATTGTCAATAATAATAATAATAATAACTTATGAATTTTTTCTTTTGTAACTCTGCAATTTTATAATTTTTTTATGAATGTTAGTCCTTCAGACGATTTGTTTGTTTTTGAAGAATCATTAAACTTACCTTATTTTTTCAAGCTAAACTGACTTGTTTATATTTTTTCATAGAAGTAAGATTTAAAATTTTTAATTTCTTTAATAATCACATTTCTTTCTTGGAACAAACGGTTCCAAGTGGCGCCCACAAAAAACATAGTATTAAGTTGTGTTACAGGACTACATCGCCCCAGAGGATCCGGTCTACAGTAAGTAACAAAAAGTGCGTGGAGGTAACGCCCGACATCATACAACACGAACAACACTTTTACACTATTTTTTCTTTTTGTTATAAATTGACGACTCCGACGTGAGGTTGTTGAAGAAGGGATTACGACCCCACAATCCCTTACTACACTATTTCTTTTTGTTATAAATTGGCTGGCCCAACAGTGGGGCTTAAAGGAGAGTATCCTAGAAATAGGCTACACCCTTCTACTTTTTTTTCTAATTGTTATAAATTGGCGCCCAACAGTGGGGCTTAAAGGAGAGTATCCTAGAAATAGGCTACACCCTTCTACTTTTTTTTCTAATTGTTATAAATTGGCAGCCCAACTAGTGAGGCTTGAAAAAACGGAACAAGCCCGGCAACTACCAACAGATGAAAATGCCGCAACCAAAGGGAAAAAAGGTGAAGAAGACTGTGGAACCCGAGTTAAGTGTGGAAGACGGAGAGGCAGTACAAATGGAGTAAACGGAATTAGAACCGCCTACACTAGAAATGGAAAGACCGATACAAACGGCAGAGGAAATAGAGGAACAAACGGGAGAAGAACCCATACAAATGGTAGAATAAACAGAGAAACCCGAACCAGAAAAAATAACAGGGAGTGTTGACGCGAATATAATAATGATGATGCTCCAAAGAATGAAGGAAGATAAGGAGGAAATAATAAAATCCCTGAAGGAGGATAATAACAAAAACATAGAATCTTTAAGGGAGAATATAACCGAGAAAATAAATGACAATGGGAAGAAACTGGAGATATTTCAGGAGGAGAATAAAAAAAGTATAGAGTCCCTGAAAAAAGAAATTATCATAAAGTACGAAACAGTAAACAAAACGATCAATGATAATAAAATCGATAGTGACAGGAAGGTCGAAAACATGGAGAAACAGTTGGAAAGGTTACAGGAGGGAAACAATACACGTTTCGAAAATATAGAGGAACAAACAGTAGAGACCAAACAAGATGTTAGAAATCTCGAAAACATGGTAAGGCAGAACCAAGACGCCATCATGCAGGAGGTGGGAGAAGTCCAGAAAGACGTTAGCGAGAGGATGCAGAGAACATATGACATCGCTAACAGGCTGGACGAACAAATAAAAACTAACAAAAATAGCATACTGGAAATAGACCAGAGAGAGAAAAACCTGCAGGAAAGATTAGAGGCGCTGAGAGACACACCTATACTAAATGCTCATACGTGTCACAGTGAAAACAGGGAAGTAATCAACTTCCAAAACTATCGACGAAACCCAATGGAATTTTTAGAGAGAATGGAGGAGTTTATCGGGAGAAATAGAGAAACAAGGTGGGACAGGATAAGGGAGATGCTTGACGAGACGTTTAAAAACACTAGGGATAACTGGAGGATAGCGGTACGACCCGAAATCACGAATTTAGCCGAGTTTAAACGCCAGTTCAAGGAGAAGTATTGGTCGGAGACTGCACAAAACAGGGTACGAATGGACATATTCTACGGCAAATACGACGCGTCCAATGGACAGTCCCCGACGTCTTATTTCCTAGGAAAGGTATGTTTGGCACGAAGGTTGATACCGCCAATCCCGGAGGAATGTTTGGTAAGGCAGTTAGCTGGACATTACAGCTATGGTATCAAAGATGCCCAATTGTACCAACAACTCCGATCTAGCCAAATTATTGGAAAATTGTGAATCCACTGGAAGGTTCCAGGATTACCAACCCCCCAATCGTAAGGTAGAATACAATAGCAACAATAACGGACCAAACCGGAATGGAGGTGGAAACGGTAACAACCTAAACACAAATAATCAGAACAATAATACCCCACCAAATGGCCGAAATAATAACGCTCAGTGTCCAAATAACCGCAACTATCCGGGACCAAACAGAAATAATTACCCCGAGAATAATTACGGTAGGAACTTCCACCAGGGAAACAGTTATCGCGGGAATAACTATAGGGGAAATAATTATGGTCAACGTAATGGTTATCGTAACGGGGGAAACCAAGGAGGAGGCGATAGGAGAAACCAAAATGAATATAGGCCCCAGGTAAACTATACAATGGCCAATAACCGACGACCATATCCACCCAATGTACCCACTTACATGTTTTACCCACAACAGGCGCCAGGTAACCCGGGTAATACATCGAATAGCCCACCTATTAATGGTAATCCTGACGTCAGGCAGGAAACACAGACGGGTCAGCAACCCAATGTTCCGGGAGACCGGGCCAATGAGACCGTGGCTCATTTAAACTAAATGCGGCAGTGGAAAAGGAAAACCGCCCTTCACTGAACCAATATTATGGGGTGACAAGTTACAAACATAGACAGGACAAAGACTGGACTATGACATTAAGAATAAATAATTATCTTAAGGATATTAGAGAAGAGTTATTAGAAGAGAGTGACAATATCGTTAAAAACCATAACAAAGGGAATAATGATATCGTACAAATCAAGGCAAATATCAATGGCATAGGAGCAATATTACTCATTGACACGGGGTCAAATGTATCTCTTATCGATAGTGTAGAGTTAGAAAGGATCAAACAAAACAGTAATTTACCCATACCCACTTTGCCTATAAATAACATCATTTTAGTCGGAGCAACGGGGAGGCATAATAAGTCGATAAAGAAACAGGTGTCATTAGAGATGACTAGTAATGGGGTAACGATACCAATAGGGGTATTAGTGGCGAATAATTTACCCATGAGTATCCTAATAGACTGCGATATACTTAGGCCATATAATGCAGTAATAGATTTGGAAGGTAAGGTGATAACTTTAAAAACTAACGAGGGAATTTGGACCAATAATTTAATCGATGTCCAAGGAGATGGTACAAACAACACACCTTATCAAGCGATAGTGAACCATTATTATTGTGCCGATCGTCCAATAAACATGCCTTTATATCAGGAGGAAAACCCAGAGTTGTGGTTAGACAAATTAGAAGAAATACGGGATTTCCAAAGGACGAAAGCAAGGGGTCTGATCAGCGAAACACAGGCGGAACAGTTAATCAAGGTATACAACAAATATAAACACATATTCTCAAATGCTCCAGATAAAGCCAGAGATTATCAATGCACCATAAAATTCAAAACTCCGGTGGAATTTACCAGGAAATCGTACCCGATCGCCTACTCGCTAAAGAACGAAGTCAGGGAAGAATTGAACAGGATGATAGAGGACGACATAATCGAGTATAGTCATTCGCCCTTTACCAGCCCAATCATAGCTGTGCCAAAAAAGAACGGAAAGGTACGTATATGTCTCGATGCTAGGGAGATTAACAAGATGATTGTTAACGACCGCACATCACCTGGGGAGATAGAGGAGATATTGAAAAAGTTTCACGGAACAAAGTATATAAGTTCATGGGATACCGTATGCGGCTACTGGCAGGTAGAACTCCACCCTGATAGTAGGATATATATGGCGTTCATATTCGAGGGCAGAAACTATCAGTTTAAGCGGTTACCTTTTGGTTTAATAAATTCTGTGGCGGTGTTTGTAAAGATAATGGACAGAATATTGGGGCAGGAAGTGCTGAAGTTTACGACAGTATATGTCGACGATCTACTGGTAACTTCAGCGAATTGGGACGACCATTGTAATAGGGTTGAACAGGTGTTAGAGAAACTATCAGAGAATAATATCACCCTCAAATTAGACAAGTCCCAATTCATTGCGAATGAGGTGAAATTTTTAGGCTTTAATTTAACAGAACAAAGGATTACTCCATCCAAAGAGAAGGTAGAGGCCATACAGAAATTCCCCACACCAAAGAATAGGAAACAGCTGCAGTCATTTTTAGGAATCTGTAACTATTACAGAAAGTTTCGGTCCAATTACTCAGAACTAACTGCCAGGTTCCAAAAGCAGTTATCAGCTAAAGAGAAATGGACTTGGGGACCAGAGCAAGATGGAGTGCTCGATCTCATAGAGGAAAAGTTTTTAGAAGCAGTAATGTTGCATCATCCCGACTTTACAAAACCATTTTTTCTAAACTGCGATGCCAGTAACGTGAGTTTAGGTGCAGCCCTATATCAGGAAGATCAGGATGGTAACCATTTAGTAATTAGCTTTGCTAGCCGCGTGCTGAACAGTTCCGAACGAAACTACAATACTACCGAAAAAGAATTGTTGAGTGTAGTTTTCGCATGCGGTAAATTTAGGACATATATATTAGGGTACCCCATAACAGTTAGAAGCGACAACAAATCTATATCATTTTTAAAGCATTGTAAACTGAACCACGGAAGGCTGACGAGATGGGTTTTGGCCTTGCAAGAATATAATATCACATGGGAATATATACCCGGCAAACAGAACGTAGCAGCCGACGTCCTATCTCGCGTCAATTATACCAGACCAAACCTTTGACGGCGAAAAGGAACAATTAGCAAAAGTATACCATATTATTAAGAGCAGGGAAGGTTTAAAAAATATTTTAAACGATAAACGTCACAACAAGAGGCCGATCCAAAATTAGGAGATATTAGGAAAAGGATACAGGAAGGCGATGAGGTCATAAACAGATATTACTGTATACACAACGACACTTTGTTTATAAGGAATACCCCGCACCAAGAGAATTGGAAATTAGTAATTCCACCAGCGATAGAGAGACCGCTAATAATCGACTATCACGATAGGTACGGACATATGGGTGCCCTCAAAGTAAGGAAGGCATTGGAAGAGCAATCATACATCAAAGGGATGAATAAGAAGGTGCAACTGGCGATACGGTCGTGCGATATTTGTCAAAAAGTAAAGTGTGATAACGAGAGAAAAGAAGGGTTCATGATACCCATAACATCCACCGAAAAATTGGAAAAGGTATTTCTCGATATCTGTGGACCATTTCCACGCAGCGGTGGGAGACACCGATATAAATTTATCGTAATCATCTTCGACCATTTTAGCAAATATACAAAGCTATACCCAATAACTAGGGCAACGACCAGGAAGATAATAGACATCATAATAGAGCGATATATAATGGAGGTAGGCCGACCGTATTCTATAATTACGGACCACGGTACCCAGTTTAGGGGAAAACTTTGGAAGGAAAACCTGGGAGAACACGGAATAAAAACGTACAAGACGTCTGTATATCACCCGAATAGTAACCCAGCCGAGAGAATGTTAAGGGAAGTAGGACGGTTACTGAGAACCTACTGCCATAACGAGCAGAAAAGATGGCATGAATACGTAGCATCAACCGAGGATTTTCTCAATTTCTCACATCACAATACCATCGAGGTGTCGCCATACACAGTTATGTTCGAAAGACCCCCACCACGAGAGATAAAAGAGATTATTAGTTTTCCCGACGAACCCGCATACCAATTTGAAAGAACCAAATTTTATAACAAGGTGTTAGAAAAAACGGAACAGCAACGGAAAAAATATGTCAAATCACAGCCCAAGGCAATTAAATATGAGGTAGGAGAAAAGGTGTTAGTTAAAAATAGAGAACTGCCCAGTGCTATACAAGGCATAACGAGGAAATTGCTACTCTTATATACAGGACCTTTCACGATCACCAGAGACAATAAAAACAATACCTACGAGGTAACTGACACGGTTAGTAACAAAGTAAAAGGTACGTATAACCAAACATCATTGAAAAAGTACCATGATTAAAAATCACAAGTCAAATACTCAATCAGTGAGCAAGTACCATGAACCAGGCAGTCATCGGGCTCGCCCGGACGCTGCCGTCACTGGGGCACGCACTGTGCTGTGCCCTACTTCAACTTGGCAACTTGGTAAGTACCATGACCATTTTTTGCATTTTGCATTGAATAGTGGGGCGTCTTTGCACCCGTGGCTTATTGCAGCTTCCGGGACGTGCCCGATGGCTGCCAGAAGAAAACAGTGCTGGACTTTCAAAAGAAGGTGGCCTAAAATATTCGGGAGGGACACGCCAACCAGTTAACTGAGAAGGCGGCGGAAAATTTTTTCAATTTTTGTTATATATAGGTTCCGGGTCATGGTAACACTGCCACCGGGCGCGGGGCGAACGGCAGATGCCGAACGCGCCCGGCCCGGCATGCAGGCGCCTTGTAGCGCCGGACGTTCCCCGCGAGGCAGGGATCCGCCGTGTCTTTGGCATCGGTAACAACGCCAAGCAGTCTGAAAATCAACTTACTTGGGGAAGGTATCTGACTGGGTAGGATGGTAACAAGGAGATAGAATTGCTCGGGAACCTAAATTAGAGCAAACAGAATTACGGGGGGTCGTCTAAGATCGCCCGAGGGCGTTTAACACGTATAGCGGGAGGTGGTTCAGACGTGCTGATAGATCGGAGATAAGGAAAGGAGGAGGTCGCTGCAGAAGCAAAAAGAGTTTCGGCAAGCGACCGGACAAAATCGGCAAGGGTAGGAACTCGAAGGCCTCCACGAATGACATCATTTCTCACAAACCATGGAGACCCCGACAAGGATCTGAGGGTACGGGCCTGGAAAGCTTCCAGCCTACACTTGTTAGTGGTCGACACAAGCGACCACCATGCGGGAGCAGCATAGGTCAATGTTGACCGGAGAAACAAAAGATAGATAGTAACTTTAGTGCGCAAAGCCAGGCGGTTGCGGCACGAGAGCATGGGAAATATTTTGGCTCGGACGCCTCGAGCTTTGTTGAGGGTAGCAGTCACGTGGCCGTTGAAGCTAAGGCGCTGGTCTAGCCGAACGCCCAAATACTTCACCGACTTTTGCCAGGCGATAGGCCTCCCTTCGAGGGAGAGGGCCTGGCATCGGGAAGTGGACTTGCTGGTGAAACAGATCGCCTCGGATTTCTCCGCGTTGATCAGCACCCGCCACTTCCTTAGCCAGGCCGGAAGCAGATTCAACTGACGCTGCAGCTTTGAACACGCAATTCGCGGGGACAGGGAGCTGCAGTAATACATTGCGTCGTCAGCGAATAGAGATAACGTGACTCCAGGAATAACAGGCAGGTCGTTCGTGTACACTAGGTACAGAACGGGGCCGAGGACAGATCCCTGCGGAACGCCAGCGGCGACGGGTCGAACTGATGAACAGGACCCTTCGACGCTAACCCTGAAGGTACGATCACTGAGGTATGACCGCAAGAAATGCACAATGGACGGTGGGATGGGGGAGTGAGCGAGTTTGTAGAGAAGACCTTCGTGCCAGACTTTGTCGAAGGCCTTACTCACGTCCAACAAGACAGCGCCCGTAGACTCTCTCTTGTTGGCGGCGTCGGACAATGCTGTGACAACTCGGACGAGTTGTAAAGTTGTCGAGTGCTCTCTACGGAACCCGAACTGTTCGCTCCGAATAAAATTATCCAGCAGCGGCCAGATGCGGGCGAGTAGGAGACGCTCAAACACCTTTGAGATTACTGGCAACAATGATATGGGGCGATAGCTGCCTGCAAGCATTCGAGGCTTGCCGGGCTTGGGTATCATGCTGATGTTGGCATTTTTCCACAGGCGGGGGAAGTATTGCAGCCGGAGACTGGAGTTGAACAGATCCAGGACCAATTCAACGCCCGAGGCCGGGAGATGTTGCAAAGCTGCGGCCCCGATCCGATCAGGACCAGGGGCGCGACGTCGGTTTAGTCGACAGATAGACGAAACTAGTTCGTCCCTGTCGAAGAGAGCTGGAGGGTCAGGTGGAGGGCGGGAAAAATAACCAGATAGGAAGTCTCGAACCACTACCGAGAAGGCAGGGTCCGAGACGCCTCCATGAACGGTGAATTGAGTCTCCATGCAGTCGGCGAAGACCTCTGCCTTGCCTTCCGGTGAAGAAACAATGCCGTTCGGGGTGTTAAGCGGGTTGCGAGTACGCTTCTCGCGAGTAAGGCGACTCGTCGCTCTCCAGACGGAGGCTGGGTCGACTTCAAGGGACTCAAGGTATGAGTCCCACTGATCAGAGTTTACGTCCCGCAAAAGTTGCTGGACGTAAAGAGACTGGGGCTGAAACCGTCGTTTGACGGCGGGATCTCGGGTTCGTTGCCATCTGCGGCGGAGCTTGCGCCGAAGCCAGATGGCGTGGATAACTTCCGGTTGAAGGGCCGATTTATGATTCACCTCTACGTTGTATGTGTGTCGATCCATGATACCTTGGACCAACTCCTGAAGATGAGTGGCACGGAGATCCAGATCGTCACTAGTGGCAATCGGGTCCGCTGGGACAGATGGTAACCTTCGAGATAGCTCGTCGTGATAGGAGCGCCAGTTGACCCTCCTAGCAGGACCAGCGGGAAGTCGGGGTGAAGCCGACACATCTCGAACAGTTATTAGAAGGGGATTGTGATCAGACGAGAGGTCTGACACTGACGAGACCTGGATGTTATGGGCCACGTTCCTGACTACAACTACATCAAGAACGTCCGGTCTGTGACCGGCATAGTGGAAGTGGGTAGGATGATCATCAGGGCCGATGACGTGCGTATCCGGGTCGTCTAGGACGAACCGGCGGAGTGATCTGCCGTAGGCGTTGGTAGCCCTACTGTTCCAAGAAGGATGTTTGGCGTTGAAGTCGCCGGCTGCAATTGTCGAGATTGGGTGGTCGAGGAGAGCGTTCCACTCCTCAGGCGGGGGCGGCGGGCTCAGGCCAGGCCGGAGATACGCGGAAACAATGCGCAACTCCGAGCTGCCTGCGTCCACTGCCACCGCGCAACCTTCGATGAGTCGAGTAGTTAGGGGGGGTAGTGGCCTGTGGGATATCCGCCTGTGGACCAGAATCGCCGTACCCCCTTTCGGGGGTTGGCGCGGCTGTCGGGGACGATCCTGACGATAACAAGTGTAAGAAGGAAGTGAGAATCGATGGTAGGGGGCTAGATGGGTTTCGGAGAGAAGCACGACATCAACGTCGTACTCCACGACGAAAGCCGCCAGCTCAGATCGACGAGAGGAAACGCCATCGGCGTTCCAAGCGACGATCCGCAGGGATCTAGCCATTGAGGGGGAGGAGAGGGAAGAGAGCAGAGAGAGATTGGAAGACTAACATTAGCACGGTAGAGGTGTCAGGAGCAGACCTGATGCTTTCAACAAGTTGAGTGGCCCAAGCCGTCAGGGGATCCGCTGGAGCCCGAGAAAGTTCCCGGGACCCGCGCGGACGTTCCTGAGGAACTTCGGCCAGGACTACAGATGGCGCTGGGTTAGCGGACTGAACTTTGGTCTGCTCACGCGGAGGTTGGGAGATGACAGGGGCGGGAGAGTCCCGCTGAGGTTGGGCAGGACGAGCCTGCTGATGGCGTCGGCCGGGAGTCCGGCGACGAGAGCGCTTTTTGGTACCCTTGCGGGCGGAAGTGGTTGACGATGATGTCTTAGCAGCAACCGCTGCGTAGGAAGGGCCGGGCGCTCCGGCAGGCGCCGGGAGTGGAGCCGTCACAGGCGCCGCCGGAGCGACGCCTGCAGGCGGGACTGAGACCGCGGGAGCGACAGGAGTCGCTGCCGGGGCCTTGACAGATGAACCGGAGAGAGGGGGGAAGACCTCTCGCCGATTAGGGGCCGGGCCAGCTACACGACGCTGCGCGCCAGGGCGTGCAGATCGCTGCTGTCTTTCTGCCTCGATATATTTAATACAACCCCGGTAACTAGCCGGATGGGCGCCCTTGCAGTTGCAGCAGTACGGGACAAAACCCGGCACACGAGGCTTATCACAGCCACGGTGAGGGTCGCCGCACCGCACGCAACGTGGGGGCGCATGACAGAACAGGGATGAGTGCCCGAAGCCCTGGCAGTTGAAACACTGAGCAGGGCCTGGGCGCGGGTCAAATGATCTGACTGTCACCCTCAGGTGAAGAAGTGTTTGGAGGCCATAGACCTCCTCGAAATTTCCAGTCTTAAGCAATTTAACTAGAAAAGTATTGACGGGATGTTTGGAGTCCCCTTTGCCAGCGTGCAAAACCGACGCGGCTGTTGGCGTATAGTCAAGAGACGTCAGCTCCTGCACGATAGCATCGGAGGGAGTATGATAGGGAATACCCTGGATAACAATTTTAACCTCACGCTCCTCAGGGAGAGCGAAGGTATGAAAGGAAATATTCCGCGCTGACAGAAAGTGCTGAACAGCGCGGAAGTCAACAATGGTTTTGACGACCAGCTTCAGCGATTTGCCGGAGCATTTCGCTTCCACGGACGTCGAAGGAAGGGCGGAACGGAGGTTGGCCAAAAGCTGGGTATAATTCCTATTATCGGGGATGATAATAGGCGGAAACTTAAGGGTAGAAGGGTCAGGCTTAGAGGAAGAAGATGCAAGATTGACAGACTGCCGGCCGCTGTTACCTGAATCAGCGACCTGGTTTGGTGAGGCGGGAGACTGACTGGCGGCGAGCTTTCGCTTGCGTTTGGCGCGTTTGCCATTCACAACCGAAAACTCTTCATCTCCCGACCCAGCACTCCCCATATGCACGTCAGAAATATCACTGTCACTGCCACTTTCACAATTATCACGGGGGAGAGGTGAAGAGAGAGGAGCAGAACCGCAAGCTCCCAGGAGAGAGCTTAACGGTTCCGGCAAAGGCAGATCGGCATTATTTGACGCCATTTCGGAAGCCCGAAATGGACGTCAAAGGTGGTTATAGGAGTATGAACACACCAGCACTGATTAAACTAACTGACAGGCACTGACACACGTACTCACCAGAAGCCGCACAGCACACGAACACAAAAACGGCCGCGCACTACACTGCACTGAAGATACTGCCAATAACTCACTAGTTTAGAAGATTTCACAAAAATAATTAATTAGAGCACAAACTCAACACTATTTCTTCACTTGAGGAAAAAATCACTTTGAAATATGCACAAATAACTGATAAATCACCTGGCAAAAACGCCATGCAAACGGACACAGCCTACCCTGGCAACAGCTAGAGGTAGGTACCATGACCAAAAACCCAAGTCAAATACAGCATCATTGAGAAGGTACCTTGACTAAACATGTTAACGTGAATTTTCTAACTTACCCATAATTAGAAAGGAGGTAGAGATTATTAAATAAATATAAATATTATTGTATAATTATTATTATTAATAAATATTACGAGATGGACACATTCCACCATAGGCAAGATTTATTTCCAATAGCCATGTCAACGTATATTTACCAACTTACCCGTACTTAGAGAAGGAGAGAGATTATTATTAATAAATATTACGAGATGGAAACTTAGTAAAGGAGAAAAAAAGGAGAAATACTGTCATATATTTGATACTAAATGGAGATGATAAATGAAAAAAAATGGAAAACAGTGAGTTACATAAGGAGGTAATGATGAATATAAATATAGCTATTAACATTGAATGATTTTAAACGATAATTTTACCTGCGGAGAACGATATATTAATATAATTGCGAATTAATCAGAAGAGTTTAAGAAAGGGAATTTATGTGTAGGAGCCTATGATTTTTGAATATTATATTTTTTTATTATTATTATTATTTGTTGCGAAGGTGCAATTATTATTTTCTGGACAGGGATGTGTTGCCTCTGATTTCAGTAGTTATAGATAGGGAAGGGCAGAGAATGTATGCCATAGCGAGCCACTCTGACTCCCAACCCTCTATGAAAGTTAGGCAATTGATAGGGAATTATATCAAAGATTAATTAATTAACATCAAGGTAAAAAGGAAAGGAATAGGTGATACGACAAAGAACGAACTAGGAATATTGAGTTGGATTAATATATTAAAGGAGTAGTACAGGAATTTAATTATAAGATAAGAGAATGAAATATAAAGAAGCTAATAAAAGGTTAATATAGAGATGATAATTTCATCAAAACCAAAGATATGTTTTTCAAAAATTATCAATTTTAACGGAGAGACATATGTAACGTCACAGAACGTTCCATAAAGGAAATCATTTACATAGCAATTTATCACAAGAGGAAAGTGAGGTGAACAGTATCGAACCCAAGTAGTCCTAAAAAATTGTGTAATTTTGTCTAATAATTATTACTACTGACATGAAAAAACGACCAGACTTTGACTAAGACACAAACCCCATATATATTATTAAAGTGAATAACAGTGAAAAAACCATAAGATACTATGAGAGAGACAAATAATATCAGGATCAACCAAAATGAACTCATTAATTATTGAGTTTAGTAACTCTGAATAGAGTATAAAGAACTATTTATTGTGAATGAATGGACATGATCCATTATTATATTATGTAATGTAAATAAAATAAATGTATTAAATGACTTAAATACATTATTAGAAAGAATCTAAGTTAAAATAAAAATTATATAATTGTAATGACAAAAAATATTAATGTGTTGGATTTGAGACCAAACACTCAGATTTCATGTAAAAATTAATTATTATCAATTTGAAATAAAAACTATATGTAATTGTCAAGCAGACAAAAATGAACAATTTATCTTAGATAAAGAAAGCTGTCAAATGAATAAAAGTCAGTCAAAATAGCCAAAAACTGTATTAACTAAAAACATGTGGTAGGCATATAATATTGTATGATTTATGGATTTAATGTTGCCAAAATGCAACCAAATTGCATTAAAAAGTTGAAATATAATATAAAGCGACTATAATAATATATTTGACTAACTTTGACATTGTAATAGTCGAGTTAGCAAAATATTTACCTATACCATGTATGGCTGGATCCAATCAACCAGTACAAAAAATAGTCATATCTGGCTAAATATTTACAAAATGTTGACAAAAATAAAAGAGAATGGTACAATACTTCTGTATACCATAAAAACGGACAGACTCAGTTGAAAATAAGATCAATTATGAAAGAATTTAACTTATAAGAGTGAGATTTCTCACACTATGAAAAAGGACATCTCAAGACCAGCCAATATGATGCTATGTTATCCTGTAATAAAGATAATATGTGTAAAGAGTAACCAGGTATCACAAAAGACAGACAATATAATAAACTCTGAGTGTACACTAGTGAAATACTATATATGTTAAAGAAAGAGACTAATTATTGTGTAATAACATTGACAACAACATAGGCCATGGGCATGGGCCATGTAAAATTGAAATTATCTATGTATTATATATGTTAAAATTTGTTTGTTTTGTTATAGGAAGATAGTAATATTGTGTGTTCATGTTATGGAAGAAACATAATAGTTTCACAACAATTTTTTGTTCTAAAAAATTGAATTTCAATGACAACAACCCAAGGTGAGAGTTGTATATTGTGTTACTTATTAGAGTTAATTTATTTAAAAACCAATCATAATTAGTATCACTAGATTCAGTTGAAAACAGAGAATCTAAATGTAATAATGGCATGCAAATTGTGAGTACTAATGTAAAACTGTTTGATAAATACCAGAGTAATTTTTGAAATATCCTTAGTGTGAAGAATAAGAAATTTGTTCTAAAAGCTTCGACGGAAATTAAATTTGTTCCATGATGTTCCATTTCTTAATTCTCGAACAATCTAGAAGGAATTTTTACACAAATATACCGGAAGTTCATGATCTCAATCAGCCTGACTTAGTATAAAAGAGAGACCAAATTCGACCCAAAACACTTGAAGCTTGAACTCCAGAACAGATGCATCACCCACACGACACTGATCAACGCAGTCAAGGCGAAACCAGAGGCGAGAAATCGACACAAGACCCGAAGAAAGGCTTTTCCCGTACATTGACAAACAGACTGACTTAACCTCTACAAGAATCTACGCCAATGTGTTGCTGAAATAGAGCAGCAACACGGCAAATTTTAATAGAAATTACGCAGCCAGAACGTCAACGGCCCAGGAGGGACCAAAACTTTAAATAGAGAACCAATTCTGCTGTGTTCGCATAGACAAACTGACTTGACAATAACTCCCTTAACGTAAACAAACAAACACAAAGCCTTTCTCGATACTGCAAGGGTATCAGCGCTGTGACGGCCAATTTGGTAACCAACGCGGAGCAGCTGATTTGTAACGGCGGGGTTTGAACGAAAATCTACTGCCAAACTGTTTCACAAAAAGTGCGGAAATTGTAAATGATCGCAATTTTGACTTAAAATAGATTCAGTGCACACATGAAGAGGCGAGATTGAAAAACTACCCGAGAGGAGTGTCCAGTGCGAGATTAATTAACCATTGGAACGTGAGTTATCAAAATTAAAGTCATTTTTTACCTGGTTACATTTTGTCACACAGTTGTACTACACATGCCACACACACCTTCAAATCACTTAATTTTTCTTGTAAAGCATCTTATTGATATGTCTTGGTAGTTCAAAGGAGTCACGTCCTGAGAGTAAAGATTTTTTCACGTATTAAACTCATGCTTTTCAACTGAGTAAAAAAATTGAAAATACTAGCCGATACTTGATTGGATAAATAAAATTGTCAATAATAATAATAATAATAACTTATGAATTTTTTCTTTTGTAACTCTGCAATTTTATAATTTTTTTATGAATGTTAGTCCTTCAGACGATTTGTTTGTTTTTGAAGAATCATTAAACTTACCTTATTTTTTCAAGCTAAACTGACTTGTTTATATTTTTTCATAGAAGTAAGATTTAAAAATTTTAATTTCTTTAATAATCACATTTCTTTCTTGGAACAAACGGTTCCAAGTGGCGCCCACAAAAAACATAGTATTAAGTTGTGTTACAGGACTACATCGCCCCAGAGGATCCGGTCTACAGTAAGTAACAAAAAGTGCGTGGAGGTAACGCCCGACATCATACAACACGAACAACACTTTTACACTATTTTTTCTTTTTGTTATAAATTGACGACTCCGACGTGAGGTTGTTGAAGAAGGGATTACGACCCCACAATCCCTTACTACACTATTTCTTTTTGTTATAAATTGGCTGGCCCAACAGTGGGGCTTAAAGGAGAGTATCCTAGAAATAGGTTACACCCTTCTACTTTTTTTTTCTAATTGTTATAATATGCATTACTTCTTTACGTTACTTTAGTAAAATTCTTTTTCTTTCAAAATCAGATATCAATCTTTTCAGTAAGTTATTAGTAAAAGAATTTAAATATTTCTGTGAGTATTACTTTTGATTATTTGAATCTTACCCTAATTAATGTACAAGAAAAGTTACATTTAATCTTACAATTTACACTCTTATTAAATTAGTGTCTTTCTCTTATTATTTTCTATTTGTTTTACAAGATTAAATTGTCTTTTATTCAGTCTTTGGTTTAGATGAAAATATGGCTTTCTTTCACCTTATTAGTAGTGGTTCCTCAGCGTACCCTCCTGGTCCTGGTCCTGAGTCTTTTACTGGTGAATCCCTCGTAGACGTGTAGTCCCGAGTCCGTTCCTCGTCCTCCGTACTCCTCTCGGAATTCATATGACTCTTCCTCTACGTCTGGGGTTTGTGCCATGAAGTGTGCTGCTTCCTCGTCCTCCGTATTGGTCTCTGGCTGCAACTGTAGTTGAATACAAGTGATGCTGTTGTCCGCACTCGCTTCCAACCGCCGCTCTAGTCTGACGAAAATATGTTGTCGTCCAGCATAGCCTCCGGCCGCATCAGTGGTCGAACAAGGAAGAGTTTTCGTTCGGCAGAGCCTCCGGCCGCTACGGTTGTTGAACAAGGAAGAGATTGAGGCTGGTGTGTGTCGGGTATTTATAGTCTAGGGAGCAGAATGCCTGTTTCGACAATTCTCTGCAGGAATGGTTTTGTCGTGGCGTCACTTTTACAAACACGAATATTCATACACTTTTTGCACTTGTTTTCGCAATATACGAAATCTTTTTGCGAATTAACCAATCTTCATTCGGTAGGTAATTGTTATGTGTATAAGCGTGTGTTGACGGTTTTTTATTATCTCACTTATTATGGGATTTATTGATATTTAATTTGACTACATTCGCAATTTTTATTATATTTTTACACTTTTTCGTACACGGGTGCGTCTTTATACAATACACACAGTGGTGTATTTGGTTTTGTAATAGTGTTTACACTCTCATCATGGCTTAAATAATTCAGCATTTTATTAGCGTTTATTTAGGGCAGACGCTTTTGCACGAATCAACCAGTTTCACACACACACACACACACACACACACACACACACACACACACACACACACACACACACACACACACACACACACACACACACACACACACACACACACACACACACACACGCACACACGCGCGCGCGCCAGATACACGTGTACACAGACGCAACTGTGTATGGCGTGATCGACTTGTATCGACAGGCAGATTCATTGCTTCCCTAATACAGCTTTTGCATCCAGACTTATTATTATTACTAACAATATCGATTAATTATTTAAATTATCTTAAATTATTAATTAAATTACATTAATTACCTTACTACTTATGCAATGCACAGTACCCTATACGTTTGTACTGTTGCAATATATATTGTAAACTTATTTTTTTAAGTTTACGAAATAATCAAGTCAATCAAATAGATATTTAAATAAAAATTAGAAGCAGACTTATCCAAAGAAAACAAATTCATTTATTCAAAGTAATGAAAATAAAAGTAAGGAAGAAATAACATTAATGTATTATTTTTTGGCTTCCTTATGTGCGTATGGGATGTGTGGATTTGCTTCTGACATATAATGTCTGCCTATTTTGGGTCAAATTTTGATTCTCCTATCACTAAAATGGATTTCAAGTGTTCGTCTGACAAGTTAGGCCCTGTACTTTGTTTTTAGAAAGTTCATTTTTGAAAACGTTTGTTCGCAGATATAGGTCGATCCAAACATTGAAAGCATTGCTCTTGCCAAGCTCACGAGGGAATCAGAATCTTTACTTTAGGTTGATGCGAGTGAAAAGCGTGATTCATACAAGGCAGTCAGACGAACAAGCACATTAACCACGTAAATGTTTTAAGTTTGTACAAAATATTATAACATTTTACTGAACTTCTTTCTTGTTTAGTTATTTAGTAAAATGTTATAATATTTGAAGTATTTTGACGATCTATTTAAAAACTGCACGCAGCATCGGCTGATTTGCCGCGTGCCGGATAATGACTCTTCGCGGGCCGGATCCGCCCCGCGGGCCGTAGTTTGGAGACCCCTGACGTACAATCGCGTTACTTTACAGTGGCCGCTTCATAGCTGCGCGAAAAGCGAGGGTGGTGGGGAGACTCAGTGTGCTCAGTCGTAACACTACATTTCAAAAACGTCCGTCTTTTTACTGTTGCTACAGACGGCTTTATGGGTGCCCTTAACTATTTAATTATTACAAGTCGGGGTTTACACATCCTGACATTTCCGGATTTCATTCAACTAACAATAATTTTACCCAGTCTCGAAACTGTATCAAATATGTATTTGTAATACCAGAACAATGTTATTTGTTACATAATGTAAATAATAAATAATTACTAGTATTGGCAGCTGTTCTCTCCTGAATTGTTTTATTTTCCTGAGATATTCAATTATTTTTGCCCTTATGTCTTGACGTTCATTTAATACACTTCTATTATTTCTAATCTTCTTCCATTTAAACCCTAAGTTTATAATAACTTTTCTTAAACATGATAAGCTGCCTTGAAAGTTTACACTAGACTTAAGAAATTGATGAAGTTTTTCGTAGTGTCGTATATGTTTTTTGTATTGAAAATAATAATTACATGAAATACAGGCATATACGGTAAATGTTTCACGGTAAATTTTTTTGAAAACGCATCAACACTTACGCACTCAGTGAGATGTGCCGTTACACTGACAAAAAACAGGGTTCTGCGCATATCACTTTCACCAAGGTTGCCGGCCACCATAAAATACACAAGTAGTAGACTATCGCGGCCGAAGTCAGTATTTAGATAGTTTAAAATTTTCGGGCTGTTCGGCCATGGTCGATTGTTTGTTTCTGATGTCATTTTATTACTGCCATGTTCCGTAAGGAAATGGAAGTATGCTGGTCGCGAAAAAATCGTGTTCAAGATAAGGGCAGATTCTGATTATACTACCATCAAAACATGAAGAAAAGTCATTTTCCGAAAAGTGTGTGTGTGTGTGTGTGCGTGTGTGCGTGTAGAATTTTTTCTATAGCCAACGATAACTGCCGCAAATTAGAACAGAATCAAATAAATTTTGTATATGTCCTCGATTTGTAGAGTACTCAAGACCTATTGATTTTGGTGAAGATCGGTTAAGAGAGAGGGGTAGTTTACCTGCAACATTTTACCTTAAGAGTAAAGTACTTAATTTTGATAAATAAACTATACTGAAAAGAAAGTGATAATAATCTACTGTAGAAAGGTAGATGAAGTATCTATAAATGAAAAGGGTAGTTGACGGGGAGGGGTAATTTTCTATTAATGAAAATGACAGTTGAAGGGGGAGGGTGTAAATTTTTATGTGTGTACTACGTTACGGCAACAAAGAAGTGGTTTCTATGGAAATATTTCATTTCAATTTGTAAAACTTGTTAGATTCTTCAATTTATATTTTAAAATGTTTAATATGAATCTTAGAATGTGGAAGTCATGTATGGTTTATACCGATTTTTTATATATTTTATTTGTGTACTACGTTATCGGCAAGAAAGAAGCAGTTCCTATGGAATTATTTAATTTCAATCTGTCAAACATAAATCTCGATTTACAAAGAACACACCTAACTTGTAAGAAATTATCGAACCGAATTCAAGTAAACGATTTTAAATATAAATCTTAGAGGATGGAAGTCATGTATGTTTCTCTATACCGACTTTTTATATTTTTTATATGTGTACTACGTTATCGGCAAGAAAGAAGTAGTTCCTATGGAATTATTTAATTTCAATCTGTCAAACGCAAAACTCGATTTACAAGGAACACACCTAACTTGTTAGAAATTATCGAACCGAATTCAAGTAAACGATTTTAAATATAAATCTTAGAGCATGGTGGTCATGTATGGTTCTCCATACCGATATTTTATATGCCCTAGACGTTTCGGCTACCCACAGGGGGGGCTTTTTCAGTATTGAAAAAATAAAAATAGTTTGACAAGGGTAGTAGGGTACAAGGGTGTAGGCCACACGTACGCCAAATCGAGGAAAACATCAGTGTCGGAGGTGTACAGGGTACCACTCCATTATATAGCTCTGAGGTATCCTTAGTACCGTGTGGTATGATCCTCTATGCTATAAATGAATTTAGAAAGTGGTAAGCAGTACTATTCAGCTCATAATTAGTATCCTTGTGGTTAATTGTATGCACGCGATATACACAGTCATTGGCTTGCTTTCAGGAATAATTGTTGTCTCCTTCAATTGTACAGAAGCTGCCAGATACTGTCCTGAATATTTTACCTCACAGCTCACTTGGATTCGATTGTTATTAATTATAATTCGCGGAAGAACCTACAAATCATACGAGTATATAAAAAAATGTGTGGATACCTACACCTTGCTGTAAAAATTATCTATATAGATTTGTTGCTGTATACTTTGATCTGATTCAGTGGAGCCATCATATAAAATATTTAGTTATGTTCATGACTACAATTTGAACAGTTTGTATATCTACTCTGAGGATGAGATTCAACAATGGCCACAAGTTCCCTACGGTCTTTCCAGTTTTAATTATTTAGTTGTTAATAGGTGCTTCTTTGGTCTTAGACCTCTGTTCCAGAGCAGAACAATTGCCAGGACCATCAAGCTACTTCTGTATAAAACACTGATCCGCCCAGTTCTCACCTGCGGTTCTGAGACCTGGACCATTTCTAGAATGTCTGAGTCAAGCCTGCTGGTTCATGAACGCAAAATCCTCCGCAGTACTTTTGGTCCAATATGTGTGGGAGGTGAATGGTCCAATTTGTTGGTGAAAAGGACCAACAAAAAACTGAACACTATTCTAAAGGAACCAGATATTGTGAAAATGATAAAACTTGATAGATTCAGGTCGGCTGGACATGTGATCAGAATGGGGAGAATGAAATACCCAGAAAGGCACTCACAGAACAGATCTATGGCACCAGGAGAGTTGGTAGGCCCAAACTACGTTGGGAAGACGGTGTGAACAATGATGCGCGCCATATTCTTGGGACCCGGAACTGGAGAGCAGCTGCACTTGACCAGGACAACTGGCGGAGGCTGTTAAAGGAGTCCTTGACTCAGTAATGTGTTGTCGCGCCTATGAAGAATTATTTGGTTGTTAGTTATAGTGTTGTGTAATATGATTTATAATAATCTGTCTGCTAGATAACATTTCCTAATAGTAAGATAGATATGTCATTTTTAATATTATGGAGCAATCCCCATGCTCCATTGCCGAATTTATGGTACTTAGAGATTAATACTATAATGAAAAACAGATTATTTTATGTTTTAGAACAGAAATCTTGAAAATATATTGGACATTGTGTTTAGTAAACTCATTGGACATTGTACAGTTCTACCTTCTGTTGGGGGTCTGATCATAGTAATGATTGGACAGATTCTTCTGTGCCGTATAATATTAAAGTTACAAGAAAGGAGACTAACCAGAAGTCAATGATGGAATGGACGAAAACCAGGTAATGGTTAGGAGCGAGCCGGAAGTCCATCATGAACTTATCTTATGATGAAGATTTAAAATTAAAGAAACTGATTAGCTAAAACAATTATATTTCTTTTAATTTACACAGAATTGTTGTTCATTAATAAATCACATTACAAATTTTAATTTCATCAAATCTAAAACGGTAATCCATGTAGGGCTACTGCATGGCGTTATGTAAACTGTATTGTCATGACATCTAGTGGTGGGTTTTGAATTTAACGGAGTTGTATAAAGTAGAGTACTTGTAGTTTTATTTGCCGGTAATGAAACCATAACCGACTTGGTTAAAATTTTGTAGACACTTGTACTTGTTATCACTTGTTGTTTACGAACTGATATTATAGGGAGGGATCCAAAGATTTATTTTAAGTAGGGGTTAGAAATTATTATAAACCTGAAAAATTATTATTTATTTTTATTTTATTCTCTAGAAATAAACACGTTATTGTATTGAATATTCTTACAGTTATTACAATTTTGTAATATCAAGTGGGACGTAAGTCTCTTTCAGGGGCGTATTTACGAGTGGGGACGAACGGAACCGAAACCCCCAAAAGGATCGAAAAAGTTGATGAATTTTGTTAATATTTAATTTTAGGCTACTTATTACTTTTTATTTATTATTATTTTAGAAAAGTAATAACTCTTTTTAAATATACAAACAGACATATTACACAGCATTTGCATGTATGTTTGAAATATAAAATATAGGAAAATCAATTCACTCGATAAGTATCTTCTAAACAATAATTCAGTAACGCATATTTTTATTGTGTGTTTACCGTTTACTTTAAAAGGATTGATTTTAGGATATTATCACACGATTTCCAACCACTTTAAAGATAGCAATTTTGATTTGTCTTAACTTGTTTTTTCTTTTGTATGAAGCCGACTCGATCGGACCCCCCCCCCCCAACAAGGCCAAATTCTAGATCCGCCACTGGTCTCTTGACAAAAATATATTTTTTTATTGTTTCAAGCGATCCATGGCATAGCCTGTATTCTCAAAAATGGTACTAATGGTATAGTATGTATAGTACTAATGGTACTAAATGGGCTTATTACTACTACTTCAGCGATACAGCCCAAAGTCGGGCCCTTGTTGTATTTAATTTGTGCCACCACTCATCTATGTCCATTGTTGATCTCCATCAATTCCTTATTGGCATCCCACTTCCCACGGTCTTGTAGTTCGGTTTTCCCCGCCTCCTTGTCCAGCAGGCTTCGGGTTGCCATGCACCCTGACTAGTGACTGACCATTTCAACCTTCATAGTTTTATATACTCTGATAGCCTATGAGTAATTTCTTTTACCCATTGTATTATTCGTGATTAAAGTTGATCCTCCAGGCTCGATTATACTTCGTCGGTCTTAATATCCTTCTACGGAGTTTCCTTTTAAAGCTTCCCTTAGAACTTTCAGTCAGCACCAATATTTTGGAGCCATGACAAAGAATTGTCCATACATAAAGATTAGGGATCCCTATTTCGGTTTTCTGGGCTCATTCTAAAGTTTGTAGCATATCAAAGTAAGATTCATTTGCCACAGAAATTCTTCTTGTTTCTAGTTCTTGTGATCCACCTATTGTAATCTTAACTTTCAAGTCGTCTACAACCTCAATATTTTAATTTCATAATAAAACATCTAATATATCAAGGCAAAAGTAGCATCATTTTCCAACAATCGGATTGTACAATTTTTTTTCAAGTTGGAGGCGAAATTTGAATGATTTGTCCCCGCATAAATTCATCCCGATAGTACAATAATTATATCAATCTACCCTCTGAGGATAACTAAGTGTAGATTGAACGCTAACTTGACGCTAACAAAACTCAGCAAGTGTTTAGTCCTCTCGATATAAGCGCCATTGTCTGGGTAGCATGATCTCAGACAGACGACAGACTAAGACTGGAGAATTTCCACATTCCCTACCCTGAATACTATTTTGTTTTTAGAATTTTCTACATAAAAAAACTGATTAATATAAATAAAATTTTGATGCAAGAACATATTTTTCGTTACCATTTGCTGTGCTATCTAGTAATATAAATAAAGATTGGATAGGCGTCGTTTGAAAATATACGGAAGTGCATGCCCGCGCCTGATGACTAATGCGCGACGTGAAGTGTTGTCGGGAATATTTTTTGTGTGTGAGGGGGCAGAGGCATGCCGTCATACGTTAAACTTTGTATGTTTTACGTTAAATTTTGTAACGGATATTATAATATCGTAGTATGCGTGCGTGCGTGTAGTTGAGTCTCAGTGCACGAGCATTCGCATGTGTTTGTGAATATATACCGTGAAAACATGTTAACAACAAGCTTCCGTCAATGGAAAGCGGAAAAGAGAATAAACTGATTTATATTCGAGCGCGCTCCTGCGCGTGACTCGTCTACCATGTGAGAGCTATACGCGTAACTGTAATTATAGTTTGCGCCCGAATATTGATGAATATGCAACCATTTCGACGTAAATTTTGCACACCAAATTTCTAAAAATGACAAAAACCTAACCTCAACACTGCTTCCGAACGTCAAGGTCAAACTAGCTTCCCATATATTTCTTAGGGGCGAAAAATGTTTCCAATGGTCCCCCCTTTGACGTCGGAAAATTCAAACTGGTGCTAGCGAAAAACGGACTCCGCCGTCTTATTCTTCTCTGCCCACAGTATACGTAACTAATTAGAAAACTTAGAAAAGTGAACGATAACTATTTTTTAATAATTATTGAAAGTTAGCAATTTCACCTGAAATAGTGGAGAGGAATACGACAGAACATATGTTTTGTCGCTTCGCGTTTACAGTAACAGTATACGGTTTTGACCATTTATACTCATGTTTTAACGTTTTGTGGGCTTATATCTATATAAATCTATTGTGAATAATTATTGTAAATACTTTTTTATAAATAAATTGTAAATAAATTAAGATATTTATTAACAAAGAAAATCAGGTGATACTGCGTTAAGCGTATTCAGTAATGTATGAATCAGTAATGTACTCTCTTTCAAGTTGACTTCTTTTCATTTTTCACCATTTCTTCCACCTGTTATATTCATTATTGAGTATAAGACCTATCATTATAGGTTATTTAAGCTTGTCATTGACATAAATAGTATTTTTTTTCTTTTTAAATTGTAAAAACATAGGAGTCAGTTAATTACATTTCAAAAATCATATGACCAGATTTTTGCTTCTAAATTTTTTGTCAAATATTTTTTTAATTTTTTTGGATATATCCTCCATATCCCCCCTAGCTTCGCCCCCTGTTCATTATGAATGTGTACCATACGTTTTAAAATTGTCCAAACACTGCAACACACATTCATAAATCTATTAATTCAAGTGCTGCGTTTACAGATTAAGACTTCTGCAAGTTAAAGAAATAACCGCTAGATGGCATCAGCCTTCACTTTAGAAGACAAGATGCAGTATTCCAACTGCAATGTATTGGGCGATTTTATTATTTAAAATTTTTTAAATTTAACATTAATTTTTAATTATGTTATTTGTTAAACTTACTGTTCATTGTAAGTAACCGTTTTTATTCTAGCATTGATTAATGCGTGCACGCGCGCGCGTGTAACTAAAATCCGACTCTCTACAAGTGAATAATTGCTATTTTGAGTAGTGACTAACTATAACTTATCTACTATAACACGCCGTAGTAAATGTTTACTAAAAATAATTCAGACAATTCACGTAAATAGAAGTCATAGTAGTATTGCTGTCGACACGATACTGTGTTTAGCTGACATCATAATTCAGCTTATGAACAACTCTAAATAAACACCTACATATTATTATTACTGCTTGTATTATTATTATTACTAGTTTCATTGACTTTATCTTCTTATTCACATAAACGGTTAGGCTGCTTAATGCTACTGATTTTTGCCTACCGACATTTCTCTTTGCCTTCTGCATTAACAATGTTTTTTACTTCTTTAAACAAAAAAATGTTTGCGTTGTTTCCTTCACCACAGGAGAGTAATGTAACATGGTAATTTGGTTTTCTACTTATACCGTCAATCAAACGACGAAATACATAACCTCAGTCATTGGACTCGAACCCCTTGCTTCAACAGTTAGGGACGATGCGTGCGCGCGCCGTGTGTGTGTTACTAAAGCATCGTGTGTTGAGCTAAAGAACAATTGGTTCTGACCCAATAACCGTTCCCGCACTCATTTTCGATTTTTCGATTATGTGATTATTGGCATCGATATGTATGAATATCGCATATAATTTTAGTTAGATGAAAGAATTCGTTAAAATTTATGCTTGTATGTTATAAAATAGTCTGAAGACTATTGTAATAGTGTTCCTTTGTCATAATTTTTATGAAAACTGTTTCTACCACTAATATAACATGGTGTATGCCTGTGACGCCAAAAGTTGATGTTGTTAGGTTAACATGTAAATTGAAATTACACATGAAAACCGATACGCTTTCAATGTGATACTCGCTGTTTTTGTGGAAACCAAGTAAAAACAACGCCAAGTGAGGCGGGGTTACTATACATGTCTCCCTTTTTGTGACAGAACTCGTTTTCCACTAGTACTCGTTTTTTCATTTATACGCGGCCTTTAAACAGATCACAGAAAAAGCAACGAATTCGAAGTAAGACGGGGTGTCCCAAGTAGGGACAAACCTAAGGAGGATATGGGTTTGTACCCCTCACGAAATCCGAAAAAAATTTAAAAACGTTGGAGCAAAAAATTTAAAATTGGTTGCGTGTTTTTTTGAAATGTAATTAATTGACTTCAAGGTTTTGTCAATTTAAAAAAATTTCGATTTAGGTCAATGATAAGTTTAAATCATCTTCTTCACAGCATGACATAGGCAAGGTGCTGCCTGTTCCCTCTTCAATAATCCTCCAGCCGTCTCTTCCTGGGTCTACCATCGATGTATAGGCTACTGTAGGCCTATGGATCGCGCGCTGCATTCACTGAATTCGGTCCGACCGCTGCATCAGTGGTTGGCAAGAACACTGCATATGCTATATACTGTACCTGTACAAAGTCTGACTTGTCTGACTTGTTATAGCTTTTGTTGCTTTAGTGGAGCAAATTTTGCGTTAAATGGTACAGTATGCCATTTTAACAATTAATGACTCCAAAGTGGGAGGTTTTTAATAAGTTTTTTCCAAAATAAATACATTTGTTTCACCGTAAGATTTCAGTATTCTGACACATTATTCCAGTTTATCGCTAAGTTCTGTTGCGTTCATAAACAGTTCTGTTGCGTTCTTATTAATTTATGAACATTTAATATTGAAGCCAGACTAATACAAATAAAAATAAGGGAAACAAAGAATAAAAGACGTGAGCCGTAAACTTTAAAATGTTTATTCCGTAAAAGAATCTGGCATATACGCTCGCCATGGTCGTTAGATCAATAAGCAATGCTTATTTACATTAAATGTTTTATTTTATTTAATTAGCTACGTATTAACTGTATAAAAATTGTTTACATTAAACATTACTAAACAATACAAATTTATTTATCTTTTGGCAAACACCAAGCTTAGAGAAGGTAACTGCAGCGGTTCATTTCTTAGCAATATCATAGCACAATATTTTATAAAATAATCTCCCTATTAATTTGGTAAGTTTCACGTCATGGCTGTCTTAAGAAAAATCATTGTTTAAAATATGTTTTTTAAACACTGTGGCGGCAAATTTTTTGCAATCTCATATAATTATTTTTTTGGTATTAAGTTTACTGTCATATATAATCAAAAAATTAAACATATATTTTACAATCTTTAAAACGTCTGATGACGCTCTAATTAATTTTCCGCTTGATACAAAGTCAGTAAAATGAGTGTAAACGCTCAAGTTTACAACGTTATTTACCGCTACTATTAATTAGCACTACGCTAAATACAACGTTATATTTACTGGGTGTTAATTAGTCACGTGTTTGTGTGTAAAATACAACGTTAAGACAATGTTAATTAATAAATTATATGATTTATATCCAGCTACAGTAATTAAAGTTACCATGAATTCTACTGAAGCTACAGCTAATTTTATTAGTTTACCTATGCTTGATGATTATACCTACTATGTTATTCTGTAGAATAATGCTCGTTGTTCCCTATTTCAGGTAAGTATTAAATAAATAAACGCATACACAAATTTCAGTATACTTGAGGCAGTTATTATTCTCGTACTACTTCTTATTCAACATATTATGCTCATTCGCAATATTAAATACACTCTACTTCAATAGCAATTCATCTTACGAGCTCTATCTCAAGGTTTTAATCTGCATTTCAACGCTAATAGTTATTAATTTTATTAATTACACATAATTTATCTAAAAATGGATTCATGTTTTTAAGATATGAGAATTATCTTTACTAAGACACACATGAGTGTTTTTAGTATGCCATAAATTTTACATGAGTTCTTTTAATAGGACAGACAGGTGTTTGCTAACTATTAGACTCCTGACTCTCTCTCTCTCTCTCTCTCTCTCTCTCTCTCTCTCTCTCTCTCTCTCTCTCTCTCGAAAATTTATCTTAGACTCCTCGTTCGCGCTCTCGGCTTATTTTATATACTCAATCCACCGAATTCCCACTCTAGACTCTCTTCGCCCATCGGTTCCTTCCCATTGGTTATCGTTGTCTCTTCCACGGGAATTCCCTCCTATTTGCCCTCACTTGATACTCTGCCAAATTCCCATTCGTTTCCGTTCTAGTTTTCTTAGAAACTTGCTCTTGGAAACCCGCCTCCGTTGAGCTCTGGCTTCTGATAGGATACCTCATTTTCCTACCCCATCACCTTCCTTTTTGGATACACCCCTCGTCTCTGGTGGTAGTCCGATTTCACGCATGTCAATCATCCTGACATTTTTTCTTCTGTTCCTTTTAGACGAATTTCTCTAATTGCCACAGCTGCATCTGCTTAACAAGTACACTTAACGTCGCTATAAATTTCCCAGTCTTCCCTTGTCATGCACCTGCTGACTTCTGCTATACACAAGCGTGACCAATTTCTGCATTGTCTTATTCTGTCCATCTGCGTCCCTGTTAGTTCTCACGCGCTTGGTGTGGTCGTTTCTAAGTAACGTGCTCCGTCATCTCTGCTGCTGTTTCTCTGTGTCTTAGCTAGAAACCTCTCACTTTACTTCGCTTCCCGCTGTCTTTGTTAATTGGTTCACCCATTGTAACCGTATCTTACTGGATATGTCCTTTGTTCGTACTACATCTGGTCAATCCTTTCCTTTCAGTGAGAACAGTGTCTAGTTGCCTCGTTGATGAGTTTATACATGTGGTGTGGCCTGTTCTTGTTACTCTGTTTCTGCTATCCACGACTATAGCTTTCTCAGTAATACTCCCGTGACTCTTATGCCTTTGTTTTCTTAGCTTATAGCTCGACACCCCTTAATTTCTTTAAGTGACCATCTGCTTTCTCGGATTTATGGTCTGTCCAGCACCATGCTCTGCCGTTGCTAAAGGATTTTACGCTCCTTTTGTCCTAACTGCATCTGGTAATGTCCTTTCATTCGTCATTGTCAAACCAACAGCTGCCTCTTGTGTCATCTTTCGTTTATCATTTTTTTTTTAAGTTTTTCAGTTTTGGCGTTTTAAGTTTTTCAGTTTTGGCGTTACAAGTTATTGTCATCTGTTATCAGTAAATGGATGCGCTCTTCACACCTTAACTTCGAAATAATTTTTTGTTATAATAATAAAATCTTCTTAAGCACAAATTTTCAGCAGAACTGTCCCAAATTTAATAATAATAAAGTGTGAAAACAAGTGCATTACTGACTGAATGATTCGGTAGGACACGTGTTAACTTAGCACTGAACGCTGTATTCCCCCGATGGTGGGGGAAACTGTAGTGCTTCGGAACGCTTTATTCCCCCCCCCGATGGTGGGGTAAGCTGTACGTGCTTTGGAACGCTTTATTCCCCCGATGGTGGGGGAAACTGTACGTGCTTCGGAACGCTTTATTCCCCCGATGGTGGGGGAAACTGTACGTGCTTCGGAACGCTTTATTCCCCCGATGGTGGGGGAAACTGTACGTGCTTCGGAACGCTTTATTCCCCCGATGGTGGGGGTAACTTACGTACTTCGGAACGCTTTATTCCCCCGTTGGTGGGGGAAGCTGTACGTACTCGGAACGTTTTCTGCCGTTCACTTTGCCTGTCAGCACGCGATCCATACATCGATGGGGTCTACACACACACACACACACACACACACACACACACACACCACCTGTGTCCTGTAGGTTTTGTATTTCCAGACTTGTTTCCCCAGTCTGCAATCTGACATTCTTTCTAAATGTTCCTTCCACCGTTGTTTGTAATCTTTTAATTTTTCATTCAAATTAAAAACTTGTAACTCTTCTCTTATCCCTTATACGGCCAAGTTTAGAACACGTTTTAACTCCTCTTAACAACACCATTTCAGAGGCCTGTATTTTACTGTCTTGTTTTTTGGTTGCTGTATAATTGAGATAGTCTAAAATAATAGTCCTTACACTATTTTATTACTTTACAAATATTGTAATTTTTGTTTTACTTCTAGAATTATTAATAAGCCTTATTTTAACATAAGCATTTCTGTTAGCCTTCTTCTTCTCCTTCTTCTTCTTCAGCACTACAGCCAAAAGTGAGCTCTGGCTTCCAACACCAGTCTTCTCCAGAATCTTCCAACTCTAGTCACCTAGCCATTGCCATCTCAGTGCAACCTCTCGCATCCTTTTCTTCTGAGATTTTCTAGCACGTCATCCAACCATCTCATCCTAGGTCGGCCCGCCCCTATTTCTGCTTTTATCGACTTGCGCCCTCAGGATTTTCTTTGGCATACGCTGATCACCCATCCGCTCTAGGTGACCTAGCCATTGTATTCGTTGAGCCTTTATGAATCTTACAGTTTCCTCATGCTTCAATAGCTCATCTATCACCTGGTTATTTCTTATTCTCCATTCGTCATCTTCTTTAAGTAGGCCAAAAAACGCGACATATGATCTTTCTTTCAAACATTCTTAGCGTTTCTTGTTCTTTTATGTCTATGTCCATGTTTTGCTTCCATAAGTAACAACTGATCTGATAAGTGTTATATATATTTTTATTTTTGTGTTGCGATTAATGAGTTTGCTTCTCAATAGTCTGCTATTGGCGAAATATGCCCTATTTCCTATTTGTATCCTGTCATGTATCGTCGTGTTTATAGACCTTTCATTACCTATCGTGTTACCCATTTATATGAGCTTATTATCTGCATCAAAGGGATTATCCTCTACGCATAAATTATATAGATTTCTTCTCCTTTCTGGTGCAGAAATCAGCATGTATTTCGTTTTGTTGATATTTACATTGAGTTCCATTCCAGAGGATTGGAAGATATCAGCAAATATCTGAACACACAACAAAGATTCCTGAAATATAGTATATTCCTACAAGAAATTAGGATATAATATGTCAACAAACATGCGTTTTGAAATATTTAGTGGTTTAGTACAAACACTGTAAAAGCTTTAAACAATAAATTACAAAGATTAGTTTGTTTTTTGGGTCCAAAGTATAATTTTTCGCTAAAACAATCTAAGCATCGTTAAAAAGTTTAAAAGAGTTTTTTAAAATTTTAATTATTTTTATCTCTTACAGCTTCGTCGATTCTGATTTAATTCTTCTTAAAATTACGTCCACCTACTTACACCGTAACTTAATTCCTGTTTCGGTGCGATCCTCCAGCTCCACCTGTCGTAAGCCAATCTCTTTGGATGAGTCTGCATCATCATCAGACTTATAAAACTTTTGAAGTATACCATATGCTCTCACTCTCTCTCTCTCTCTCTGTTTCTATTTCTGTCTATGTAACTGTGATTGATTAGATGCCTTCCTCCAGGCTCCACCTAACCTGTTACAACCTCTTCTTCTCCAAAAACCTATCACCATCATCATCACCACTCCACGAACTAGGCCTTAGACCCCTGTTCCGGAACCCATCTCCTCCTCGGTCTACCGACATCTCTCTTCCCAGTAGGTGATAACCCAAGGCAGCCACGGGTAGACAGATATCAAGCATGCGATACAAGTGTTCACACCATCTCCTTCTGTTGTCTTCAATCTTCTGGTGCAATGATACAATGTTTAAATCGCGTCTAATATCCTCGTTCCTTCTCCTGTTCAAGAGAGAACAAGCTTGCGTCGCTCTTAGAAATTTCATTTCGGCTGCCTGAATCCTCTGCACGTCCCTTTTACCTCTTGGTGTCCATGTCTCACTGGCATACAGGAATGTGGGGCCAGCCACAGTTTTATAAAATTTCATTCGGTTATCCTTCCGTGTTTTATTTTTCAGGTACCTATGAATTGTTCCACAGGTGCGTCTAAATTTTGTTAGCTTACTATCCGCTAAGCTAAATCCGGTAAGTACAACCAGTGCCCAGTCAATCCGGTACAAAGGTACTATTTCTCCAGATTCTCTCAACTGTCCTCAATCTAAATACCTAATATCTAATATATAAAGTCTAATGTCTAATATCTAACATCTAACATATAATATCTAAAGACTCTTCAATAGAGTTTGAGAGTTTTTTGCGAAAGCTAAAATAGTTCTACTTCCGCTCTCAAGTTTTGTCGAATTTGCTTTTGTAGACTTTCCGACCAAATTCTTCTCCTAAAATTTTATTCGTATCATTAAACACTATTTCTAAATCTTCCTTGTTTTCTGCAAGTATTATTGTTATAATGTGTAATATGTTTGAGAAATGATCTCGTTATATACAGATGGAAAAGAACTATCTTGATCCAGTTTTATCGTCCTTATTCGTAGTTAGTTATTATTTCGTCCTCAACATTTTTTTATAAACACACGTTATATACAGATGGAAAAGAACTATCTTGATCCAGTTTTATCGTCCTTATTCGTAGTTAGTTATTATTTCGTCCTCAACATTTTTTTATAAACACAAGTGTAATTAAAATACGTATTGTGACGATTGAAATCAGTTAACAGCTTTGCGATTGGGGTGAGTCGAACGACGGTCACAGTGGGCGGGGGTTGAAAATGTACCTGGCGAGGAAAAATTACATCTTACAGAGTACTGGTGGAACAAAAAACGTAAAACGTACCGAGTGGCGGTGATCTAGATTCGGAATTGATGAGCCGGTCGTTCAGCAGCGAGCTGTAGCAGAGTGAGATTGCGGGGGGGGGGCGATGCCATAAGTGGCGCCTGTGTCCAGCACTGGCAGCAGCTCCACTGTGACGTCATTGACTATATGTCATTCCTGTTACATTAAAACTATACAGAATAGAGGTGTGCTAAATAATATGTATTTGAAAATAACAGGTACGAACGAAACTGTTTAAAAAAATATAACACGTACAAATACCTGTTATTATATACCTATTATACATATACCTGTATTATATAATTTGTTATAAGAAATAAATTGAAACTAAAAAATATTAACAGTGTTACTTTACACTGTGACTTTATTATGCTGTTATTGTTTAAAAGAAGATAAGAAACAAGAGAATTTATAGGCCTGTCCCCCTTTGGGAATACTAATTTAAAAGTTTTCACTAGGAATAAACAAACTGACATAGATTTAATATTAAATTGTTGATTCCATTTTGTTAGAGAAATCAGTTGCGAAACTCCTTATGCACCTGAAGTTTTAGGGGAGCGTTATCAGATCAGTAAAGATTTAATTAACAGCACGAGATAAAATGCATAAATGTCAGTCATAAAATTGATATCCTATCTTAGAGGAAGCTACAGTTCTTAGAACAAAAAAAAAACTATTTTGAAGTGTTTTACAACAGGATCTTTACAACAATCTCATCATTTACGTAGGTGGATCCTATCAACTATAAGCCACTCTGTAGGTTATAATACAATATAATTCGCTTTTTAAAAATTTACCAAGTTGGTTTCTTGTATTATTTGTTATTATAATCTGTATTATATGTCTGCATAACAGACGAGAATAAATGTAACATCAGTATGAATTTTTTTCATTTATTAACAACGGCTTCGTCTCTTTAGCACAGAGATATTCTGAAGCTCGCTCTTTTGCTTCGTTTCTTACTTGTATGGGAATCGGCACATGCGCAGAATGAAGTATTCGGCACCAAAATAGTGACTTCATACTTGTGTACTCGTTTATCCGTTTACTCGTAGTACTCGATCTAAGGCCGCGAGTAATCGGAACGGGTATTTCGACTTTTCAGTTATCGTTGAATCAGAACAGGTATTTCAACATTTCAGTCACTGTTATATCCGTCCCACAAAAATAATCGTTCCAAAATATCTGTTATAGGTATATCGGCCCGCCTCTAATACAGAATTCGTTCTGGGTTATTGCTGCAACAATTAGAGTAAGTGTACACACGCCCACGAATGCAAAACTAATAAAAGGGAGACCAGGGTAAAGTGGCCACCCTAAGCCAAAATTGTTTTTTACTCGCAGTTTGTAATATGGAAAAATCATTTTAAAAATTTTAAAGTAAACTATATTCAAATCTAAAACATATAAAATATTATGTTTGGATCAGCTTTACTTAATATTTTGTAATACGTTTGTACATAATGTCATACATAATTGCCACTTTACCCGACTAGGGTTGTCAGACGTTCGGCTTTAGCCGGACATGTTTGGAATTTTACAGTTTAGTCCGGCTAAAAATAAGCATATCCGGCCACTGTTCGGATTTTGATATGCTTTTCGTGTGACAAATTTGCACGTAGTATTACTGATAAAAGTGTATCACATTTTTAACATGATAATGTTTTTAGGCTGGAGGTCATTCCACAAAATGCGTGATGCAAAATGTGTAACGTCATCGAAAAATGTAACGCTCCAGGTGATGTTAACACTATATTTTTACCACACTTTCGATTCCCCACAGTCTAGAAATCTTCGGTCTCTGTCGTTTTTAAGAAATCCTTACGAACATCGCTGAACAGGAGAGTCTGCAGTTTATGCACATTATACGTTTCAAAAGCCATAAAAACCTTATCATGCTTCGATGTTTCGGTTTCGTCGAAATTTCTTTTTTTATACCTGAAAAAGGTACTAGATCTGAAAAAATTGTACGTACTAGATTTCTATTCCTTTCCTTTTAGTATGTTTAGGCATTTTATGATATTACTGTTAATCTCTGTAGTGTCATCAAAGCCGCCAAATATTGATATTTAGTTAAAATTTTGAGATTTAAATGTTTCGTTAAAATTCAATTGTTTAGTTAAAAAAGATTAAATTTATTTAATAATAAAAGAATGGAGTTACTTCGCTTTCTTTATAATAATGATGATTACAGAGTTTGTCATTACTTTTTAATTCATATGTCTTGTTATGTTTCTATGTGTTAATGATAATAAACATAACTAAATGTGTATGAAACAAGCTGATGTCGTTTATTTTTTAATATATAGTAAACCTACATATACACAAGCACCTTACATCGAACGAACATAAAAAGTGCTGTTTTTTAATGTAAAAACTGCTATCCGCTTTTCGGGTAAAATTTCTGGCTAAATTAACAGCTGAGTTCGGCTTTTCTGCTTTCTGATCTGGCAACCCTATGCCCGACATTAGTAAAAGTGGAAATAAAATACAAAGGCAAACACAAAAAATGTTCTGTAATTTTACTTTTCAAAAATGTATTACGAGTAGTAATCAAATTGTAAATTGTACTTTTACTGTCTCTGACAGTACTTTTATTGTACTCTAAAATGTCTCGGAAAATAATAGGTAAATACAGATACAAGTTCGGTACAGTTTTTCGCTAAGAAATTAACAAAAACAAATTATTGGTCATGGTTTTCACACAAAAAGTCATCATGTTCTTCACAGCAAGTTCACTCTTCGTGTGCTCACTGAAGAGCATTTAGAGCAGCCCATCCATCATTCGTTCGATACTGATTCTGAATACGGTTCATTACAATAAAAGCACTCTGTGTCATTAATTTTATCTTCCTCGGAGTCCTCCATAAAAAGCTTCCGTTTGGAACTGACAGGAGTTACTTTGTTAGAGATATGAAATTTTCGATTTTTGGTCTTAAATTTTTTCGGCCTGGCGTTTGAGATGTGTTGCTGAAGGCGAATGCTAAAGATTCCCTGGGGGACAAAGCGGCGAAAGAAGAAGTGCTGAAGACGACGGAAGAGCCAAAGCCGTGCCTGTGGAAAACGTTACAGGAAAGACGAGACACCGTGATAGGGCACGACAGCCTCAAAACCATCATAAAGGGCAGGTGGAGGGTAAGAACGCCAAGGGCCGAGGCTTGAGGCTTGCAGAAGACGACGAAGTGTGAAGAGCTGCTGCAAACCTTTCAATAGAACGAGAACAGCAGAAGAGAGACCTTCTTCTTCTTCTTCTTCTTCTTCTTCTTCTTCTTCTTCTTCTTCTTCTTCTTCTTCTTCTTCTTCTTCTTCTTCTTCTTCTTCTTCTTCTTCTTCTTCATCAGGCCGTAGACATTACGATCCGTTGTGCGCTACTTGGTCCGAGCATCTTTTCTTTGGTCTCCCAATATTCCGTCGTTCTTTCAGATTATAAACCAAAATTTGTTTTGGTATCCTGTTCTTACGCATCGTTTCAACATGGTCTGTCCAATCCTGTCTGTATTGCTTTATCCTTTCGTTTAGGTTGTATATTCCAAGGATGTTCTTTATATAATCATTTTATAGCCGGTCGCTTTGTGGTACTCCCAGTACTGACCGTATAACTCTCATTTCACTAGTCTGTTATCCGGCTTTGGGTGTGTGCGTTCAGTGTCCAAGTCTTACTGCCGTAAACGCCGCATGACACTACCATCACTTTATAAAATTTCAAAAGACTATCTCTACTGACCTCTCCATTCAGTGTTCTTCTTATCGTTCCACACAAGTGATTAAACTTCTCTACTTTTTGTCCACATCTATCTCACCAACATAAGACAAGTCACACACCCAACGAACCTGAATGAATGCACTTGCTCAATTAGCTGATCATTCAGTTCTAGTTTACACCTTACAGGAAAGCAACGTTTAAAAGCCATGGTCTTAGTCTTGATAACAGAAATTTCCAGACCATACACTGTGACGATTTAAAACAAATTTTAAATAGCACAAAACACAAAGTTTATTTTTGTTTGTAATAACAGATAACAAAATAATCCACCCCCTCGCTGTAGCAAATACCTGTACAAACAAGTGAAAAGCCAGTACGGACACGCTAATTATACAGTTGTTACGCTAATTAAAATGATCATGGTAATAATCTCTAAAAAACGTGATAGTTACAAATAAAATACTGACGAAAATAAAGAAGCTGTGGTATAATTAATAGTAGCTAATTAAAGGTAAAATAATAATAATAAAAGAACGAATTACTTTTCTCTCGATGTGTAAACTACGCCAGATCCCTACTCACGGCCACAAAACCTACCCCCAGTCGTCGATGAATTGCGCCCAAGCCAACTGCTTTGCCATGCGTTGTCACAAGAAATACGTGTTACATTACAAAACTATGTATAAATAAATAGATTCTTCTTGGTAACAAGACCAATAAGTAGAGGAGAGTGCAAATATGTAGTTAAAATGTAAAGGAAGTTATGTAGTTAAAAAGTAAATATATAAACAGTGTAGCCATCACATCTCTTTAAGTAAGTGTTTAACAATTAAAGTATGTACAATACCGAATCAGAATGTAACATTAGTGCAGTTTAAACAAAATGTGTAAAGTGAAAACGACCGTCTGAAGGAAATCAACAACCACACTATGAGCATCACGTACCCAGAGACAGAGCATCATGCCTAAACTACCTACTTAGAGTCAACAGTTTAAATGGAGGACCACAAACTGCAGCTAAGAACATCCAGAAAACACCACCGTAGAGGATCATGAAGAGGACCAGTCGTGGACATACCCAATACCCAGGTGACACGGAAGCATAACTTCTGTGGTTATATTTCTTCTAACAACCCAGAGTAAAGACCGTATATTTCTCGTAAAAACTCATATAAATATTATAAATTGTAACGTAGTAATATGGATAGTTACTGTAACTAAATAATAGTAACCTGAAGATGCTTACAGGTATAACTAAGTCAATAGTAAAATAACTATTCTTCAAATAGTTTACATAATGTCAAAATAATCTGGAATATCATAAAAATTAGAACCCGGATCCGTGATGTTTAATGTAATATACAGCTGTATGGTTTTGAGCTCATCATAATAATGTTTTAAAAAGAATGAAAGCATTTAGTAATGAATTTATTCATTAAGTAAGAATCATGAATGTTGGTATACAACCTGATATATCACAAACCTTATTTTGAAAGTTGTAATAAAGAGATGTCTTTGCTAAACCCAAGAGAGTGAGTAAATTTACGAAACCCTCAGTCAAACTCCTAAACTTTACAGGTTCCCAATCTGTTGGTAAGTAATCAGTAAATATAATGGCAGCCGGTTTAATTGACAAAGGCCAATTAAACTGGTTCCCCGTGTTATAATGTCAAGAAGAAGAGACGTTATAACACCCTGATTATCTTCTGCAATTCATAGAGGGCTGTCTGTAGGCTATTTTCATTGTCTTCTATTATGACCTGATCGTCAGCAAACATCAGAGTTCTGACGAAATTACGTTCACTGAAACTGTCACTGAGGTTCAGTATTTCTAGTCTCTGCTTCCACTCTCTAACAGCATCGTCCAAATAGAAATTCAAAACTGTGGGTGAATTTTGTCGTCCACGTAGGATACATCATTTTCAGTGCTGGATACATATCTCTTCCAGCTTTCCTTGTCTGCTGTTTTGACTAGGGGTTTTGTTTGCCTCGTCAATGTGTTATATTCTTCTAGCAAATGTGCGGTTTTATCTCACAAATATTTGAAATACAGTTCCTTTTTCGTCTGGCTTGCACACTTCAAGTCTTCATTCCATAGGTACAGGACCTCGCTTATTCCGACGTGTTTTCATCAGAACTAGGCTTCTGAGGCTTCCTTAACAATCTTCTATGTCTGTACTGACAGGTTTTATTTTCAAGTACTGATTTAGTTGTCTGTGGTAGAGGTCTCTAATAGAGTCTTCTTTGAAAATATTGACTTTCCACACCAAGTCAGACTTTTAATAGGATTTTGCTGGACCAAGACAGACGTTGTAACTCTAAAACTTCTGGACAAATGAGGTATTAAATGTCGGAGTGTCACCGACGATATGTGAAAGATTAGAAATATCGGTATGGAGAACCATACATGACTTCCATGTTCTAAGATTTATATTTAAAATCATTTTCGAAATGAAATATTTCCATAGAAAATACTTCTTGCTACAGTTTTAACCACAGTACTATCGTCACTAACATTAACCACCTCACGATAGCGCGCTCTATTGTCACTGATTATGGCAGTCGATGACTCTCCCAAAACGTCTGGTTTTGCAGAAAACATTGGACCACCGCTAAGCCGCCCGGGAAGGAATTTTAACAACAAACTACTTCTTTGATGCCGATAACGTAGTACACATATAAAAAATTAACCCCTCCCCCTACAACTATAATTTTCATTTTAAAAAATTACCCCCTCCCCCTTCAACTAGCCTTTTTATTTATAGATATTTCATCTACCTTTCTACAGTGGATTATTATGACCTTCTTTTCAGGATACTTTATTTATCAAAATTAAGTACTTTACTCTAGTTAAAACATAAAAGGTTTCTGGTAAACTACCCCTTCCCCTTAAGGGATCTTCACCAAAATCAATGAGCCTTGAGTCCTCTACAATTCAGGTAGAGGAGACTCAGGTATTATGGAATATACCATTTACATTTGTGAGGATAATTTACTACCGGAATGATTAAAATACCCAAAACCAAAACGAATAGAGACTGTAACTTATTGTGATTAGTTATATCTTGTCAAAAAGTAATTTAAAAAATTTTTCTTATTAAAAAAATGAAATTAAATAAAGTGTCAAATGGAGGGTAATATGAAATAGGGGGTTTAAAATATAGAAAACAAACTACATTTGGCAAAAAACAAGCTGTAATGAGACTTAGACAATACATTATGTGCAATACAATTCGCAATACAGTTTTGCAGTTTAGTAAGGCAACTTAGCTTATTTTATTTGCAGAAATCACAAATATAATCTTCCTTCTCTGAGCCGGCACAATCGAGGTGGGCCCACAGAGAGCAAGCCAAACATTTCACCCAGATCTCTCCTCGTTTATCTTCGGAAAATTTTCCGTCGCAGAAGAGACATTCAGCATCGTTGTCTTCCGGTACAGTAGATGGTATGAAGTCCATTTCAGACGATACATCAGAATGGAAATATTCATCGTCGCCACTTGAGTCATCCTTAGAAGTAAATTGTAATTTCTTGAAGAGTTTCTGTTTCTTCTTTTGTTTGGAGGTTTCTGTTTTCTTGCGTTTTAGGTTTTCGACCTTAGAAACTTTGTTGCCTTTGGGCTGTTGCTTAGCTCTTAGTTCGACCTCTACCTGATTTTTGTATGGAGAATAGGTTAGTATAGATGATGTCCCAGCTTTTCTACCCCTACTGGACGTCTTCTTTTTCGGTGGTGGTGATATCTCCAAGGGTAGAACCAAACTTTTCGATGAACAAGTAGCGGGTGCATAAGAACTCTTAGAAGAACAAGGAACAGTTGCATCAGAACTCTTAGATGAACAAGTAACAGGGTCAGTTGTAGTTTCAGGCCTAACGGTGAGTGAGGCAGCAAGAAAATCTTCACTGGAGAAAACATTCCTATTTACAGGGAAAATGACAGTGGCTTTAAAGCCATTAACTGCTATGTCCCCACGTTGTACTTTAAGGTAAGCCTTGCCAAATAGTTCCATGATGTCATAAACACTCAAGGGCCTTGAACTGTGTCTTAAAAAGGTTCTTACTTGCTCACTATAATGAGATTTTAATGGGCCCATGAAGGTCTTATCTAAAGGTTGAATTTTAGGTGAAGAATGCGGCGGTAAGCATAGAATAGTAATATGATTGTCCCTTGCTAACTTTATAACATCAATGTTGCGCTTGTGGGTCTACGGAAAATTTTCCGAAGATAAACGAGGAGAGATCTGGGTGAAATGTTTGGCTTGCTCTTTGTGGGCCCACCTCGATTGTGCCCGTCTAGAAGAAGCAGGACAGGTGACTCAGCTGAGGTTTCGTGACTGCAATAAAATGCTGAAACCATTTTGTAAACATGTTTGTCTGGACCCAACGAGATGGGTGGCATGGGGCGATGGTCCCTTGTGGAGCACCCCTTAGAAGTTGTTCATTCATATTTTTTCTAGAAAAATCACAAGAAGAGGGACAAAATCACCTCCTGCACCCATACATGGAATGATTGTAACAAGGGACCCTTTTTCGGCCGATGTAAGCGACCCAATTTGTTTCTTTCCTTTTAGACCAATTACATGTGCAAGTTTACTTTGTACTACTGATAACCCAGTTTCATCTACATTATATATCCGGTTAGCAGGATAGTTGTGCTTTTCGAAAATATTATCCAAGAGGTCAAAAAACTTTTCAACTTCCTTCTCCCTAAATCCTCTGGCTCTTGCAAAAGAAGTGCCCATGGGCTTACGGATGGACAGCTTGGGATTTCTTTTCATGAAGGCATAAAACCAGTCCTTTCCCGCCGTTTCATCCTTCTCAAAAGGGTGGGGTATGTTATTACGAATTGCAAGTTGATATGCTAGACTGCAAACGCCCTTTTTGGTGAGCTCATAATACATGGCCTCCATTTGAATCAGGTAATTCTGCAACTTTTGCTCTAATTCTTTAGAAAAAACCGGCTTACGTCCGAGGGTGGTTGATGCTGCTACCTTCGCATCTTGCTCCTTACTGTTGACAAGGCGAAAAAGAGAAGCTCTGGGTACTTGAAACTTCTTGGACGCCTTCAGGTAGCCCATCTTCTTCTCACGGACAGCGGTGATAGCCCTGGCCATCTGCGCAGGACTTCAAAGCTTCCTTCTCTTTCCGTCATCTTCCTCCTTTTTTGGCATATCTGAAAACATAAGGATTCTTAAAGCTCTTCTTATTTGAGTTTTGATTTTAAATTATGAATAACACAACAAATCCAATAATTAAATGTTAATTTCTTCCGAGGTTTTTCACTATCAACGAAATGCTATCTTTGATAGTGAAAGGCCTCGGCAAACATTAAACTTTTATTATTGGATTTGTTGTGTTCTTCATAATTGAAAATTAAAAAACAGAAAAAATAGTAATACACATTTATTTAGTAAGAGGTAAATGAAATTTATTTTAATCTTTTCAATGATTATTTTAAACAGATTTTTTATTCTTTATTTCGTTAAAACATTTTAAATCAGTAAATATTTTTGGTCGGGTTATATGGAATACTAAGTATTCCATTCGGGTGATATGGAATACTAAATATTCCTTATAACCCGACACGCCATCTTGGAAAAATAACCTTCCTATCACTAAAGAAAAAGTCGTCAACTAAAAAACGGCCAGTGCATAACAAACTGCTACTCTTTGAATGTGCATTACGCTTAATCTCAATGTCTAAGACACACATCTAATAGTTAATAAAACTTTTAACTGCTACAGAGCATCATGGGAGCCCTCAGAAGTAGTGTACGATATTCCCACTAGGCAGCAGCACCTAACAGAGGAGAAACCTCGGTATTCCATATTGCCCGACTATTCCATAATACCCGAATCTCCTCTATGTATACAAACAATTATTTGATTTTGTTTGAATTTGCGGCAGTTATCGTTCGCCATTGAAAAAATTCTACTCAGGCAGACACTTTTCGAAAGATGACTTTTCTTCATGTTTCGAGGGTAGTACAATCATAATCAGCCCTTATCTCGAACACGATTTTTTTCGCCATCACCGTACTGCAATTTCCTTACGGAACATGGAAGTAAAAATCAAACGTTTTGAACGTTACCGTATTTTAGAGAAGTTCACGTTGATTTGGAATCGGAAATGCATAGCACATCATATTTGAGCACTATTACTTACGTATATTATAGAAAGTAAGTATTAATACACAGTATTATGTAACTTATGCAAATTCTTAAATTTTCACGGCCGGCTTCAATATTGTCGAAATTATTATTCTCAGCCGAGGTGTAATCCACAGTTGTCGTTATTGACAAATGTTTCTGACCTACCATTGGAGGCCGCCGTCAATGTCTAAGATCAACGGACACCGTGCCAATTTAGACACTGATGATGGCCTCCGACGGTGGTACTGCCGAAACGTTTGTCATAACGACAACTGTGACCACGGCCAAACAGCACGGCTGAAAATAATACGGTAATTCAGCAATTATGTAAGATACTTCGGAGGCTTACACGGCATGAGCCAACGTTGTTAAAATTCATTCCCGGCCTGTTTGGCCGTGGTCCATTGTTTTGTTCTAAAACAAACGTTTCGGCAGTACCATCGACTGCCATCATCAGTGTAAATTCGAGCTTCACTAACGTAGGTCTAACGTGTACCACCCTACGTCAGTAAAGCTCGAATTTTTCACTGATGACGGCACTCGATGGTACTGTCGAAACCTTTGTTTTGGTTAGAAACAATAGACCACGGCTAAACAGCCCGTGAATGAATTTTAACAAAAATATTAAACATATTTAGGTTAGCGAATTTTCTGCACGTAGGTCCCCATGCAGTTTAACGAAAATCGGCCACAATAATATAACTAAATTAGTGACTTGTTAAACGTTTTACATAAAACAACGGCTATACGCATTGCAATAAACACAAAATCTGTAGTGTTAAAAACTGACCAAGTAATGCGCAGCAGAGATAGGCCGGTATCTCTCGGTGCGACCAACAGGTTAGTGGGCGGCTGTGAGAGGTGGAATTATCAAGGGCGGGCTGCTTGCTTTATCACAACATTATTCTTGCTGCAGGGGTTGAGGAGGAGGGTTAGGCAGATTTAAATCTTTTCCACCACCTCGGCCGTAACTGGCTTTAGGTTACTGCATACAACTACGGTGTATTGTTGGAAATACCGTATTGGTATCTGCGTACGCTCGCCTGAGTTAAACGGCACAGTAGTTAGACCTATTAAACTAGTGTGCTCTCTAAGGTACAGAGCTCACATACTATTTCGAACGAAATTGTTATTATTATATTATATTTCGTATAATCTATTAATTATTATAAATTATAATATATTTTATAATATATTATAATTTATATTATAAAATAATATAAATTTTATTTTATATTATTATGTTATTATAATAATATTTCGTATTATTATAATAAAATTATTATAATAATAATAATTTTATTATTATTATGAGTTTCGTATGTGGACTACGTTTGGTTGAACTGGTTCCTCCCATCTTCTCCACTCTTTTTCTCCTCACCCATATCTCCTTCGTTCTTAATCGATGTCTCTCCCTCCTTTCATCAGTCGTGACGGCGGAGGGCATTTGAATGCCCCCTTCTTGAGTTTTTCTGAAAACCTTGGGCGTTTTTTAATTTCTTTTTGAGTGGCAAGCATTCTTCAATGTCTTCTTGAGTGATCAGGAGTTCTTCTATGCCTTTTTCTGTTTCTTTGAACCGCGTATTGGACATTTTGAGCTTTTTGAAATAATTAAAAACATTACCTGTTAGTCTACCAGCATTCTTTCTCTCTTATTATTATTATATTATTATTATTATTATTAAATTATTATTATGTGAATAGGGGCAGCCTGTGGGAAATAATGGCAAAGGATGTGGCCTGCAACACCTTATTAAACTCATACGAAGATTTATATGAAAAACATAATCTACGTCAGGCAGGAAGACCAAGCAAGACAACTACTAGTATGGGGCTGATCAACTGTGGAGTACAAAAAGATTATCTATTGCCATCTTCTCTTTTTAATTTATGTATAGACGATGTCATACACAATTGGTAGATGAAACTTTAGAAGCATTTTCATCATCATCATCTTCTTCTTAACGATTTTAGGCTTTAGGGGCCTGTTCCTATTCCACAGTCCACCTTTTATTAGGTCTACCAATTTGTCTTCTACCTATAGGGTTGCATCTTTCGCTATCTTCAATATTCTACTTTCTTCCATTCTATCTATATGTTGAATACATTTTCTTCTGTATTCTTTAATCCTTTCATTAACTGCAAACATATCTAAATCACTTCTTATCTCCTCATTTCTTATATGGTATCGTCTATTACACCTGTTAACTGATCTCAGAAATTTCATTACTGCTATTTGTATCTTCTGCTCATCTTTTTCCCTTTATGACCCAAGTTTCAGAACCATACAATAGTGTAGGTATTGCCATTGTTTTATAACATTTTATTTGGGTTTATTTCCTTTATCGATGTGTCCCCCTCATTCGTCAGACCAGATGCCCTCGTCTTGGGGTTTTCCTGAAAACCTCGAGCATTTTTTAACTTCTTTTTGAGTGGTAAATTATTATTATTACTATTATTATTGTTACATAAATTTTGATATTAAATAATATTTAAATTATGGGAAAAATGACAAAAATCCCGATTACTCTACTATTTCTTGGGGGCCGGCGCCAACAGTGTTAAAAACTAAACTCCGGGCTATTGAGCCGTGGTCCACTAATGCTGCTACTAAACTCCGGGCTATTGAGCCGTGGTCCACTAATGCTGTTACTAAACTCCGGGCTATTGAGCCGTGGTCCACTAATACTGTTACTAAACTCCGGGCTATTGAGCCGTGCTCCACTAATGATGTTACTCCGGGCTATTGAGCCGTGGTCCACTAATGATGTTACTCCGGGCTATTGAGCCGTGGTCCACTAATGCTGTTACTCCGGGCTATTGAGCCGTTGTCCACTAATGCTCTTACTAAACTCCGTACTATTGAGCCGTGGTACACTAACGCTGTTACTTCGTGCTATTGAGCCGTGGTCCACTAATGATGTTACTAAACCCCGGGCTATTGAGCCGTGGTCCACTAATGCTGTTACTTCGGGCTATTGAACCGTGGTCCACTAATGATGTTACTAAACTCCGGGCTATTGAGCCGTGGTCCACTAATGCTGTTACTCCGGGCTATTGAGCCGTGGTCCACTAATGCTGTTACTAAACTCCGGGCTATTGAGCCGTGGTCCACTAATGCTGTTACTCCGGGCTATTGAGCCGTGGTCCACTAATGCTGTTACTCACAGCCGTTTCGGTCTCTCCTCTGGAGGTCATCTACAGCGCATAAAAACTATTCACCGACAGACACGATGTTGTAACCACCATTTGGGTGTTGTAATCGTAATCCAGAACTACGATTGGTCGATCAGCACAGGATTCATATGCTGATGCTGGTTTTCAGCTTACAACCTGCCAACACTGTAAATTAAGTTTTGTAAACTCTCCTCCTTGGGACCGCGAACATCTCTGCCACAGTACTGTGGGGTTACTGACGAACATCGTGTCAGTTGGTGAATCGTGTTCTATACTTAATGTCAATCTAAAAACCAAAAATAAAATTCTCTAGGATAGTAGTATGGACACCTGTGCCACGTTTTACGAATTCGGTTGGTGACTTCAAAAGTTATCGTGAGACACACCCCAAACCGAAAAGATAGACAGACAGATGCCGAACGTTCGAGTTAAAACTGAGAACTCGCCTCGCTCTTTCAATAAGCGTCTATCGGTGCCAGCTCTTTATGATTAGTAGCGAGAATCAGTGATGTGACTTGAGGTGCATACGCTGTACATTAATGCTGTAGTGTGGTATTAATGCGCGTGGGTCCCAGGTAGTAATAGCGGCGCATGGTAACTCAGGACAACGATTGTTGCTAGGTAACGCGCACTTCCCCCCCTCTTTTCACTCGTCGCATGACTATATACATTGACTCCTCGTCTCGGATTAATTAGTTTCCACTCCTGATCAGCTTAGCCATTACCGGGAACTTAGGCAAGATGAACGTCGGCGCGTATTTGCTGCCGGTTATTACTTACGCTTGCCCGGTCTGGGGTTACCTCGCCGCAGTGCATAAAAGGAAATTGCAGAGCGTCCTCGACAGGGGTCTTCGTCTAGCGGCCAAAGTCCCCCGTCGATTCTCATCTCGCCTTCTAAGGAGAGGACTTGGAGTCCGAATCTTAGACGACACCTTCAGGCGGCTAGCACGTACATTTTATGCACGTGCTGCGAGGTTCCCAGATAATCCTCTTTTGGCTGGGCTGGGCAGGTATCGTATACGTCCAGTTGATTCGTGGAAACGCCCTCGGTGTATACTGCGCTAGTGTAGGCTAGCATAACAGCTGAGAAACGGGCTGCTACAGAGCAAGTCGCCCTACTTGGGCAGGGCCACGAGGCAGGAGCTCCTGAAGGCAGCTCGGAACTCAGTTTCCTTAGCGTTCGTCTCAGCGACGCACAACCGCGCAGCTTAGAGTCAGTCAGTCAGTCGGATTAATTATAATCATCTGTTCAAGTCTGTTCCCAATTTCTGCCTTTTAATATCTTTTCGTTTAGCTTTTACTTCACAATTTTCTTTTTACAGTTGGTTGCCTAGTTTTCGGAATCCCATATTAGTGCTCTCTTCCCACTTTTCCACTCACATTATTGTGATTTTCCAGTCACATTGTCATATAAGTTTACCAATTACTTGTTCTCTTTTTGCCTTTTTTTATACGTTTCAAGTCTTATTCTCTCTCTCTGACTCACAGCATTCTCTGTCTCCTTTGTCTGTATGTTTGCATGACACTAGGCCTACCTCTGTTTGCCTATACATCTTCTCTCCTCCATTCATTTTTCCTGTTTGTCTGTCTGTTTCTGACTGTCTGTCTATCCGCTCTCTCTCCCTCTTTCCTTCTCCCACTCCATCTTAATAAAATGATAACTGAGTTTCTATCTGACGCTCCATCTTTCTTGTATTCACCCATCTACCCAAAACAGGTATTATTTAGTTTGTATCTATTTTCTCCAACGACACACAAATTAAAACGCGTGAGAGAAAGAGTGAGAGAGAGAGAGAGAGACAGAGAAGCAGGTATAATACATGAGCCTGAAAGAGTAGGAGAGAGAAGATGTGGAAGTAAAGAAAGAAATGCTGAAGGTGATGTTCAAGGGGTAAACGGAGAATACGTTGAACGCAATCAGTAGAGACTGTGTTAGGGAATTGTTAGAGGAAGAGGGGTAGAAAGAGAGCGAGAGACTTAGAGAGAAGAGAGCGGGTTTCTGGGAAATTGGCTAACAGATTGATACTGGAAAATTGAGGGTAAGAGTAAGTTGAAATGATAAGATAAACTGAGACAAAGACAGAGAAATTGGCAGTCGGGGGATGAAGTTGACCAGAGAATTCTAATTAATCCGAGACGAGGAGGAGGCGGTGGCGGCGTGGGTTGCCTAGCAACGATTGTCGTCAAGAGCAGAGCAAAACCTGTGCTGCTGTTACTACTGTACCGTCCTCATTACTAGCGGGCGTCATTCGCGCTTTTAATCATAAGTTCACCGACGAATGGTTTATACACGTGCACACGCGCCCACGTTAAAACGGTTTTTAAATTTTTCTAGTCGCCGAAGGAATAATTCAGCGTGAAAACACATTTTAATACAACGACACGTTTTCCAACAATAAAATCTAATACGTATCGTTACGTAAAACCTTTCGTAACTTACTTAGTTGTTTCAGCAAATAATATTTTCCAGTTGCTTGTCGTAATAAGCATCGTCTAATTACCTGCGAAACCAAAGAATTCTCTCTCTTTCTCATTCTCTCTACTTCTCTTTCTTTTTTCATTTTTTTCCTCAGGCTACCTCACTCTGACATCATCAGCATTCAGTATAGTTGTGACGCCCGACTCCAAGCACCTAGGATTCTTCAGACAACGAATCCCAATCCGGCACGGTTACCCTGTTAAATCTCTTTCGCTCTCCCTCTCGCCCTCTCTTTACTGGAAACGTGTCTTCAGGATACAAATACATCTTCTTCTATCCGTTTCGGATGTTGGGTATCATACAGGCTATTTTAACTTTCTGCACTGCTGCACGGAATAAGTCAGTTGTATTCATCCCAAACCAGGTCTTTAAATTTCTCAGCCATGATATTCTTGGTCGCCCAACTCCTCTCTTTCCAAGTACTTTTCCCTGTAGTATGGACTACAATAAGTAAAATCTCTGTTAATTTCTCATGAGATGTCCCAGATACTGAAGCTTTCTTATCTTCACTGTGTTAATAACTTCCCTAACTTTCTTCATCTTTCTAAGAACTTCAACATTCGTTACATGTGCTGTCCATGAAATGCTTAGTATTCTACGGTAGCGCAACATTTCGAAAGATACAAATACATAGTACAGTTATTTTAGCTTAAATAGAACTAGTTTATGGCAGTTTGGAAATAAATTTGAAATTTCTTGGAACTTTTATATCACAAAATATTTTTATTTTACAAAATTTGAAAGAAAATATCAGTAAGTTAAGTTCAAAACAATTAAACTTTGCGAAGCAAGTTCTCAGTTTTAACTCGACTGATTGGCACTGTCTGTCTATCTGTCTATCTCATTGTTTACCTGTCGATTTCGGATATGTCACACAACAAAGTTTGAACACATAAACCGATTTTCGTAAAACTTGGAAATCGTGTCCACACGTTTAGCCTACAAAGACCTATTGTTTTTTAGAATGATGTCCACTAAGCTTCGGCATAATGACATTTTAATACAATGAATAAATGTAAGTGTTAAACAAATTTAAACAATGTAAAAAAATAAATTATCCACCTTCTTCTGCAGCGGCGCAACAACCCATTACTGAGTCAAGACCTCCTGTAACAGCCTCCGCCAGTTGTCCCGGTCAAGTGCAGCTGCTCTCCAGTTCCGGGTCCCAAGGATATGGCGCGCATCATAGTTCACACCGTCTTCCCAACGTAGTTTGGATCTACCAACTCTCTTGGTGCCATACATCTGTTCTGTGAGTGCCTTTCTGAGTATTTCATTCTCCCCCATTCTGATCAAATGTCCAGCCCACCTGAGTCTGCCAAGTTTTATAATTTTTACAATATCTGGTTTATTCAGAAGAGTTTTCAGTTCTTGGTTGGTCCTTTTCCTCCATTCACCTCCCACACATATTCGACCAAAAATGCTGCGAAGGATTTTGCGTTCATGAACCAGCAGGCTTGACTCAGACTTCTCGAAATAGTCCTTATAATTATAATTACAAGGAATTATAATTTTTTTAATTCTGTCGATGAAAGTGTATCGCGTCTTAAATACACTTGAACTCTTAGGGCTCTGTTACACTACGCAACTGATTGCATGCAACTGATTACAAGGCTACGTGAAACTAATTGCAGGGTAGTAAAAACAGACTGCAACTGCTCTGCAATCAGTTGCAGCCTGTAAGCGTGTCGTATATACAAATATTATAAAGAGGTAAAGTTTGTTTGTTTAATTGTCCGGGTTAACCTCAGAAATTATTGACCCGATAAAAAAAAGTATGTCACCACCGTGTTCCTTTAAGTTTGAGAATGGTTTCAGAGATAAATTTAAAGCGATAACTTAAATAATTTTCAAGAACAAGGCTTTAAAACATCCCCAAGTTATGAAATGTCTTTGTTTACAGCAAAGTACGTGGTTGCGTAGATTGGTTTGATGTTTAAAAGTATTGAGCAAAATGTCATCTGTGGGTGTGCGACGCGAGGCTTTGAGACACCTGTTGCTGACTGGTGTTAGAGAGCTCTGAAAGGAGTTGCTGACTAACATAAGGAACAGAAAGAAAAGAAAAAATTTGGGTTCGGGAATGGATAAGTAGAAGGGATAAACTGGGTACTTCAACAAGACTAATAAGAGAACTGGCAATTGAGGACCCCAATCCCACCACATAAGGTCATACGCTTAGCCTTACCAAAGTTTCAAGAGTTGCTAGATTTAGTGTCACCAAACTAAATTTTGGTTTGTATACGTCTTCCGTCGCGGCAGTGCTCTTTTTACTTTTTAAATTTTATTCAGTTCATTACGATAAGCACCGAGGAGTGCTTTTTCGTTTTTAAAGCACCTTCTTTGCTGGTAATCAGGCAAGTCCAGCTCATCTAGCAACCGATGAACGCATTTTTTTTCGCGTCCTGTTTCAAATACTCTACGGACTTAATATCCCACAGACAATTATATTTTCTATATATTTTAAGGAATTTAATTATTTCATCACCCAACCACTTTAATAAATCACTCATTATAAATGTAAAATAGAACAGTCAAAAGGCACAATACAACAACAAAACCAAAACAAACGCCGAGACAAGCACGTAGCGACAAGGGCCGCGCTACTTTACTGCTACTGCACTGTCACATTGGGTGACTAGGGCGCTACTAGGTAGCAGCTAGTGAGTCTGGGGCTCTCGAGGCCGGCTACTGGCTACTTAGTAGCGCCAAAAGTCGAACACGTCCAACTTCTCTAGCTACTGATGTTTCACTCGCCGGCGAGCGCTAGTAGCTGCTACTAACTATGTCACATTAGGCTACTTAGTAGCGGCTATGCGAGTATCGGCTAGAGAACTAGCGTACTGTGATACAGCCTTTACTGACACCGTTTTATGCCGCCAAGCTGCAACTTTATAAACTTCTGATTCACGAACTGTACATACTGGTCCGTTCTTGTTGAGATATTTATAAGACTAATTGGGGCACTAACTCTAACTCTAGAACTCCCTGAAAGGCTACTTTTAGGAAAAGTCTACCCTAACTTGGACAATCACGACCACCAGAAAACCAAGCCTCAACTCTTAAACCCCGGGGTGGGGGGACAGGACCTCCGGCCGGTCTGGTTCACAATTCCGTGGTACCACTCTTGAGTGCGTCGCTGATCAACACGACCCCCCCCCCCGAAATTGTGAATGGTTGCTGGCCCGACCTCCTGCCTCGATTAATAGCATCTCCTTTGGTGGTCTACAGAGTGTCCTCCATGTTCTGGCAGCAGCAGGGGAACACGGGAACACCACCCCGCCAAGAAAGTGGTGTGGTAGGTCGGAGTGACCTCCCCCTCTCTCGCAACCACCGACTACACGGACGTCAGTTCTCCAAAAAGGGGAGAACAAGCGGGCGAGACCGAAGCCACTAGAGTTGGACTGTGTACTTAATGGACGTCACGACTGGCGTAAGATCTACCGCAGACCTCCCTTCACCAAAACCTCTAATACCGCTCTGTATGCACTCAACAAACTCTGCCCAAACCTTGACTTCTTCCTGTACAAGATTAACTGGAAATTCTACCAAACTGCAAAACAACGCACTTCCCTACAATCCGTAGCCACTTCCATTAACAGAACTACCCGCAACACCCTCAGACCTTCCTTCCTCATAAGCCGTCTCCTTACCATAGCCGATGGGACCTCCTATCAGAACTCCTCGCCGCCACCGTCATAGAAGTAGAGACTCTTAATTTTCATCTTCCATCATACTGAACCTGGCATCCTTCCTCATCACATAACAACTTAAATTTTCCCTAACTACCCTACTCGTTTTGCTCCGCCTACTTTGACGCCTCTCTGTCGCCTCCTTCCAGCTTTGGCGACCTGCGTTACTCGTTACTCGTACCCGTTACTTTGACCGCCCCGATGTACAAACTAATCATTATGGTACTTCCATCAGCCATTTCCTTTACGTATATAGCTACAAACTACATCTACACACAAATACACATACACGCACTACTCTACCTTCTATGTGCCTCCACCTTCGTCGCTTCCGGCCTGCACTGGCGTGTGCTGCGGCTTGCCCCAGATCAGCCCGAGACTTGTCCTTCGTGAGAGGCCCGACACAGCTATTGGCCGGAAAAGCGCACGGTGGTTCCCGTTCGCAAGGCGCTATTAAGAGCCAGGATAAAACCCTTAACCGTTCACTACAACTACTAGTATATTATTCAATTAGGAAAATGTGATACTCTTTTATCGGCTTATTGGGTAAAAGCAAACATGAAGGTCTTCTTCTTATACGAATAATTTCACGAGCGAGGCCAGTTCCAAGTTTGAACTCGATCATGTGCCATTGGTCTGAATCTGTGTCTACTTGGGGTGTGTTTCACGATAACTTTTGAACACATCAACAGATTTCGTAAAACTTGGCATGCCTGTACAAACGCCAAGTAAGTTTGGCGTTTGGCGTTTATCCTAGGGAACCTTTTTCGATACCCAAATTTAGGGTTAGGATGGAAGCCAAAATGTGAGGGGGTAACAATTGACTTTTCGGACCCTAATTTCAAAAAACTTTTAAAATTAAAAAAAACGAAGGCTATATTCAGATTGCGATTAAACGTCCCTTTAGTTTGATACGCCACATGGAGTTTTGCGATTTTTTCACAATTTTGACCCCTCGTGTTTTTGCCTGCGACTCCTTATACTACTCTCACGTTTTTGACCCAATTTTTGCGCCATTAAGTAAAAAAATAATAAAATTTCCAAAACTGTATTTACATTTTACTTTAAATTCCCTTTAATGTAATATGCCACATGATTTTTGAGATTTTACTAAAATATTTCACCCACTGTTGGATCCAAAATTTCGAAATTTTCAAAAACGAACGCTAAATTCATATTTTGGTTAAAATATCTTTTAATTTGATATCCAACATGGGCACCTGCGACTGTTTCAAAATTTTTCACCTCTCACTTTTTTACCTGGAACGTCGTAGTTGTGTGGGAATCATTCTAAAAAGCAATAGGGTTTTGTAGGGTAAATGTATGGACACGAATTCAAAGTTTTACGGAAGTCGGCTGACGTGTTCAACATTTATTGTGTGACATACTCGAAATCGACAGGCAAACAAAGTGATAGACAGACAGAAGACAAAACTGTCTGGACGCCAGAGCTCAAAAAGTGGACGAAAATCCTGATAAAATCGTAAATTTTGATTCACGTGGCGTATCAAATTAAAGAGAGTTTTAACTGACATCTGAATGTAGGTGTTAAGTTGTGGAAATGTCAAATTTCGAGACCTCGAGCGCCCAAAAAACAGATATCAAAAGTTAAAAAAAATTGAGCATGATGACATACTAAAATATCGGTATGGAGAACCATACATGACTTCCATATTCTAAGATTTATATTTAAAATCATTTTCAGCCAAACAGCCAGGCTGTGTCTTACCTGCCTTTTTATTGCTGTATTAAATGAAAAATATTATATTACATTAAAATGAAAAAATTGTAATTTTATTGCCTGGCAACAAAATTATTTTATTTTTAACAATTACCATTGTTTCAAAAAGTTTAAATAAATTTTCTAAGTACTTTACTCTTGTTAAAACGTAAAAGGTTGCAGGTAAACTACCCCTTCCCCTTAACCGATCTTTACCAAAATCGAAAGTCATTGAGACCTCTATAATTCAGGGACGTATGCAAAACATTATTTGATTCTGTTTCACTTTGCGGCTGTTATCGTTTGCCATAGAAAATACGCTTGATAAAAAACGTTGCAGGTAAACTACCCCTTCCCCTCAACCGATCTTTACCAAAAACAACAGGTCTTGAGTACTCTACAAATCAGGGCTGTATGCAAAACATTATTTGATTCTGTTTGAATTTACGGCTGTTATCGTTTGCCATAGAAAATACCCTTGTTAAAAAACGTTGCAGGTAAACTACCCCTTTCCCTCAACCGATCTTCACCAAAAACAAAAGGTCTTGAGAACTCTACAATTTAGGGTTGTATGCAAATAATCGTTTGATTCTGTTTGAATTTGCGGCTGTTATCGTTTGCCATAAGAAATACCCTTGTTAAAACATAAAACGTTACAGGTAAAGTACCCCTTTCCCTTAACCGATCTTCACCAAAAACAATAGATCTTGAGAACTCTACAATTCAGGGCTGTATGCGAAACATTATTTGATTCTGTTTGAATTTGCGGCTGTTATCGTTTGCCAAAAAAAAAATTTCCATTGATAAAAAAAACAGTTGCCGGTAAACTACCCCTTTCCCTCAACCGATCTTCACAAAAAACAATAGGTCTTGAGTACTCTACAAATCAGGGCTGTATGCAAAAAATTATTTGATTCTGTTTGAATTTGCGGCAGTTATCGTTTGCCATAGAAAAAAATCTACAGACAGACAGACAGACACACACACAGACACTTTTCGGAAAACGACTTTTTTTCATGTTTTGAGTGTAGTAGAATCAGAATTTGCAATAATCTCGAACACGATTTTTTTTGCCATCACCATACTTCCATTCCTTAAGGAATATGGAAGTAAAAGGAATTGTAACCCAGACCTGAAAGATAAAAACTTTTAGTGTTCATTGTGTGAATGTGTGCTCTACAATTATTATATTACTAAGAAATAAATAGAATGATTGTGGCTTCTGTCTTTTTTTTTCATAATTGAAAAATGTTCTAATATTGAAATTTATGTAATAATAAATGTACTGCGTTCAAAATGTTGAGCGAGTTCTGCAGTTCACGGACCATACTAGTTGTTGTTGTTGTTGTTGTTGTTGTTGTTGTTGTTCTTCTTCTTCTTCTTCTTCTTCTTCTTCTTCTTCTTCTTCTTCTTCTTCTTCTTCTTCTTCTTCTTCTTCTTCTTCTTACTATTATTATTATTATTATATTAATAAATAAGTAGGCCTACTAACGTACTGTTACAACATTACAGAACATTCTACGTGTTTCTCGGCTATCCCAACTGTAATGTTGTGTGCGTACATGATTCTTAACATACGAGGCAGTGTTAAGTAATACGCAACAGCCTCGTACATTCGATAGTGTTGTTCGGCAAGCTTCTCAATTAGCCCAATGGTGCGTGTTTCTGCGATGGTCGCGCTGAAGTGTCCTCTAGAATTTTCGATTGCTTGTTAAGGACACATATTATGGAACCCCGCAGACTATAAATATCCCATACCTGCTGCTTAGTTTCCAGTTATTGTCGGGCGATTTACACAGTGCGTTAAGTGGCGATTTATTCTAGTGCGGTTCGAAGTACTGTGGCGAAGTAATTGTGCGGGACAATTGGAATACAATTGTGTTTTATATTAGTTGAAAAACATTTGTGTTTTATATTAGTTGACATTTTTAATGCGTGTGAACAATTTTTATTTGATTTGTTGTAAGAGACTATACCTTGTTGATTACAAACTGTTTTATTGGGGTAATTAAAGCTGGTGATTAGTGACTTCATTGGTGTCTTGTATTTTGTTTTCCACTGTACCATACGACGATCAATAGACCGTCGTAACAATATAATGAATTATAATTTTAATGTAATAATTACAGAATAAAACTTAAGTAAACGGTAATGAATTAATTGTTTTTATTTTTCTCTTCTCGTAACAGCTACACGTACACATGTTTCAATACAGTAAAGAGAAACAGAGATACGAGACTGAATGGATACAAAGAAGAAGACGGGAAAGCTTGAGAAACGAAAGTGTGATGTACGTGAACAAATTGAAAGAGGAAAACTCTGTGTGTGTGTGTGTGGGGGGGAGTGAGTTTGATAGACAGACAGATAGATAGATAGACAGACAGACGGAGATCGAAAAAGACCAAGAATTACAGGCAATGGCAGCTCGGTATTTGTTGACTAAAGAATTGTAGTAGCTTTGAGTAGGAAGTCTCCAGACACAAAGTCAGAGTACTGGTTAAAGCAAAAGGAAATTGGGATAGATAGTTTGTAAGAGTTCGATAGATATAGTGAGAGAGTGGGGAGGAATGATACCGAGTCACTGGCAGTGAGGAAAAGAGCGACACGGGTTTGGCGGTCGCGTTGCCTGGCAACCGGCAACAAATGTCAAGTGCGCTCCGCGTTACTAGTCGTGGATCCGCGACCTCATCGTCATTATTACGTTGGCACCGGCATTCATAATATGCAACTCGGCGTGGCGGATCATTACGGGAGGTTGTCGCTCCTCCTTTGAGTTACTGGAAAGTCAACGTATACATTCTTTCTCTTTTTCTATGAATATCGCGTACAACTTTCCTGGATTGTTCACACAAGGACAGAAAATGGCTCAGAGACAATTCTAATAATAAAGCGAGTAACGGAGAATATGAAAACAAAAGAACGAGGATAGACGTAGACTAGCAGTCGACAACCCTGCGCCCGTCAATAAGGTTTGAAGCGCCCGCGAACCAATTTGTAATTTCATTTTTCTTTTGAACGAAAGATCGCACCCGCTTCGTACCTGCTTCGAAGTACTGTATTATAAACTAGTACAAGCCATTTACCGAACCGCGCTACATCTTCCCCCCCAGTAAGAATGTCGAGCTTGTCGCCCAGTTCCTGTAAACATCTTTCCCCCCCTAAGTCATTTTTTCAAGTTTCACATTTCTGTGCACTTTATGAAAATAAATAGTGTTATTGTGGTAAGTTCTTTAATTTATTTTTATTGAAACGTTTCCCTGTATAACTGGTTTAAAGTATTGTCAGTTTTAACGTGCGTGTGCATGATGGCAAATTGTTGATGACCCACTCGTAATGTAAACAAAAATTTACAAATTTATATGAAAAATACTGAAAAGGCTATTTTGATTCGTTGTTTCACGTCGATAAGTATAAGCGAAAGGGTATTATAAAGCGACAGTTAATGTTTGTATCATCCGGCTATTGAACTCTGCACCCCTTTTTATTTTCTATGATTGGGTGGGGAGGGGTGCTCCCATCGAACTGGTCCTCAGTTATATATGTACCCCCGTAAATTCAAAGGTTGCCTATGACTACATACTATACTATAGAAACAGCTATCCTACTCATGTTGACTGGAGAAGTCATTTCACCATGACTGGAGAAGTCATTTCACCACGAATTAAGTTCCATGTGGGTTATTAAATTAAAGACAATTTTAACTAAAATATGAACGTAGTGTACAGTGTTGGAAATTAAAAACTTTTTGTGGGGCCGCAGGCTCCAAAAAGAAATAACAATTTTTTGAATATTGTAAAATTCCAGCCGAGTGTTAGAAAAAGCTGATTTTAGCACTAATTCGAATGTTTAAAATTTTTAGTTTTGTTTATAGAATTGCCTGGTCTGCACTGTTATTTCACTAGTTCTATCCAAGGCAGAAAATTCTTGGATAGGTACAAGGAACATCTGCCTAAGGGTGACATTAGGAACATTAAATCGAACTTTGCATTGCATGTCATCAATCATAACCATAATTATTCCAGTTTTCAAAACAGTTTCAAAGCACTGTATTTCTGCAAATAAGAGCAAACTCATGGACGCACTGGAAGAGTTTGAAATTTACAGAGCCTCAAAAACTCAGGGTGGTCAGCATCTGATTGAAAAACTATCTTCAAATCCAACGAGCTACTGTATATGATATAGCTATACGCGTGTTAGACCAATGTTGTTACGACGGTCTACTCGATCGTCGTAGGTACAGTGGAAACAAACTATGTACAAGATACCAATTAATGTGATCACTAATCACACCTTTAATTTTTACAGTGAAACAGTTCGTAATTAACAACACAGTCTCTGCAACAAATCAAATGAAAATTGTCCATACGCAATAAATGTCCACTAAAATTAAACACAATTGTATTACAATTACCGTCCGATTAATAAACACAACACTTAACTAATAACCATTTGAACGCGCACAGTAATATCGCTACTATAACTCTCGAACCGCACTGCCAGTATCTCGCCTTAAACTGACTGAACGTCGTTGAGTATCGGTATATATACCGCCCCAAAATACTAGATTATTCGATAGCGCCAGTATAGTTACGACAGTACAGTCCGCGCGGCTGGCGCCTTCGAGAAACTTCATGTATATGCGTCTACAAGCACGTACGCCACACGCGTTACATCGAGTTTCTTCTGGCACATTCGACAAACACGTAGATTGTTCTGTGATGCCGTAACACAGCTCCCTCCTTAAGCCTGTTCGTCCCGAACTGGCAAACCGTCTCCGAAGTAATACTCGACCAGGCGATCTAGGTGGATGTCCTTGCGAAGGATAATTTTCCCGTTCTTCGAATTCAGTTTCGTGTGATCCGAACATCACGTTCCCAGGAATGCGAGTCTTTCGCGCAACCACTAGTTTCGCTGGAATCACTCCCGTTGCGTCATATACTGATGACCTAAATACCATTGGTTGATCCAAGTTTGTTTGGTTCTCGTCAACAACCTCTTGAGTAACCTCATCTTCAGCCACTTTGCCCTCGGGCGCTTCTATCAGCTCAGGAACAAGCAGAGTTTTGTCTCGACACCCATAGTTGGCTTTCCAATCACTTCTTTTGTCGTTATACTTATTTAAACTTCCTCTGCTAGCTCTTCCTCCATTTCCGCTTGCAACAGGGAGGGTTCCTCTTGACTAGACTTGACTTTTTCTTCGACTAATGCCACTCGCTTAATCGAATGGTTGGTAGACCCGTCATTTTAGCCATGCAAAGCTTTATCTTCTCTTGACCAACGCTCGGGACATTCTCTCTTAAGTCCACAACAAATCCGTAGCATTCATAATATCCGTGCCAAGAATCACTTCATCGACAATGTCTGCAACGAGCATTTGGTGGCTAAACTCGAGAAGACCCATGCGTACACGTACGTCTACCTTTCCTAGCACCTTGACGGGGCTTCCAGTCACAGTCTGTATTGTACAAGAGCTAATTAGAGGCTGGCGGTTGCTGACTAAGTCAGGGCGCACAATGGACACTGTTGCGCCCGTGTCAACTGTAAATGATGTTGGTTTTCCTTCCGCAAATCCATTAACAATCAAGTTTCCACTGGTCTTATGTAGCGTGGAAACTGTGTGCTGTTCTGGAGCTTTACTTCTCCAATTGGTGCGATCACTCTCTTCTCTCGGTATCTTCTTCTCCCAACAGTCTACCTGTAGATGGCCACATTTTCTACAGTTGTAACATTTCGGTCTTCTGTCTTTTTCAAATCATTGCGATTCTCTTGAACTTTTGAATTGTTTGTCCGCCAACATTGTTTTTCTGCACCCATCGAAACGGGAATGTGATACAGGTATCTTCTGACTGCAACGTGATGGCACAAACCCATTAATGTAACAGGACACTGACTTGGCAGCTTCAAACTCTAGGGCGTGAACAAGAGCTTCTGAGCTATTTCGGTGTCTTGTCGTTCGTAACACTTGCTGAAGTTCACAATTTCCGATGCCACCAATAAATGTCTGCACCGCAAACCTTATTCGGAAGTCTTCTGATGCTTCAGGATAGGCCAATCTAATCAATCTGTCGATACTTGCTTCAAACTCTTGAAGACTCTTCCCGGAACGTTGTCGTCTTGTTCTCAACTGAGCGTAGTACACCTCTCGCAGATGTTTATCACCATACCTTAATTCTAGAGCTTTTATCAACTCGGCGTAGGTGTTCTGGCTGTCACGTGGCACTTTCTGTAGTAGTTCTGCCGCGGGTCCTTTTAATGAGAGATCGAGTGAAACAGCCTTGTCTTTCTCTGTCCAATTATTTGCGCATGCAGCAGCTTCAAATTGGCGGAGGTACGTTGCCCAGTGACTGCTTCCGTCAAAGGTTGGAACTTTGACATGAACTGTCCCTACTTCAGGCAAAGTGACTTTCTCTATTAACTTATTTTCTGTGTCTTTTTCTGTCTTTATCACTGGTACAGTCTGTTCAGAAATTTGTTTTGGTGTAACTTCAGGCACTGCCCGACTTAATTTTTAATCTGCTCTTTCATATTTGTAATCGAATCTTCTATTTTTGTTGTCATAGCTTTTTCCACACTCAAGACAGATTTTTCTACTTCAGCTATTTTATTTGACATGGATTCTTCTACGTCAGATATTCTGGTAATTTGATTGTTAAGCTCACCTCGTAATTGACCTACGTCACCACGTAGAAGACACAATTCTGCTGTAGTATGTTCTTGCATCTGCTTTTGCTCTTCAGTTAACGCTTTGATGCCATCTGCTTCCTGCTTCCGTTTCTCTGCCTCCTGTAGGAGGGTTTTCTGTCTCGCTTCCGCTTTCTCGTCTTGTCGTTTTCCTGCTCCTTCCTGTGTCTGCCGCAGCAGTGTTTGTAAAGCTTCCATCATCTGACTGGGATCCATTCTTACCGATTAATTACGAATCACACTCGTCTTGTACAAAGTGTTCACTGTTTCCACTGTTAAACGTTCTATCCCACTTCTGATACCACTGTTACGACGGTCTACTTGATCGTCGTAGGTACAGTGGAAACAAAATAAGTACAAGATACCAATTAAGTCACTAATCACACCTTTAATTTTTACAGTGAAACAGTTCGTAATTAACAACACAGTCTCTGCAACAAATCAAATGAAAATTGTCCATACGCAATAAATGTCCACTAAAATTAAACACAATTGTATTACAATTACCGTCCAATTAATAAACACAACACTTAACTAATAACCACTTGAACGCACACAGTAATATCGCTACTATAACTCTGGAACCGCACTGTCAGTATCTCGCCTTAAACTGACTGAACGTCGTTGAGTACCGGTATATATACCGCCCCAAATTACTAGATTATTCGATAGCGCCAGTATAGTTACGACAGTACAGTCCGCGCCCCTGGCGCCTTCGAGAAACTTCTTGTATATGCGTCTACAAGCACGAACGCCACACGCGTTACATCGAGTTTCTTCTGGCACATTCGACAAACACATAGATTGTTCTGTGATGCCGCAACGATATGATAGATAAGTGCGGGCACAGTATGAAGTGGAATCGTTAGTCACTCGCGAGATCTGTAGCGATGCGCATCGTGATATAACGGGGTTGCGAGTCGCATAAATAACGGGATGTGTGTGACTTTTATTAATTGACGTACTCCATTTGAGTGAACATATTATATCACCTGATGGTGGGACTATAAGTCTCGAAATGCGTTGTTTAAAATATAAAAAAAGGAATTGCAAGGAAGGGAATCTGGATACACTAGGTAATTTTAACAATTTAATTGTACATGCAACTTGCAGACCACAACAATTATGTATAGTGAAAAATTATCTAATATCAAAATTTGTCTAATAATAATAAATGTACTTTGTTCAAAATAATGAGTGAATTCTGCAGCTCAGTGAGCATACTGATTTCGACTGACAAGAGTTGCTTTGAAGCCGACGAGTAATCTGTTTCAGCGAGTTTGCTGTACTTGTGTTCTGGGAACAACCGTTTGGTTAAGACTTGCTTGTGAATTTAGAATGATACTTGGATTGAATACCTGATATCGTCAAACTAATGAGGCTCAAATGGCGATAAGAGAAAGGGGGGAGAGAGAGAGAGAGAGAGAGAGAGAGAGAGAGAGAGAGAGAGAGAGAGAGAGAGAGAGAGGGGGGGGGACAGGCAGAGACAGGGCCAGAGACAAACAGACAAGCAGGCAGGCAGGCAGGTAGGTAGATAGACAGACAGATAGACACACAGACAGGCAGACAAACAGAAAGATAGATAAACAGACAGATAGACAGTCAGAGAGGCAGATAGGCATATAGATAGGCAGACAAGTAGACAGATATTACTTGAGGAGGGATATAGAAGTACAGAAAAAAGGGAAAATGAATGGGCAAATTCAACAAATGGACCTCAAACTAAATTGTTTTTTCCTACTATTAAACAAAGAATTGTCGTAAATATCACAATGTTACACAAACTGACAGCTATACTGACAGGCCACGGTAAACTTAAATCTTATTTTTATCGTTTCAAGATTTCTGATGACCAAATGGTAGCTGCAAAAGTGGAGAACAGACAGTTCGTCACCTCCTTTATGAGTGTAAAAGTTTACATAAAGGGAGAACGGCCTACAGGAGAAGTATTGCAATGTGTGGTGGAGTCTGGCCAATGCAAGAAAAAGATATGATTACGAAAAAACATATTAAAGTTTTTCTTATATTTGTCAACAGTAAAAATTTTGATCTTTTGTGATTTACATTGTTATAGTATAGTTGTTATTTTTGGCTGTATTGGTCACGAATTGTGTTTAGTTTTACCGTAGTTATTCACTGTTGCGTTATTATTGTTATTACTATTAGCTATAGGCCTATGTATGTACTGTGTTTTATAACTGAATTTTTATTAATTAGTATTTGTTAATAATTAATAAGAATAACATAACCTGTATTATTACATTATATTGTAATGGAGCATGTTGAAAATAAAGTTGCATTAGAAAAAAGTAGACAGATAGACATAAAGACAGGCAGACAGAAAGATAGACAGACCAGACAAATAGACAGATAGACATATAGACAGGTAGATAGGCAGACAGATATACGGACAGATAGACAGACAGATAGATAGATAGACCGACAGACAGATAGATAAAGATGAGTAAATATAAAGCAGTAGTTATTTTCAAAGAACTGCGGAGGTTGAGAACTGAAAAGTCGCTGAACAAAGAGCAGAAAGGACTGGCACAGAGCGAGAAGCCGAGTGAGGAACAGTTAAGTTATGTACAAGACGGTTGCGTTGCCTAGCAACCGCTCAAAGGACTAGTGATGGTAGCACTGCTTGTGGATTATAGTCTGTGCCGATCGCACATCATTATGAGGGAACGGCAGATCGTTATGGAGTGCAACGGCGGATTACCCTGCCGAAGGATTTTCATCTCTGCTGTTTGGATTGTTTTTTTGTTTGTTCCCGTGAGTGTCCCATGTTTCACTGGTATACAATAAACTCTGTATAACCATAGTATTACAACATTTTATACTTCATACCATGGAGATGAAGCGCGGGTTTATCTTCTTCTTCTTCTTCTTCTTCTTCTTCTTCTTCTTCTTCTTCTTCTTCTTCTTCTTCTTCTTCTTCTTCTTCTTCTTCACAGAGTTTGGTGGGCTTGCAATTTCTTCATTTTCGTGGACAGCCTGTTGATCATCACATACCTGCTTCCTTCATTGACCTCATCCATGTACTCCTTCCTGCCCGGACCTGCCTCTCCCTCTACGGCCCTCGATCACTCTATTATTCGGTCGATCAGGATCGTGAACCAGTTTGAATGGCTTAGCAGCTGAGCAACCATATTATTTCTCCTTTTTTCCACATTGGATCCAATCAAAATTCTTTTTTTTTCACCCACTCTCATCAGAACCTACTCTTTCGGTCCGTTGTATTCTTCTTAAGGACGTCCTCCAGCACCACATCTCAGACACTTCGAGCTAGCGCCTCTCAAAGACCATGTTCCCAGCCATATGTGCGCCTGCTTCAAACGAAACTTTGTATAAACTACCTCCTGGTTTTCAAGGAAACGTTTCTGGACGTCGGAAGAGATGTTTCCTTGAAAAATGCCGCCCCCTGCCTTGTGCAATTCTACTATTACATCACTGTCACACCTGACATCTGATTTAGCATACACGTATTCAGTGCTATGCAAGTCACTTGTATGAATAGATAAGTTTGAGTGGTCGACCAAACGTGAATAGGTGCGCCCCTACTGACGCGTGCCGTGCAGATGCTATTGGAATTTTTAACCACGACTTCGTATGAGGGATTTTTACTTCCATGTTCCATAAGGAGGTGGAAGTACGATGTTGGCGAAAAAATCCAACGTCTTGTAGATTTACAGATCCAACCCCAAATAGACATACAGGCCAATACCACATGATCAAGTTAAAATTTGGAACTGCCCTCGCTCGTTCAATTATTCCTATAAGAAGAAGACCGTCATGTTTACTTTTACCCAATAAGCCAATAAAAATCACAATTTCCTAATTGAATAGTACACTAGTAGTTGTAGTGAACGGTTAAGGGTTTTATCCCGACTCTAAATAGCGCCTTGCGAACTGGAACCAGCGAGCGCTTGTCTGGCCAGTAGCTGTGTCCGGCCTCTCACGCCTTTTTTTTCGTGTTGTTTGAGACTTATCCAGAAGTATAAGTCTCGGGCTGATCTGGGGCAAGCTTCCTTCAGCCGACTGGAAAGATGTGAGGAGACGCATGGCAGTGCAGGTCGGAAGCGAAGAAGATGGAGGCACATTGAAGGTAGATTAGTGCGTGCGAGCGCGCGCGTGTGTGTATGTTTGTGTGTAGATGTAGTTTGTAGCTATATAGGTATATGAAGCTATATGAAGTGCCATAAAGATTAGTTTGTACATGAGGGCGGCTACGACAGGGACGAACAGCGCAGGTCGTCAAAGCTGGAATTAGGCAACAGAGTGGCATCAAAATAGGCGGGGGACACAAAGAAGAGGGCTAAGGACTTGGTAAGCAGTTAGGCACAGTTTAAGTTGTTATGTGATCAGGAAGTATGGCAGGTTGAGTATTTTGATTCTGAGTGTACCACAAGATGGCTGATTCTGATTGTACTGCCCTCAAAACATAAAGGAAAGTCATTTCCTGAAATGTGTGTGTGTGTGTGTGTGTGTGTGTGTGTGTGTGTGTGTGTGTGTGTGTGTGTGTGTGTGTGTGTGTGTGTGTGTGTGTGTGTGTGTGTGTGTGTGTGTGTGTGTGTGTGTGTGTGTGTGTGTGTGTGTGTGTGTGTGTGTGTGTGAAATTTTTTCTATGGCGAACGATAACTGCCGCAAATTCAAACAAATCAAATAATTTCTTACATATGTGCTCGAGTTGTAGAAGACTCAAGACCTATTGATTTTAGTGAAGATCAGTTAAGGGGGAGGGGCAGTTTACCTGCAACGTTATACGTTTTAACGAGAATAAAGTACTTAATTTTGATAAATAAAGTATTCTGAAAAGAAGGTCATAATAATTCACTGTAGATAGATGAAATATGTATAAATGAAAAGGATAGTTGAAGGGGGAAGGGGTAATTTTCTATAAATGAAAATGATAGTTGAAGGGGGAGGGGATAATTTTTTATATGTGTAGTACGTTATCGCCAACAAAGAAGTCGTTTCTACAGAAGTATTTTATTCCAGTTTGTCAAACAGAAAACTCGATTTACAAGGAACACACCTAACTTGTTAGTAATTATCGAACCGAGTTGAAGTAAATCATTTTAAATACAAATTTTAGAACATGGAAGTCATATTCTCCATACAGATATTTTAAATATCTTATGACGAAGGATATGTTTTGAAACGCGTCATTAATTGAAAGCAAGGAGTCCATTGTCATCAGAAAAAAGAAGGGGGATTGAAAGGTTAGTTTTTCTACTACCATCTGATGTACGTAAAATGCAGCTCCAAAGATATTTAAAGGAGTCAACTTGTGTGTTGACATTTAAAGGAGTCAGCTTCCTGCCCACCGTCCAGAAATACGTCAGCCATATCAGTAAGTATCTTATATCTCAACTGAAAATCGTAGAAAAAATTTGATTTTCAGTGGAAATATACCCCGCTTCCGGAACACAGAATTTCACCGACCTAAGAAACTTCATTTCTCATGACTCCATCATTCCATTTTCCTAGGTGTCCAACAATTGTGAACCATACAACAGTGTGGAAACTGCCATCACCTTATACAATTTTAACTGCGAGTCTTTTAGTGTCTTGTTCTTAAAACGTCTTATAACAATACCACATATCCTTAGAAATTTTTTTATGTTGTCCGTGATGTCTCTGTCTTCCTCGTAACAAATGTCGCAGCCCCAATACTGAAAGCCCTGTTCTAAAATCGTATTCTTGATGACAATTTTTGTTCTTACGGGATAGTTAAGAGAAAGTGCCATGGTTTCAGTTTGTGACAAAGATGCGTATTTTATTATTGTAAAAGGAACTCAACTGGTAACGTCTGCAGTCAGAAGACTAATAAACTGGATCGAAAGGACTGCTGGAGTGAGAGAAGCTCGTATAGTGAGTGATAGGACGGAATGAAGACAATTCGTCGAGAAGGTTAAAACTCGCCCCGAGAAGTTCCGCTAGACGAATAGGAAGAAAAACAAGAAGTAGTGTAGAAGAAGAAGAAGAAGAAGAAGAAGAAGAAGAAGAAGAAGAGAACGAAGTTTATATACCGCGAAGTATCGCTGAACAACGGGGGAACGAATGGGAGAACAAACAATTCATAACGTTACAGGCGTCTAGGAGGTGAGAGCGTTGCCTAGCAACCGCCAACAAGTAATGAAGTCAAGCGTGTGTGCGCTTGCTTGCAACAACTTGTGGATTGTAGTCCCGTACGTGACAGAGCGACATCTGTGTGTAGCGACTCGAATCATTCAAAAATGCAGAGATTAACGATAAATTATTACACAAAATATCGGTATGAAAAACCACACGACTTCCATGTTTTAAGATTGATATTTAAAATCATTTTCGGAATGAAATGTTTCTATAGAAACTATAGATCTATAGAAACTATCTCTTCTTTCTTCAGCCTTAACCACATTACTGTGGTCACTAACGTATACCGTCTCACGTTATCGCACTCGATTTTCACTGATGATGGAAAACGATGGCACTGCCGAAACGTCTGATTTTGCAGAAAACATTGGACTACAGCCAAACAGCCCGGGTACCGAATTTTAACAACAAACTACTTCTTTGTTGCCGATAACGTAGTACACACATAAAAAATTATCCCCTCCCCTTTCAACTATAATTTTCATTTATAGAAAATTACCCCCACCCCGTTCAACTAGCCTCTACATGTTTAGATATTTCATCTACGTTTCTACAGTGAATTATTATGATCTTCTTATCAGGTTACTTTATTTATCAAAATTAAGTACTTCACTCTTGTTAAAACATAAAACGTTGCAGGTAAACTACCCTTTCCCCGTAACCGATCTTCACCAAAATCAATATGCCTTGAGTACTCTACAAGACAGGCACATATGTAAAAAATTGTTTGGTTCTGTTTGAATCACAGGTCCTGATGATGATACTAAATTTAATAAAATATAATAGACGGATTTACCAGATATCCGTCGTGCGACTTCGTTTTTCTTGTCCTTTATTTATTAAATGAATAAATAAATAAATAAATAAATAAAGGACAACAAAAACTAAGTCGCACGGCGGATATCTGGTAAATACGTCTATATATTAATATAAGCGACTTGGAGACAACTAACCTAAAGTGTATTATGATACTAAACACTGTCGAAACGTCGACACAAATAAGTTAAAATTTGTGTTATTTTTGACCGATCCTCACTAACCTTTCACTGAAAAATTATTCTTATACTTCTTTATTCAATTTTCCAAATTCTATTAAAATTATTATTCTTATACTTTTTATTCAATTTTGTACTTTTTTTCAAGTACTTTTTTCTGTTATACGCATATTCTATACGTTCTTCTTCATCAATTTATATATACGTATTATTTATAGTATGCCTCGACGGAGAAAAGGTCCAAATATTGGTCGTTTAACTACAAATCAAAGACGGATGAGAGAGCGACAAAATGTTGCTGCAGCAACTGATGAAGGCCCTGCAGAACATAACATGAATCACGTGTTATATGAACAAAACAACACAGTATATAGGAATCTTCAGAATGAATTTGAAGATAATTTACGATCTCTAGAATTCTATGAATGTGTAAATTGTTCTCGAGTGTTGATGCAGCAAACATTTTTTGATATGTGTCTGCAGTGTAAGTGAAACCCAAATACGTTAACTGCAATAATCGTATGGATCCTAAAGATGTACCTATAGAACTGATGGATCTCACTTATGTAGAACAACTCTTGATAGTAAGAGTACAACCAGTGATGCGTGTGTATAGGGTGAAATCGAGAGGCTTTCCCGGTCAATATGCTTGTAAGGAAAATATTATAAATATTGGTCAAAATATAACGGAAATTGTTAGTTCTTGCCCCCTACACCCGCTTCACTCAGCACTATAGTTGTAAGAAAGGAAAGTGTTAATGGACATCGGGATTTTCATGTGAGACTTGACAAAATTTTAGAAGCACTCAATTTTTTGAAAATGAATAATCCATTCTATAGTGATATCATCATTGATATGGAACAAATATCTCAACTTCCATTAGATGATAGTATTTATGGAATGATACCCACTGTTGATTTACCGAGGCGAATACCGATGAAGAGAACTTTTCTGAAGAAATTTATTAAAGTATGATCCCGGAGAATATTAGAATCACAGAAGTTGATCGACTTCAATCTGCAATGAATAATGTAATTCCATGGCCACAAGGTACTGATATAAATGAGTTCTCGTGCGAAGGATATGCAAGCATGGCATTTCCCGCTTTACTACCTTACGGATCTGCTGAACTAAACGATAATACTAGAGCAAGTAGTATGAAACTTACAGTACTTGAATATTTTCAATTTTTGATGCAATATAAAGACCGACGTTTTGCACAAGCTCCTAGGTTCAGATTTTTCTGACACTATTCAGCGTCATCAAGCTATTCAACGAGGGACCATATTTGCTAGAAAATCTCATTTCAATGGAACAATACAGCAACTGAGAAACACGCTGTCGAGTAATCCTCAAATAATAAGAAGTTTATATTATTGGTGTGGAAAAATAAGAGGATCAAAATCTTACTGATTTCAAGGAAGAGGTGAACTTGAATCAATGACTGAGCAGTGTGATAATCTTCCTACGGGTTTTTTTGTACTTAGAGTGCAGTTGATCTTTGGTGGCCTGATACGGCACGACTCATGGGTTGTAATTTCGTGCAAGAGGAAACGTTAGATGAATCTAGAATCGCTCAGCAAAGGCAAAAACTTATAAATGTGAATCCCTCAATTGTTGAAGATTATTTTTCGTTTCGTGCAACTTTATTCATAAAATTGTCGTCTGTAAGATATTCTCAGTTTCAGTTTATTGGTTTAGTTTCGAATTGCACCATCGTGGTTCATGTCATGTACACGGTCTTCTTTGGATCTCTGGTGCTCCTGATCCAAGAACTTTTGATAATGCATCTGAGGAAGACATTTTGAATGCCAAGATGTATTATGACCATTTGGTTAATGCATTCAATCCTTTGCCATTCACTCCTCCGGCAACTATACATCCTTCAAGGATTAGATCAACTGATGTTGTTATCGAGAACGATCGTTCTCTTTCTTTTTTTTATTGGATCGTTCGTTTCCAAAGACATACCAGATGTACCAAAGGATATTGTCTTAAGTGGAATGGCAAAGAATATACTTGCAGGTTCAAATATCCTAAATAATTACAAGAGCAATCTCTTCTAGAGAAAAATGAGAAGGGTATTTGGATAGATATATATATATATATATATTGTAGCGTGACAGATGTATGCATAATGTTGAATGGCAATTGATCATTAGAATAATGAAGTTATAATGTTTAAATTTGGAAGAAAGCATTAAGTTTAATAGAAATTAATTAATTCATAGCAACTGTGGAAAGAAATCATTATTATAAAGAAAATACAAGTTAAAATAAAAGGAGTTACTAGTGATGAGTCATCCAAAACCAGTCTCATAACCAAAGGTTTTCAAGGTATAACCCAGGAAGGTAAAATAGTAAATAACAAAGCAGTACTGAATATGATCAAACCCACAACGAGGGAGAATAAATAGAAGAGAAACCCTAAAATAAGCCAAGATCAACCAATACAGGTTGTGTATTTCTGAATTAAAGAAGAAGATGGAGAAGATCCCAAGAAACCTGATGGCAACAAGAAGAAGATGGAGAAGATACCAGTCCCAGAAGGCAGGAGAAAAGAAGACTGAAGAAAGAAGAAGAGGGCAGCATCCTGAAGAAGATGTCATGCTCTTATAAAAGACACCCAAATCCCTATATCCCCAAAATAAATATCTAAAAACAAAAGTATAACGAAATAAAAACCACATGTATATAAATTTAAGAGAGAGGAGTGTATAAAGTAAAAGTTTCCTGTGAACTAAGATGAAACAATAATATAGTACCCATGGAACAAATCTCCATTGAAAAAACGCTAACCAATTTATTATGTTAATAAGACTATACGACCATTTAGCATTAACATAATATATAAGTGAAAGTGAACCAGTGATAGTTTTGGGTATTATAAAAAATGAACCTTGTGTTTCATTCTTGGCAATCACAAACATTGGATGCAATGAAATATGCATTTTTCAATGACTTAAAATGTGTACGGTGACAATATGTTGTTCATAAGACATGAATCTGTTTAAAATAACATTTTTGTTTTACATGAAAAAAGAAAAACAGATTTCATAGTGCTTTTTGAACGGTTCATACTATTTATTTGTTAATGACAGGGTACAATTCCCCAAAGACAAGGTATAAAAGACTGTATAAAAACTGTAGAATCCTACTTATAATAATAGTTAGAAATAAGAATATAGATATAAGGTTTTAATGTATATAGTACAAGAATGTTTAAAAATGTTTTAGATATAAGGCCATTTGTTTGGGTCTGAAACAACTAACATCAGAACTATAAAAATAGTTACCACTTGTAAATAGTAGAGAGTAATTAAGATGTTAGTTAGTACAAAACCTTTGTTGTAAACCATATTTACATGTTGGAAATGGGAATTTTGTTGCAAAATGTCTGATTTGAAGACAACCATTTATTTAAAAAAAAAAAGTTCTTTATTCTGTTTAACTATTATTTGTATTGTAACCAATACTAATTGTTTTTGTGTAATTTGAAAACATGTTTAATTTATAATACTATTTGTAAAAAGTCAGAGAGGGTATCACACATCATATATTGTTTGTAAATTATTTTGTAAGAAAAATTGTTAAAAAATCATAGGCCAATGGAAACCAAACTTCATCAAAACAGAGAAATTGCTCATTTAAATGCAAATAAACAAAAGGGGTTTAGACAAAATAAACTTGAGATCATGCCATATAATTGCACATACCATTTAGAGAGATTTTAATAAATTATATTCAGAATTATAAATAAAAATAGAATGACTAGACTCAGAAATTTAGACATGGGAGTCATATATTTCAGAATAATGTTTCAGAATACAACTAATTCAATTAATTACCAGGAAATAAGGGAATAGGAACCTTTTAATACAATATAGAATTATTAATATTAAATATAACTGATAAAATGGCTGAATTTATATAATGACAGGAAGTAAATTTTAATGTTTTGACTTCCAAACAGAGTATACCAAACTGAAAGTGAAATTACTATTTTTTGGACAGAAAACACTATAAAATGGCATTATTTAATCTGAAAATAACCAGAATGAACTGAAAGATTAATTTAAATCAAATCTAGTGAATAAAATTGACAAATAACCAAAGTTTAGGCATTCATATAGTGAAAATGTAAAAATGTATACAGGATGTGAAAAAATATTTGAACAATGTTAAGGATAATATTATATGGGCTAAGAGTTTAATTGAAACTGGAGGAAACAGTTAGTTAATTATTGGTTTTTGAACGGTTAACATGACATACATTTGGTAACGTGCATAACCTAACCTATAATAGACATACCAAGCGAATGTATAGTACGTTATTGTGAAATCGCGAGTGACTTGTGGAATACTTCTAAAAACTATCATATTATAACAGAAACAATCAAGTAACACTCCATAACACAGAACAATATAAATCTGCTCTGAAAAACACCACAAAACACAAGAAAACTGTGTAATACATTAACCCAAATTAGTGATGGAACCGGGGAAAGTGTTTGAACTAATAATTATACGGATACACTAAATACAACTCAGAAACAGTACACTAGACACTACACAACATTTTACAAGAGATTCGCAGACATCAGAACAGGAATACTACAGGAAAATCTTTTATTTGGAACGTCCAATATACGAATGACATCTCACTAACTTCACGGCAGCCATTTGCAATATTGGTCTCATCATTGCCAGAACCCCGCCTTCTTTGTTCGACACAGCTGTTGGGTGAAAACAATTATTATATTTACAAATTATTATTCAATGTCTGTGTTTATTAATAACTATTAATTTGATTGTAACGTTATACTTTTTAAATATTAGCCCGATTTTTCTGACTTTGGTAATAACTGGCTGTTTAAAGAACCCTATATAATTTTTATGACATATACTTGTAACTTTTTTCGATATCCTGAGAATCGATACTAATCGATAAGAGTCAATATTGCTGTTACTTAATAAAACATTAATACTTTTCAATACTTAATAGTTCTTTATTTCTTCAATAATACTAATTACCTATAATATAATTCTAATTGATAATCTACAAGGACTTTACCACCCGTAAGTGAAGATAACCTAAAAAATAGAAAGGTAAACAAATATCGATTGGTTTACAGACAGTCTTATGAGTGGTGATAGATTATTTAAATTATACTAAAACTTTAATAAAAATTTTCAGAAGAGCATTACACTGTTTAAAACTTCACAGCCCTATATTAATTAATTGATCCTAATTAATTAATTAATAAAATTAAAATTTTTTTTTATTATTTTTTGTTTTTATAAACATAATTTTTTTTTAATTTTCTTCAAAACAATAATTTTTGTTTTGAAACTTTCGGTGAAGCTGAGCATATATATTTCTTCATCAACTTTACGCTACTCGACCGGTCTTGCTACCATTGGGACTCGACCAGCTGGGAAACTTAAGGAAGTGTTTCAGGCCAGTAAGACGTCGAGAGCCACACCAATTACACACCAATTAAACATATTACATTGGACTTGATTACATCGGAGTCACATAATCCATAATAAGTATATCATCAAAACACATACACTTATTTATTTTATTACAAATTGGCGCCCAACGTGGGGCTTTAATTAGCGATTGGAAGGCCAATACATTCTGCACAATCACTAGTTGGAGCTAGGCAACAGCTACAAAGCCAGAGAATTTCGAGGGAAAATGCAACGACGTGCAACATCTAAGAAACGGGCGGCGGAGGCCGAAAAAGAAATAGAGTTGGAAATGGACAATAAGGAGGCAACGCCAGTAGATGCGGAGAGTTCATTGCCACCGGTGTTATCCAAACAAACTGAACAACAAGAGGAACAACCGGAAATACCCACGCAAACAGGGGAAGTAAATGTCCAGGAAAGACATATAGAAAAATCCAAAGTAACGGAAGAGAGTAAAATGGATAGGATAATGGAAATGTTCTTACAGTTAAGTAAGCAAATGGAATCCACAAAAGAAATAAATAAAAACATGGACAAGAAGATAGACGAAAGTAATAAGGAAAGGAAAGAAGATAGTCAGTCTTTGAAAGAAGATATCAAATCCGGCAAGGAAGAAACAAATAAGAAATTTGAAGAGTTGAAGGGAGACAACCAGTCTTTAAAAGAAGATTTGGGAAATAAAATAGAAAAAACAAAAGAAGAATTGAGTGGGATGAACAAGAAGATGGAAGAGAAGATGGAAGAAAACAGCAAGAAGATGGAAGAGAAGATGGAAGAATTGAAGAAGGATAATCAATCCACAAAAGAAGAGTTGACGGGGATGAACCAGAACATAGAAGATTTGAAGGAAGACAACAAGAAGATGGAAGAAGAGATGGGGAAGAAGTTAGAAGAATTGAAGGAAGACAACCAATCGTTCAAAGAAGAATTCAAGGCGACTAAAGAAGAATTGATTAATAAAATTGAGAATACTAATCAGAAAATCGATGAAACCAGGAAGAAGATAGAGAAGAACAACCGACAATTGAAGGAAGAATTGAAGGAAGACAACAGGAAGTTGGAAGAGAAGATGGGGGAGAAATTGGAAGAATTGAGAGAGGACAATCAAATTCTAAGAGAAGAGTTAAGGGAGGTAAATCAGGAGAATTTGGACAAACTGGACGAAAGGATGGAATTGTTGCGAGAAGAACTGAATAAAGAAATCACTGTTAACAAAAAAGCGATGAATAAGAAGATGGAAGAAGAAAATATAATGGTCAATCGACAGATTCGAGGAAGTATTTTATTCCAGTTTGTCAAACAGAAAACTCGATTTACAAGGAACACACCTAACTTGTTAGTAATTATCGAACCGAGTTGAAGTAAATCATTTTAAATACAAATTTTAGAACATGGAAGTCATATTCTCCATACAGATATTTTAAATATCTTATGACGAAGGATATGTTTTGAAACGCGTCATTAATTGAAAGCAAGGAGTCCATTGTCATCAGAAAAAAGAAGGGGGATTGAAAGGTTAGTTTTTCTACTACCATCTGATGTACGTAAAATGCAGCTCCAAAGATATTTAAAGGAGTCAACTTGTGTGTTGACATTTAAAGGAGTCAGCTTCCTGCCCACCGTCCAGAAATACGTCAGCCATATCAGTAAGTATCTTATATCTCAACTGAAAATCGTAGAAAAAATTTGATTTTCAGTGGAAATATACCCCGCTTCCGGAACACAGAATTTCACCGACCTAAGAAACTTCATTTCTCATGACTCCATCATTCCATTTTCCTAGGTGTCCAACAATTGTGAACCATACAACAGTGTGGAAACTGCCATCACCTTATACAATTTTAACTGCGAGTCTTTTAGTGTCTTGTTCTTAAAACGTCTTATAACAATACCACATATCCTTAGAAATTTTTTTATGTTGTCCGTGATGTCTCTGTCTTCCTCGTAACAAATGTCGCAGCCCCAATACTGAAAGCCCTGTTCTAAAATCGTATTCTTGATGACAATTTTTGTTCTTACGGGATAGTTAAGAGAAAGTGCCATGGTTTCAGTTTGTGACAAAGATGCGTATTTTATTATTGTAAAAGGAACTCAACTGGTAACGTCTGCAGTCAGAAGACTAATAAACTGGATCGAAAGGACTGCTGGAGTGAGAGAAGCTCGTATAGTGAGTGATAGGACGGAATGAAGACAATTCGTCGAGAAGGTTAAAACTCGCCCCGAGAAGTTCCGCTAGACGAATAGGAAGAAAAACAAGAAGTAGTGTAGAAGAAGAAGAAGAAGAAGAAGAAGAAGAAGAAGAAGAAGAAGAAGAAGAAGAAGAAGAAGAAGAAGAAGAAGAGAACGAAGTTTATATACCGCGAAGTATCGCTGAACAACGGGGGAACGAATGGGAGAACAAACAATTCATAACGTTACAGGCGTCTAGGAGGTGAGAGCGTTGCCTAGCAACCGCCAACAAGTAATGAAGTCAAGCGTGTGTGCGCTTGCTTGCAACAACTTGTGGATTGTAGTCCCGTACGTGACAGAGCGACATCTGTGTGTAGCGACTCGAATCATTCAAAAATGCAGAGATTAACGATAAATTATTACACAAAATATCGGTATGAAAAACCACACGACTTCCATGTTTTAAGATTGATATTTAAAATCATTTTCGGAATGAAATGTTTCTATAGAAACTATAGATCTATAGAAACTATCTCTTCTTTCTTCAGCCTTAACCACATTACTGTGGTCACTAACGTATACCGTCTCACGTTATCGCACTCGATTTTCACTGATGATGGAAAACGATGGCACTGCCGAAACGTCTGATTTTGCAGAAAACATTGGACTACAGCCAAACAGCCCGGGTACCGAATTTTAACAACAAACTACTTCTTTGTTGCCGATAACGTAGTACACACATAAAAAATTATCCCCTCCCCTTTCAACTATAATTTTCATTTATAGAAAATTACCCCCACCCCGTTCAACTAGCCTCTACATGTTTAGATATTTCATCTACGTTTCTACAGTGAATTATTATGATCTTCTTATCAGGTTACTTTATTTATCAAAATTAAGTACTTCACTCTTGTTAAAACATAAAACGTTGCAGGTAAACTACCCTTTCCCCGTAACCGATCTTCACCAAAATCAATATGCCTTGAGTACTCTACAAGACAGGCACATATGTAAAAAATTGTTTGGTTCTGTTTGAATCACAGGTCCTGATGATGATACTAAATTTAATAAAATATAATAGACGGATTTACCAGATATCCGTCGTGCGACTTCGTTTTTCTTGTCCTTTATTTATTAAATGAATAAATAAATAAATAAATAAATAAAGGACAACAAAAACTAAGTCGCACGGCGGATATCTGGTAAATACGTCTATATATTAATATAAGCGACTTGGAGACAACTAACCTAAAGTGTATTATGATACTAAACACTGTCGAAACGTCGACACAAATAAGTTAAAATTTGTGTTATTTTTGACCGATCCTCACTAACCTTTCACTGAAAAATTATTCTTATACTTCTTTATTCAATTTTCCAAATTCTATTAAAATTATTATTCTTATACTTTTTATTCAATTTTGTACTTTTTTTCAAGTACTTTTTTCTGTTATACGCATATTCTATACGTTCTTCTTCATCAATTTATATATACGTATTATTTATAGTATGCCTCGACGGAGAAAAGGTCCAAATATTGGTCGTTTAACTACAAATCAAAGACGGATGAGAGAGCGACAAAATGTTGCTGCAGCAACTGATGAAGGCCCTGCAGAACATAACATGAATCACGTGTTATATGAACAAAACAACACAGTATATAGGAATCTTCAGAATGAATTTGAAGATAATTTACGATCTCTAGAATTCTATGAATGTGTAAATTGTTCTCGAGTGTTGATGCAGCAAACATTTTTTGATATGTGTCTGCAGTGTAAGTGAAACCCAAATACGTTAACTGCAATAATCGTATGGATCCTAAAGATGTACCTATAGAACTGATGGATCTCACTTATGTAGAACAACTCTTGATAGTAAGAGTACAACCAGTGATGCGTGTGTATAGGGTGAAATCGAGAGGCTTTCCCGGTCAATATGCTTGTAAGGAAAATATTATAAATATTGGTCAAAATATAACGGAAATTGTTAGTTCTTGCCCCCTACACCCGCTTCACTCAGCACTATAGTTGTAAGAAAGGAAAGTGTTAATGGACATCGGGATTTTCATGTGAGACTTGACAAAATTTTAGAAGCACTCAATTTTTTGAAAATGAATAATCCATTCTATAGTGATATCATCATTGATATGGAACAAATATCTCAACTTCCATTAGATGATAGTATTTATGGAATGATACCCACTGTTGATTTACCGAGGCGAATACCGATGAAGAGAACTTTTCTGAAGAAATTTATTAAAGTATGATCCCGGAGAATATTAGAATCACAGAAGTTGATCGACTTCAATCTGCAATGAATAATGTAATTCCATGGCCACAAGGTACTGATATAAATGAGTTCTCGTGCGAAGGATATGCAAGCATGGCATTTCCCGCTTTACTACCTTACGGATCTGCTGAACTAAACGATAATACTAGAGCAAGTAGTATGAAACTTACAGTACTTGAATATTTTCAATTTTTGATGCAATATAAAGACCGACGTTTTGCACAAGCTCCTAGGTTCAGATTTTTCTGACACTATTCAGCGTCATCAAGCTATTCAACGAGGGACCATATTTGCTAGAAAATCTCATTTCAATGGAACAATACAGCAACTGAGAAACACGCTGTCGAGTAATCCTCAAATAATAAGAAGTTTATATTATTGGTGTGGAAAAATAAGAGGATCAAAATCTTACTGATTTCAAGGAAGAGGTGAACTTGAATCAATGACTGAGCAGTGTGATAATCTTCCTACGGGTTTTTTTGTACTTAGAGTGCAGTTGATCTTTGGTGGCCTGATACGGCACGACTCATGGGTTGTAATTTCGTGCAAGAGGAAACGTTAGATGAATCTAGAATCGCTCAGCAAAGGCAAAAACTTATAAATGTGAATCCCTCAATTGTTGAAGATTATTTTTCGTTTCGTGCAACTTTATTCATAAAATTGTCGTCTGTAAGATATTCTCAGTTTCAGTTTATTGGTTTAGTTTCGAATTGCACCATCGTGGTTCATGTCATGTACACGGTCTTCTTTGGATCTCTGGTGCTCCTGATCCAAGAACTTTTGATAATGCATCTGAGGAAGACATTTTGAATGCCAAGATGTATTATGACCATTTGGTTAATGCATTCAATCCTTTGCCATTCACTCCTCCGGCAACTATACATCCTTCAAGGATTAGATCAACTGATGTTGTTATCGAGAACGATCGTTCTCTTTCTTTTTTTTATTGGATCGTTCGTTTCCAAAGACATACCAGATGTACCAAAGGATATTGTCTTAAGTGGAATGGCAAAGAATATACTTGCAGGTTCAAATATCCTAAATAATTACAAGAGCAATCTCTTCTAGAGAAAAATGAGAAGGGTATTTGGATAGATATATATATATATATATATTGTAGCGTGACAGATGTATGCATAATGTTGAATGGCAATTGATCATTAGAATAATGAAGTTATAATGTTTAAATTTGGAAGAAAGCATTAAGTTTAATAGAAATTAATTAATTCATAGCAACTGTGGAAAGAAATCATTATTATAAAGAAAATACAAGTTAAAATAAAAGGAGTTACTAGTGATGAGTCATCCAAAACCAGTCTCATAACCAAAGGTTTTCAAGGTATAACCCAGGAAGGTAAAATAGTAAATAACAAAGCAGTACTGAATATGATCAAACCCACAACGAGGGAGAATAAATAGAAGAGAAACCCTAAAATAAGCCAAGATCAACCAATACAGGTTGTGTATTTCTGAATTAAAGAAGAAGATGGAGAAGATCCCAAGAAACCTGATGGCAACAAGAAGAAGATGGAGAAGATACCAGTCCCAGAAGGCAGGAGAAAAGAAGACTGAAGAAAGAAGAAGAGGGCAGCATCCTGAAGAAGATGTCATGCTCTTATAAAAGACACCCAAATCCCTATATCCCCAAAATAAATATCTAAAAACAAAAGTATAACGAAATAAAAACCACATGTATATAAATTTAAGAGAGAGGAGTGTATAAAGTAAAAGTTTCCTGTGAACTAAGATGAAACAATAATATAGTACCCATGGAACAAATCTCCATTGAAAAAACGCTAACCAATTTATTATGTTAATAAGACTATACGACCATTTAGCATTAACATAATATATAAGTGAAAGTGAACCAGTGATAGTTTTGGGTATTATAAAAAATGAACCTTGTGTTTCATTCTTGGCAATCACAAACATTGGATGCAATGAAATATGCATTTTTCAATGACTTAAAATGTGTACGGTGACAATATGTTGTTCATAAGACATGAATCTGTTTAAAATAACATTTTTGTTTTACATGAAAAAAGAAAAACAGATTTCATAGTGCTTTTTGAACGGTTCATACTATTTATTTGTTAATGACAGGGTACAATTCCCCAAAGACAAGGTATAAAAGACTGTATAAAAACTGTAGAATCCTACTTATAATAATAGTTAGAAATAAGAATATAGATATAAGGTTTTAATGTATATAGTACAAGAATGTTTAAAAATGTTTTAGATATAAGGCCATTTGTTTGGGTCTGAAACAACTAACATCAGAACTATAAAAATAGTTACCACTTGTAAATAGTAGAGAGTAATTAAGATGTTAGTTAGTACAAAACCTTTGTTGTAAACCATATTTACATGTTGGAAATGGGAATTTTGTTGCAAAATGTCTGATTTGAAGACAACCATTTATTTAAAAAAAAAATGTTCTTTATTCTGTTTAACTATTATTTGTATTGTAACCAATACTAATTGTTTTTGTGTAATTTGAAAACATGTTTAATTTATAATACTATTTGTAAAAAGTCAGAGAGGGTATCACACATCATATATTGTTTGTAAATTATTTTGTAAGAAAAATTGTTAAAAAATCATAGGCCAAAAGAATGGAAACCAAACTTCATCAAAACAGAGAAATTGCTCATTTAAATGCAAATAAACAAAAGGGGTTTAGACAAAATAAACTTGAGATCATGCCATATAATTGCACATACAATTTAGAGAGATTTTAATAAATTATATTCAGAATTATAAATAAAAATAGAATGACTGGACTCAGAAATTTAGACATGGGAGTCATATATTTCAGAATAATGTTTCAGAATACAACTAATTCAATTAATTACCAGAAAATAAGGGAATAGGAACCTTTTAATACAATATAGAATTATTAATATTAAATATAACTGATAAAATGGCTGAATTTATATAATGACAGGAAGTAAATTTTAATGTTTTGACTTCCAAACAGAGTATACCAAACTGAAAGTGAAATTACTATTTTTTGGACAGAAAACACTATAAAATGGCATTATTTAATCTGAAAATAACCAGAATGAACTGAAAGATTAATTTAAATCAAATCTAGTGAATAAAATTGACAAATAACCAAAGTTTAGGCATTCATATAGTGAAAATGTAAAAATGTATACAGGATGTGAAAAAATATTTGAACAATGTTAAGGATAATATTATATGGGCTAAGAGTTTAATTGAAACTGGAGGAAACAGTTAGTTAATTATTGGTTTTTGAACGGTTAACATGACATACATTTGGTAACGTGCATAACCTAACCTATAATAGACATACCAAGCGAATGTATAGTACGTTATTGTGAAATCGCGAGTGACTTGTGGAATACTTCTAAAAACTATCATATTATAACAGAAACAATCAAGTAACACTCCATAACACAGAACAATATAAATCTGCTCTGAAAAACACCACAAAACACAAGAAAACTGTGTAATACATTAACCCAAATTAGTGATGGAACCGGGGAAAGTGTTTGAACTAATAATTATACGGATACACTAAATACAACTCAGAAACAGTACACTAGACACTACACAACATTTTACAAGAGATTCGCAGACATCAGAACAGGAATACTACAGGAAAATCTTTTATTTGGAACGTCCAATATACGAATGACATCTCACTAACTTCACGGCAGCCATTTGCAATATTGGTCTCATCATTGCCAGAACCCCGCCTTCTTTGTTCGACACAGCTGTTGGGTGAAAACAATTATTATATTTACAAATTATTATTCAATGTCTGTGTTTATTAATAACTATTAATTTGATTGTAACGTTATACTTTTTAAATATTAGCCCGATTTCTCTGACTTTGGTAATAACTGGCTGTTTAAAGAACCCTATATAATTTTTATGACATATACTTGTAACTTTTTTCGATATCCTGAGAATCGATACTAATCGATAAGAGTCAATATTGCTGTTACTTAATAAAACATTAATACTTTTCAATACTTAATAGTTCTTTATTTCTTCAATAATACTAATTACCTATAATATAATTCTAATTGATAATCTACAAGGACTTTACCACCCGTAAGTGAAGATAACCTAAAAAATAGAAAGGTAAACAAATATCGATTGGTTTACAGACAGTCTTATGAGTGGTGATAGATTATTTAAATTATACTAAAACTTTAATAAAAATTTTCAGAAGAGCATTACACTGTTTAAAACTTCACAGCCCTATATTAATTAATTGATCCTAATTAATTAATTAATAAAATTAAAATTTTTTTTTATTATTTTTTGTTTTTATAAACATAATTTTTTTTTAATTTTCTTCAAAACAATAATTTTTGTTTTGAAACTTTCGGTGAAGCTGAGCATATATATTTCTTCATCAACTTTACGCTACTCGACCGGTCTTGCTACCATTGGGACTCGACCAGCTGGGAAACTTAAGGAAGTGTTTCAGGCCAGTAAGACGTCGAGAGCCACACCAATTACACACCAATTAAACATATTACATTGGACTTGATTACATCGGAGTCACATAATCCATAATAAGTATATCATCAAAACACATACACTTATTTATTTTATTACAAATTGGCGCCCAACGTGGGGCTTTAATTAGCGATTGGAAGGCCAATACATTCTGCACAATCACTAGTTGGAGCTAGGCAACAGCTACAAAGCCAGAGAATTTCGAGGGAAAATGCAACGACGTGCAACATCTAAGAAACGGGCGGCGGAGGCCGAAAAAGAAATAGAGTTGGAAATGGACAATAAGGAGGCAACGCCAGTAGATGCGGAGAGTTCATTGCCACCGGTGTTATCCAAACAAACTGAACAACAAGAGGAACAACCGGAAATACCCACGCAAACAGGGGAAGTAAATGTCCAGGAAAGACATATAGAAAAATCCAAAGTAACGGAAGAGAGTAAAATGGATAGGATAATGGAAATGTTCTTACAGTTAAGTAAGCAAATGGAATCCACAAAAGAAATAAATAAAAACATGGACAAGAAGATAGACGAAAGTAATAAGGAAAGGAAAGAAGATAGTCAGTCTTTGAAAGAAGATATCAAATCCGGCAAGGAAGAAACAAATAAGAAATTTGAAGAGTTGAAGGGAGACAACCAGTCTTTAAAAGAAGATTTGGGAAATAAAATAGAAAAAACAAAAGAAGAATTGAGTGGGATGAACAAGAAGATGGAAGAGAAGATGGAAGAAAACAGCAAGAAGATGGAAGAGAAGATGGAAGAATTGAAGAAGGATAATCAATCCACAAAAGAAGAGTTGACGGGGATGAACCAGAACATAGAAGATTTGAAGGAAGACAACAAGAAGATGGAAGAAGAGATGGGGAAGAAGTTAGAAGAATTGAAGGAAGACAACCAATCGTTCAAAGAAGAATTCAAGGCGACTAAAGAAGAATTGATTAATAAAATTGAGAATACTAATCAGAAAATCGATGAAACCAGGAAGAAGATAGAGAAGAACAACCGACAATTGAAGGAAGAATTGAAGGAAGACAACAGGAAGTTGGAAGAGAAGATGGGGGAGAAATTGGAAGAATTGAGAGAGGACAATCAAATTCTAAGAGAAGAGTTAAGGGAGGTAAATCAGGAGAATTTGGACAAACTGGACGAAAGGATGGAATTGTTGCGAGAAGAACTGAATAAAGAAATCACTGTTAACAAAAAAGCGATGAATAAGAAGATGGAAGAAGAAAATATAATGGTCAATCGACAGATTCGAGAGATTGATGGAAAGTGCAACCAGACCGAAAAGGAGGTGAATGAGTTTAAAGAAGTGGTGAACATCAAGTTCACAAATATTGAAGAACATAGTCGTAGGAAGGTAGAAGAACAGAGGAAGGAAAATCAAGAAGAATTCGGAAAAGTACGCAACCAGGTCACAGAACGATGTAATGATATACAAGAGACCATGGCCAATATCACCGGTCAGGTGCGACAAAGCCGAGAGGAGATGGAAGCGATTAGAAACAGACCGACTCATTTCACCGGATTGCCCGTCAACGAAAGCCGAGAGTGGCTCAACTTCCGGCAATACAAACGCAAGCCGATGGAGTTCCTGGCTAGGGTAGAAGAATATTTAACCAAGCATAAAATTACCCAATGGAGCCATAGCAGGGAGATATTCGACGAGTCTTTCCGAGACATAACAGATAATTGGTGGATGGCCAACCGGAGTGAAATTTCCGACTACCAACAGTTCCGGAAAATGTTTAAGACAAAATACTGGTCTGAGACCACCCAGAACTTGATACGTGACAATATTTGTAACGGAAGATACAGGTCACAATTAGGTAGCAGTATGACGGCATATTTCTTGGGGAAGGTGTGTATGGCAAAGCACCTTGAGCCAGCAATCCCAGAAGAATGTTTAGTGAATAAGATATCTTATCACTATGATGAGGACATTATCAGGGCCCGGAGAGGTAGTCAGATCAAGACGATCCAGGGAATGACTGAGTTATTGGAGGGATACGAGAATGAAGAGTATTATCGGCAGAGCAGGAAGAGAAATGAGAGACCAGAAGCAAGGCCGACTACTTACCCCAATAACGGCAATAACCATACAAATAACCGGAACCAGCCCAGTAATTACGACGGCCCTAACAACCAGCCGCGTAATAACCAGTTTAACGGAAATTTTAACGGCGTGAGAAATAACAACCCCTACCCAAATAATCGAAACCACTTTTATCAACAAAATAATAATGTTCCATACAGTCAGAGAAATCCATATCCCAACAATAATGGTGACAGACCTTACCCACCTAACCGAAATTACTATAATAATAATATTAGTAATAATAATAATAGCAATAGTAATAACCGAGTGTCGCGCCCTAGGGTAAATTTTATAAGAGCAGAAGATCGCGGACCCAGGAGATACTATCAACCGAGGAGGAGCAGCTTCCACGGCGCCGACCGAAGATGGAGGAGTGCGGAACGAGACGGCCCAAGATACGAACAGGAAAGAGGAAGTACCAGCCTGGAAGATCTTGGCAGACAACCGAACAGGGCGTTAAACATCAACCAGGGTACAGAACGTCAGGAGACAAACCAGAGTTTCCCGAACGATGCCTCGGTCAATAATAACTCAAACAATGAACAAAATACTTTAAACGAGAGGAGGCAGTAATCAACAACGATGACCCGTTACTGCTTATACTTCCTGGGTTAGAAAAGGATGATTTGCAACAAGCAAACAATGATAAAAACTTCACTATTATCAGTAACCATTATTTGAAAGACATACGAACTGAACTTTTGGAAGAGAACGAGAAGAGTCTCAGCAACACTAATAATGAGATAATTTATATAACAGCGGAGGTGGAAGGAGTTCCCGCTAAAATAATGATAGACACAGGAGCTAATATTTCAATAATAAACTCCAATGAGTTGGAGAGAATACAATGTACATGTGGAAAAACTTTGCCAATGTTACCAGTCAACAACATTGTGTTGGTAGGTGCAACTGGCCGCCAGAATAAAACCATTAGGAAGCAAGTTTCCTTAAGTGTCGTTAGCCGTGATATAGCTTTAGACATGGAATTTTTAATCGCCACCGGATTACCATTTGACATCTTAGTCGGTTGCGATATTCTTCGTAGATATTCGGCAGTAATCGATCTTAATTTAAATAAAGTATCACTTTTCCCAGACGGAGTAACATGGACCGCAGATCTGGTAGGAGGCACAACTACACTTCCTAGCCCAATACATCAACAACTTCGTAAAATAAATGTTATTAGAAACAGCCCTCTTTATAAACCCATAATATACAATCATGGAGGAGAGGATTTATGGTCAGATAAGATCCAAGAAATACGGAATTTCCAGTGCGGAAGCGATAACAAGAAAATACCAACGCACCTGGCTGATCGTCTAATTGCAATATATGAGAGATACAAGGCGGTGTTTTCTGATGAACCAGGGAAGGTAAAAAACTACCAGTGCCAACTTCGTTTTAAAGAAAACGTAGAGTTTAACCGGAGGTCATATCCAATAGCGCAGTCGCTCAAAGAAGCCGTGAGAACAGAGATAAACAAGATGATAGATAATGATATAATTGAGATTAGTCAATCACCTTACACTAGTCCAATTATTGCTGTTCCGAAGAAAGACGGACAAGTCCGGCTCTGTTTAGATGCGCGTGAGTTGAATAAGACAATTGTGAATGACAGAACTTCTCCCGGTGAAATAGAAGAAATCTTAAAGCGTTTTCATGGTACTAGATTTATTAGCACCTGGGATACGGTCTGTGGTTATTGGCAGGTAGAGCTGCATCCACAAAGCCGCCAGTATGTAGCGTTCATTTTCGAAGGGCGCAATTACCAGTTCAAGAGACTGCCTTTCGGACTTGTCAATTCTGTCGCCATATTCGTGGCATGCATGGACCAGATTTTGGGGCCAGAAGCGCTCCAATTTACCACCGTCTATGTTGACGATTTACTAATCACATCCGGAACTTGGGAGGAGCACTGTTACAGAGTGGAATTTGTACTAAACAAACTAGCGCAGAACAACATAACACTGAAGTTGGAGAAATCCAAGTTCATAGCGCGCGAGGTACAATTCTTAGGCTTCAACCTAGACGACCGAGGTATTACCCCATCAGCAGAAAAAGTGGAGGCAATTCAGAGGTTCCCGCAACCAAGAAACAGGAAACAATTGCAATCTTTCCTCGGACTCTGTAACTATTACAGGAAGTTTCAGAGCCGATATTCCGAGTTGACAGCCAAGTTTCAACCACAGTTATCTGCCAAAAACAAATGGACTTGGGGTGAAGATCAAGATATTACCTTCCGATTGATAAAAGAGAAGTTTCTGGAGAGTGTGATACTTCGTCACCCAGATTTTAAGAAACCGTTCTTTCTAAACTGTGACGCTAGCGATCTAAGCTTAGGAACGACATTATACCAGGAAGATGAGGAGGGACAACATCTGGTAATAAGCTTCGCTAGTCGCACATTGAACCAGTGCGAAAAGAACTACAGTGTGACAGAAAAGGAATTGTTGAGCGTGGTGTTCGCATGCAGCAAGTTCCGGACGTACATTCTCGGATATCAAGTCACGGTACGAACTGATCATAAATCCATCTCGTTCCTTCGTAGGTGCAAATTGAGTCACGGCCGATTGGCTAGGTGGGTACTCGCCCTACAAGAATATGACCTGAAATGGGAATACATTCCAGGGAAGAAGAACGTGGTAGCGGATGTGTTGTCACGTATAAATCTGGAAGATCAGACTTTCGAGGGAGAGAAGGAGAGCTTAGTAAAAATTTATAACATATTCACGACCAGAGCCGATTTACAAGCTTTGTTAATAAACATCAGAATCCATCAGCAGTCTGATCCTAAGCTGAAAAACATTGTGAGTCGTTTGGAAGCCAATGATGAAACCATTTCTAAATATTACCACCTTAACAAGGGAATTTTATTCATAAAAACCGCATTGGACGATGAGACATGGAAGGTGATAATCCCGCACCAAATAGAAAAGGAGGTCATCATCGATTACCATGTCAGGTATGGTCACATGGGAGCGTTAAAAGTGATACAAGCTCTAGAGGAAAATTGTAAGATCAAGAATATCAACCGCAAGGTGAGAACATACATCAAGTCCTGTAAGATCTGCCAATGTGCAAAAGTAAACAATGAAAAGACAGAGGGTATCATGATACCGATAACTTCCAACGCAAAACTGGAAAAAGTGTTTTTGGATATATGCGGGCCATTTCCCCGTAGCGGTGGTCGGCACAGATATAAATACTTGGTAATCATAATGGATCACTACACCAAGTATATAAAGCTATATCCGGTTAATCGGGCAACGACAGCAAAGGTTTTGGCGGTGATTATTGATTTGTATATCCCAGAGATCGGTAGACCATTTTCTATTATTACCGACCATGGTACACAGTTTAAGGGGAGGAGATGGCGAGACACTTTATTAGCACTTGGGGTCAAAACATATAAGACATCAGTCTACCACTCAAGTAGCAATCCGGCTGAGAGAGTACTAAGAGAAGTGGGTAGGATATTGCGCACGTACTGTCACAACCAACAGAAAAAGTGGCAAGAGTACCTAGCAGCGACAGAAACATTCCTAAATTACGCCCACCATCCAGCTATAGGAATTCCACCGTACTCAGCCATGTATGAGAAGCCGACTCCCCGAGACATTGAACAAATCATTGAATTTCCAACGAACAACAATAGGAAATTCAACCAGTTGAAGTTTTACAATAAGGTAGCAGAAGATCAGGAAAAACGGCAAGCCAAATACCAGAAGGCAATAGGGCGAATTGTAACATATAAAGAGGGTGAGAAAGTCCTCCTAAAAAATAGAGAGCTGCCTAGCACCTTAGAAGGCATAACCAAAAAACTACTATTACTTTACACCGGACCATATGTTGTGGTAAATGATAAATAGAACAATACATATGAGTTGAAGGAAATCGTTTCAGGAAAAATCAAAGGAGTGTACAATCAAGCTTCTATGAAGAAATATTATGAAGAATGAGTTGTGAGTTTTAGAATTTTGAATTTATATATATTTTATTATAAAAATTCGGAAATAATGTAAGTACATCTTACAACCTAATATTTTGAGAAGAACATTCTGGAGAATTAAAAGAATTTTTTAATTAATTTTAAAAATTCAAAAATAATGTAAGTACATCTTACAACCTAATATTTTGAGAAGAACATTTTGGAGAATTATAAGAAGAAGGAATTTAGAATTTATATTTGAAAAAATCCTAAAATAATGTAAGTACATCTTACAACCTAATATTTTGAGAAGAACATTCTGGAGAATTAAAAGAAAAAGAATTTTTAATAATTTTAAAAAATTTCAAAAATAATGTAAGTACATCTTACTACAACCTAATAATTTTGGAACAAACTTTATGGAAGAAAGAAAAAGAAAGAATTTTGAATATAACTTATTCTAAAATATGTAAGTACTTCTTACTACAACCTGATAATTTAGAACAAGACTTTATGGAAGAAAGAAAAAGAAAGAATTTTGAATATAACTTATTCTATAATATGTAAGAACAACTTACTACAACCTAATAATTTTGGAACAAACTTTATGGAAGAAAGAAAAAGAAAGACTTTTGAATTGAAATATAATTATAAAAATTTAAAATTGAGTAAGTACTTCTTACTACAACCTGATAATTTAGAACAAAACTTTATGGAAGAAAGAGAAAGAGAGAGAATTTTGAACTTAATTTTACAAAAAATTTAAAAATAAAGTAAGACCAACTTACTATAACTAAGTTTATGAGAAAAACTTTATGGTAAATAATTAAGAAGAATTTGAATTTGGAGAAATACCAAAACATTCAGAAATAATAGTAAAATCACAGTACTATAAACAAGTCTGAATGAAACAATTCTGAGAATAAATGAATTAAACAGAATTTGTATGTTGATAGAACGTCAGTACTTTGAAACAAGATAAGATCAACATATTACAAGGATTTATGAGAAATATTTTTCTATTAAATAAAAAGAATAGTTTGAATTTTACATTAAAACTAACTAAGTTCCAAAAAATAATTATGTGTCAATTATAATTGAATTGAGAAGAAAATAAAGTGATTAATTCAGAAAAAAGAATTAATTTTAATCCAGAATAAATGCTAGACATTCACAATAGCATTTGAAGGAGTAGAGAAGAATAACAAAAAAGAGTGTAATATGCCAGAGAAGAAAAAAAAAAAATTTTGGAAGCAAAGAGACTAATTACCTATGAAACGATAATGAAAACAGTTAATTAAGAGCAAAGAAGAACAACTCATACCAAACAGATGGAGAAGATGATTTTGAACCAATGATAATAATAAGACCTATATGAAATGCAAAGAGAATAAATACCACATGAAATATAATATAAATGAATTAATGTTAATGAATGCGAAGGTGGATTAATAACTTTCTAAGAGAAAGGAAAGAACCAAAATGTTTAAATAAAATGATCAATATAACAACCAGTATATCTAATGTAAAGATACAATGTTAAAAAAATTAAATATAATATATTAAGACCATTCAAATAATGAATACGAAAGACTATTTATAAAGACCATGCTAATACTATGAGTAACCAGAAGAAAGTATAAAGAGAATTCAGATGGAGAAGAAAGAGAGTTACACTGTAAACAGTAACCAGAATTATTAAAAGAAAGGTTTTCAACCATAATTAAATTAAATATATCAGACAAGTTAAGAGTTTTGAAAAAATATATATGTAATGAGTATAATAATGATTATGAAGATTTATTAAGATAGAAAATGTGAGATAATCTGAGAGACTACGAAGTGGAGAATCCAAAGATATTTTTATTAGTCGAAAATGAGACTACTTTTTATTTATTTATTCGATGACTGACTGAAGATAATTCCAGCAGCATTATGTTTTTTGAGCAGGGATGGATATGCCCCTGTACTCAATTTATAGAAGTGGTGTATGGCCAGCAGCGAAGTAGCGTACAGTGCCCCTCTGATCTGCCCCAGCCCACGTGATAGGGAATGTTAGGGAATTAATATCCCAAGGATACAACACGAAGTTGATATAGAAAGAAAATGTATTACAATTATAATATATCTCAGAAGACACTAACTATCCGAAAAGGATCAGTAGTAAAACAAATAATTATATATATAAAATTAACAAAACTCTAATATAAAAAAGTCGATATAAAAATGGAGAAGAAAATGAATTATAAGAAATGATGAAATTATCATAAGAAATTATTTCATCCATAAACATGTCTGAAATAATTACTTCTGGAGGAGAGCAATCTGTAGCGTGACAGATGTATGCATAATGTTGAATGGCAATTGATCATTAGAATAATGAAGTTATAATGTTTAAATTTGGAAGAAAGCATTAAGTTTAATAGAAATTAATTAATTCATAGCAACTGTGGAAAGAAATCATTATTATAAAGAAAATACAAGTTAAAATAAAAGGAGTTACTAGTGATGAGTCATCCAAAACCAGTCTCATAACCAAAGGTTTTCAAGGTATAACCCAGGAAGGTAAAATAGTAAATAACAAAGCAGTACTGAATATGATCAAACCCACAACGAGGGAGAATAAATAGAAGAGAAACCCTAAAATAAGCCAAGATCAACCAATACAGGTTGTGTATTTCTGAATTAAAGAAGAAGATGGAGAAGATCCCAAGAAACCTGATGGCAACAAGAAGAAGATGGAGAAGATACCAGTCCCAGAAGGCAGGAGAAAAGAAGACTGAAGAAAGAAGAAGAGGGCAGCATCCTGAAGAAGATGTCATGCTCTTATAAAAGACACCCAAATCCCTATATCCCCAAAATAAATATCTAAAAACAAAAGTATAACGAAATAAAAACCACATGTATATAAATTTAAGAGAGAGGAGTGTATAAAGTAAAAGTTTCCTGTGAACTAAGATGAAACAATAATATAGTACCCATGGAACAAATCTCCATTGAAAAAACGCTAACCAATTTATTATGTTAATAAGACTATACGACCATTTAGCATTAACATAATATATAAGTGAAAGTGAACCAGTGATAGTTTTGGGTATTATAAAAAATGAACCTTGTGTTTCATTCTTGGCAATCACAAACATTGGATGCAATGAAATATGCATTTTTCAATGACTTAAAATGTGTACGGTGACAATATGTTGTTCATAAGACATGAATCTGTTTAAAATAACATTTTTGTTTTACATGAAAAAAGAAAAACAGATTTCATAGTGCTTTTTGAACGGTTCATACTATTTATTTGTTAATGACAGGGTACAATTCCCCAAAGACAAGGTATAAAAGACTGTATAAAAACTGTAGAATCCTACTTATAATAATAGTTAGAAATAAGAATATAGATATAAGGTTTTAATGTATATAGTACAAGAATGTTTAAAAATGTTTTAGATATAAGGCCATTTGTTTGGGTCTGAAACAACTAACATCAGAACTATAAAAATAGTTACCACTTGTAAATAGTAGAGAGTAATTAAGATGTTAGTTAGTACAAAACCTTTGTTGTAAACCATATTTACATGTTGGAAATGGGAATTTTGTTGCAAAATGTCTGATTTGAAGACAACCATTTATTTAAAAAAAAAATGTTCTTTATTCTGTTTAACTATTATTTGTATTGTAACCAATACTAATTGTTTTTGTGTAATTTGAAAACATGTTTAATTTATAATACTATTTGTAAAAAGTCAGAGAGGGTATCACACATCATATATTGTTTGTAAATTATTTTGTAAGAAAAATTGTTAAAAAATCATAGGCCAAAAGAATGGAAACCAAACTTCATCAAAACAGAGAAATTGCTCATTTAAATGCAAATAAACAAAAGGGGTTTAGACAAAATAAACTTGAGATCATGCCATATAATTGCACATACCATTTAGAGAGATTTTAATAAATTATATTCAGAATTATAAATAAAAATAGAATGACTAGACTCAGAAATTTAGACATGGGAGTCATATATTTCAGAATAATGTTTCAGAATACAACTAATTCAATTAATTACCAGGAAATAAGGGAATAGGAACCTTTTAATACAATATAGAATTATTAATATTAAATATAACTGATAAAATGGCTGAATTTATATAATGACAGGAAGTAAATTTTAATGTTTTGACTTCCAAACAGAGTATACCAAACTGAAAGTGAAATTACTATTTTTTGGACAGAAAACACTATAAAATGGCATTATTTAATCTGAAAATAACCAGAATGAACTGAAAGATTAATTTAAATCAAATCTAGTGAATAAAATTGACAAATAACCAAAGTTTAGGCATTCATATAGTGAAAATGTAAAAATGTATACAGGATGTGAAAAAATATTTGAACAATGTTAAGGATAATATTATATGGGCTAAGAGTTTAATTGAAACTGGAGGAAACAGTTAGTTAATTATTGGTTTTTGAACGGTTAACATGACATACATTTGGTAACGTGCATAACCTAACCTATAATAGACATACCAAGCGAATGTATAGTACGTTATTGTGAAATCGCGAGTGACTTGTGGAATACTTCTAAAAACTATCATATTATAACAGAAACAATCAAGTAACACTCCATAACACAGAACAATATAAATCTACTCTGAAAAACACCACAAAACACAAGAAAACTGTGTAATACATTAACCCAAATTAGTGATGGAACCGGGGAAAGTGTTTGAACTAATAATTATACGGATACACTAAATACAACTCAGAAACAGTACACTAGACACTACACAACATTTTACAAGAGATTCGCAGACATCAGAACAGGAATACTACAGGAAAATCTTTTATTTGGAACGTCCAATATACGAATGACATCTCACTAACTTCACGGCAGCCATTTGCAATATTGGTCTCATCATTGCCAGAACCCCGCCTTCTTTGTTCGACACAGCTGTTGGGTGAAAACAATTATTATATTTACAAATTATTATTCAATGTCTGTGTTTATTAATAACTATTAATTTGATTGTAACGTTATACTTTTTAAATATTAGCCCGATTTCTCTGACTTTGGTAATAACTGGCTGTTTAAAGAACCCTATATAATTTTTATAACATATACTTGTAACTTTTTTCGATATCCTGAGAATCGATACTAATCGATAAGAGTCAATATTGCTGTTACTTAATAAAACATTAATACTTTTCAATACTTAATAGTTCTTTATTTCTTCAATAATACTAATTACCTATAATATAATTCTAATTGATAATCTACAAGGACTTTACCACCCGTAAGTGAAGATAACCTAAAAAATAGAAAGGTAAACAAATATCGATTGGTTTACAGACAGTCTTATGAGTGGTGATAGATTATTTAAATTATACTAAAACTTTAATAAAAATTTTCAGAAGAGCATTACACTGTTTAAAACTTCACAGCCCTGTATTAATTAATTGATCCTAATTAATTAATTAATAAAATTAAAATTTTTTTTTATTATTTTTTTTTTATAAACATAATTTTTTTTTAATTTTCTTCAAAACAATAATTTTTGTTTTGAAACTTTCGGTGAAGCTGAGCATATATATTTCTTCATCAACTTTACGCTACTCGACCGGTCTTGCTACCATTGGGACTCGACCAGCTGGGAAACTTAAGGAAGTGTTTCAGGCCAGTAAGACGTCGAGAGCCACACCAATTACACACCAATTAAACATATTACATTGGACTTGATTACATCGGAGTCACATAATCCATAATAAGTATATCATCAAAACACATACACTTATTTATTTTATTACAATATATATATATATATATATTGTAACGAGTAGTTCTGGTCGTATCTGTACAATGTGTACACCTGTTTTTTATGTGTAGAAAGTGTTAGTGTGGTGTGTTCGCCTCACACCGGTCGTTACATTAATGGTTGTTACTACTGAAGTCTGTAGCGTGGTCTCAATTATCAGTACAACCTACCTGTTTATTCATAGGGGTTGCGAATCCCGAGTAGCCCCAAATTGTTTATTTTAAAACAATTAAATTTGTGAATTTGTTAGTTAGATTGGTGTTATCAGCGTTGACAGCTGGAGCGTTCAAATGATTCCCGCCTCTGTACAGCTTGTTGTATTGCCCACTTGGCAAGAGCGCTAGTTGTTTACTCAGTGAAATTGCTAACACACATATATATTATACAACTTCCTATGAAATAAAACAATGGTAATACTCTGTACTGTAAATTTAATTATGTTTTGGTCATTAATGAATGTGAAAAAAGTATTATAAATTAGTTTTCCATAAAATTGCTCCGGCTTAAAACATGAAACATATACCTCTAGGTTGACGAAATTGATTTTGAAATGAGTTATACTGATGCCGACATGGCGTCTGTTTGTACACAATATATTAATTTGTTCAAAATCAGGGGTTCTTTGGATTATAAAGAAAACATAAAAGCTGGTTACATTAAAAAAGTATACTACCGTACCTTATCCGTACTTATATGGTATAAAGTGTGTTTACAAATTGTTTGGCAGTGTAGTAATAATTGTTACAAATTTCGCACATTAATGCGAGGTTATTTCTAAGTTAACAATTGTTTTACGTAAGTTTATTATTATTCAATCCTTGAAAGAAAATTAATTTTACTTGATAGTGAGAATTTTTGATTGATTTGAGAAATATTTAAAGTACTTTTATTCCGGGGATTATTTCATATAATTAATACTTATCAGTTCAGAAGGTTACGATGTATCGTCGTTCTGGGGTAATGGAAATTCATCAATTTTGGAGTGATTTAGGCTGATGGCATCTTCTTCTAATTTGTCTTGGGAATTTCTGCTATTTAATTTTGTTTATTTGGTTCCTGGACATCTGTTAACAATTGAAACTCTTCATCTCCTCGTCACTGGTTAATGTTGTCGACTTCTGAATGTTTTTCAAACTTTTTAAAATAAAATTTCGGTGATCTCAATCTTGCGTACCTCTTACTTAAGCGTCATTTTTCCAAGTAAATCCGTTTAACGGAAAATTAGTATCCAGCGGCCCGTTTCTATGGTAACAGAAACCCTTTGATTGGTTAAGGCCTCGATTAAAAGCATTGTTATGATATTTGAAATTTTTATTCAAATTTATTATATATTTTCTGATTGATATTATTCTTCTGTCATCCCTTCTGGGTAATAAATATTATCACTATTGTATTTATTTCCTTTCAAAGATTAAAACGATACCTCATAAGGTCATGTTCTATTATATATTAATTTTTGTCTAATTATGTTGACATTTGATAATTACATATTTTTTATAATTTAATCTCTTATAGCAATATTTTCTTTTTAAAATGATTTATACATAATTACTGGCTAGTTACTTGCCTTAGATTTGTACATTTCCTTGTTAATTTGTTATAATTAGTATTTGTGTGTTTCTGACAGTTAGGCATGTTCATAGGCCTAAGTAGCCATTATGGTATTTTACTTATTTCATTTAAATTACCTTTTATTTCAGCCTGATGGGCTTTATTTTGTTATTATAATTGGTTGTGTTGTGTTTTGAGTCTGTTTGTGTTTTGATTACATGTCAAGATTATTTTCTATATTTTAATATTTAAAACATAACAATTAGGCCTATGGACTGAAAGTTTCTTTCAGCCATATCCTGTGCATAACATTAAAACGAACAATTCTTTATAAGTTATTAGTTACTGTTGGTTTAACATTCATTTCATTCCTTTGAGTGAGAAATATCATCACTTCCTTCAAACTTATTAAATTTATTTTCCCTTCTAACATTGGGTGTTTTTTACTTATATACTTAAATTCTTATTTCATTACTACTTCTTTTCTCCATTCCATGTTAACACAAACTGTTTTTACCTGGGCTTTTTCCCTGAATAACATTACATCCTTTACTTATCTCTACTTTAAATACTATTCCTAACTATCCTTAATTATATAATTCTCTATAAGCTCACTCTTAAATCATTTATTGGTTCGTCAATGATTTACTGAGTGTTTTCTTATCTATTACTACCTTTTTATTATTTATAATATCTTTTCCACTTATCACTTTCACCTTTAATTAATTGGTGTTTATCACTGATACACTCACTATTTTGGGGTATTTACACATACACTATTGCACTTTTTCACTGTTTATATTAAGTGTTTTTTAGTGGGTAATCCCTATAATTATTTCTCTTTCTCTTTCTCACTTTCTCACTATTTCTTTCATTATAAAATTATACATAGTATTAATGATATTTTGCTATATATTTCATTATATCTAACTCTAATATTTGGGTTAGTGTACTTTTCTTTACTAGGTTACTTTTTACTGTTTTTTGTTTAAAACAGGTATATAAATTATCTCATTTACAATAATATTTATTTCCATTAATGGCTAATTATTGGTTTTATTTACAATATTCTATATTTGAGTATACCATTTCTCCCTTTTATATGTGGTGTTTCTTATTTCTTGGTTTCACTTCGTTTCATCTTCATTCTTCCTCTTATTCTTCTTCTTCTCCTTCATCTTCTTCATTTTCAATTGTCTTCATTTTAATTCGGTTCTCCCCTTCTTGTCTGGTTTAATTTTATTTAGTTATAGGAATTCGTTCACTTCCTTCAATTGTCTTTATTCTTCTTTGGTTCTGGTTTCTTCCCTTCTTTTGTTAGTTCCTGTTTGTTTGGTCAATCACTTTTTTTCTTGTTTATTTTTCGTGGTTCCCTTCTTCTTTTGTTTTCTGTTGTTGGGTCAATCACTTGGGTTGGGTAATTTCGTCGTTTGTCGTGTCATAGTTTTTATACTTTATTTATATTTTATTATTTTATTTAATATGAAGTACATTTACATTTAGAATTATCTTTTTTATCCCTGGTACTGGGGTGGCTTATTTGTGTTGTAACAATATATATATATATATATATATTGCGACAGTACAAATAAGTGATGTACTGAGCATGGAATATAAAAATTTAAATTTACTTAATAAACTGTAAATAATTAATAATATATTAGAAATAAGCATGTTAGGGATTGCAGGCTTGGCTCAGACAAAAATATGAACAGGTCTTTGAATTCTTTGTATGACCTAGTTATATATTGTAACTAGCAGACGATGATGCCCACGTTGTGAGCCAATTTGTTATTAACGTGATGTTATTACTTTATTTAGTTATATGAGGGTGTGTACTGGGGTTCAATCAAGCTCCACGTTGGTATGCGCCAATTTGTTATGAATAGCTTTGAAGGTGACAATTTGTAACAATTAAAATGTTGTTACCTGTTTTAATTAATGTGTTATTAATAAATATATCTATTCGGTTGTGACCGATGAAATCTCCTGAAAATATATTATTAGACAAATTAATGAAATCAAAGGAATGAACCACAATAAAATAAAAATCCTCATTACATTATATAAAAACCACTGTTTAAATATCAAAGAAATTATTAAAAGCAACTCATATTATAATATCAGGAATTTACCCAGGAAGTTAGGAGCAGTAAACAAATTAAATAAAACCATATCAAGAAGAAAGAGAATCAGTTTAAGAGTGGTGAACACCAAAATATACCAAAGACAAGAAGAAGAAAGAATAAAGTTTGTGATCAGGAAGAAAACAATACCCTGAAACCTTTAGAGAAGAGCAAGGTCCGTGTCAGTAAATAAATTAGATGCTCCAAACTAAACATCAGTCGAGATAACACGAAGTACCTTGGTTTACCCAAGAGTGAAGAATGAAGACAAGAAGACCAGAAGAATGAAGACTAGAAGAAGGACAAGAATGAAGACAAGAAAGAAGATAAGGAGAAGGAAAAGAAAGAAGATAAGAAGAAAGACAAGAAAGAAGACAGGAGAAGAGGAAGAAATAGTATGAAAGAAACACCGTAGTAAAACCTATTATTATTATTAACTACCATCAACCCCAAACCCATAAAAACGATTAAAAAGAAAGTATAACATACCAAAATCCTATAAAAATGTAATTATTTAGAAACCTAAAGTGTTGTATAGTATTATAAGAAGTGAACCGACTAAAGCTATTGTGTGATAAAGAAAATAAACAAGTCTTAACAGTCCATGATTACTAAAGGTCTGGTCTGAGATAGTGAGACTCAAAATATCAGAACCACCAGTGAAAGTGAATTTGTGTAAGTGTTTTTTGGAAATGCAATAAACTTAAAGTTAGTGATACTATGACTTATCAATATGCTATATAACAACTTTTATATCCAATAGTACACAGCATCATAAAATAATAAAATGGAAGATTTCCAGTATTTTATTATTTTAATGTAACTCTTTATTTACAAGACATTTGTAAAAAATGCTAATAACTAGAGTATGGGTGGTCATGTTTACTGATGAAGGGGATCATAAATAATAATGGTTTAGACCAGAAGGGACTGGCATGAATTTAGTATTCATAGGTTTAAAATGTTTAAATAGGCTGTTGTTCACAGCCATAAAATCAATGTATTTGTAAGAGTTATTAGAAAATAAGATTTATATTATGTGTTTAAAATGAATTATGTTTGCTAAATAACAGCATACATACCATTAATAATATTTCAGTAGGTATGCTATGTTAATTCAAAAGGAGTTAAATGTATATGTTCAAACCATGTCAGCAATATGTTCAATTGTACAGATTGCTAAATAATGTTCATAATTATTTTTTTTATAACAGTAGTGTTAATTAAATACTACACCTCACAATAAGTTATAAACCATTTTATTTTCATGTAATAATAACTATGTAAAGTCAGATAAGTGGTAGGATTAAATTTATTTGAGAAACACAGAAATGTAAAATTCTAAACTCTAGGCCATTTGGTGAAGTCACAGAAACCATATAAACCAGTATAACTCACTTATAAATCCTGTAAACTAGCAAGATTTAGATAAGGTAAATCAGTTAACCACTACTGGGAATGATCCTATGAGTTAAAATGATAATAAGGAAATATACCTTAAAATATAGTAAATTTTCAAAATATATAAGTTAATTAATTTTAAAGAGCAATGTCAAATTCAGAGATTAACACAAAAAACCAGTTCAAAGGTTCAATTTATATGTATTTAAGGAAAGGAAGAGAAATATGACTAATTAAAATTTATTATAATAGTATTAATAACAATTAAAATGGAAGAAAAATTGTATAAAGGCGGAAATCAATGTTTGAGCCTAGATTTCCAAAAGGGAAAGAAATTTGGTAATTTCCACAAAATGTCCATAGATATGGACTATAATATATCAATTTAAAAGGAATGAGATGATTAAACCAATGATATGGTTCATAATTCATGAAAGTGATGAATAAAATAAATAAATTCCATATATAATGTAATTTTGTATCATGTGTATGGGTAATCGAAATATGTTAACAATACTTTTTCAAAGATTAACTGGGCCAGATTTTGACCAAGTTAAAATAGTCTTTTGTTGAATATCAAGCTGAATAGTTGAGTGAAAAAACGTTCCTTAAAACCGAGTAGAAAATGGTACTACGGTTAGCCATTAATATAAGTGAATCGAGAGTTAGATGAATTAAACACTTTTTTAACTAAATCTACCAAAACTTTAACGACAATAGTGAAAACTAACATCTAACTTCATTATACGAGTGATCTAAAACAGTAAAACAATATATTTGGTATAATTCACGCTACAAATCATAACCACTTTTTGAGCAACTTAACCCACAGAAGTGAACACATACTAAATAACATAATTAACACAAGTATACACGGAACACTTCTTCAGAACACACCAAACAACCTAACAGACAGATTACACCAGTGCGGGGACATTTCAAACATTCATGAAGGTAATTTTGCTTTGAGTTTTTAACACGACGACTTTCTCAGTAACCTCGCCAGATCTAATAGCGGCCATCTTGAAAAACGAATCTGCATTCCACATCGAGTGACGTCATCGAAGCTACATATGGTCTGACAAAACAATTTATTAAACATTATATATCAGAATTATTTCAACATTGTTAAATAATAATTAATGAAATCACTTTAATTGTTAATGTTATACTTTCTCGTTACCCTTCTCTGACTATTAATATAATCGCTCAAAGAACCTGTCCTTTTTATAATACTTATAATAATTTTTCTACTGTATGCACGAATCGATAATTCCCTGAGACGGAGTCGATAATTGTTCTCAATCGATAAAAAATCGATTATTTATTAAATTGTTTAATAAATCCATTTATTTCAATTGTATTTATCTGTTATTATTTCACAGGCTAATTTAAGGTTATTTATTAAGGCAAAGAGACTTCAAGAAGAAGAAAATTTTTTTTTTCAGTGAGATATTGGACCAGCAAGGAAAATCATCAATCGATTGCTGACCGGAGTTAATCTGGTTAACTCCAGACTTGGTTCAGATCTTCCAGAAGTGCTCAATAGTTAATAAATACCTTCCTGATTCTTAAAATTTTTACAGAACATTTAAAACAGAATTATTTCTTAATTACAAACATCTATTAAACATAAAATTTATTTCTTTGAAATAAAATGTTTTCTATTATTTTTTTTTGTAAAGACCGGCATACAGGGCCGTATTACAAGGTCTAACTTAGTATTCAGTAGTTGGGTAATATTAACGATATATATCGTATTAACTGAATGTAATGAATATTCTTGTCAACCCTAGTGACTCGACGTTAGGAAATTCTATTCAAATTTTGCACTGAAAACACGCTAGTTCAGCGATCTCCCGTTCCACGAGCTGTAAGCACTTGGCGCTGTTATTTGCAATAATCGTGTTTCTAGGTTAGCTGTTCATCGGGTTTAAATCAACCTTTTATTGTAAATTATTCCACCCACTACATATAGTATTTATTTTGCAATAACTTCAAACATTATCTCATACAATAAAGATCCTTTATTAATTTTATCTATTAATTCACAGTCCCCGTTATCTCCAAAATAATAATATAATCAAATCGATCACACAAAAATATATCGATTATCAACTAATCAAATTCTATAGGCTTATACAAATGAAAAATAATAATAAATAGTTCTTATCCCAGGGTTCGTAAGGTTCTTGGAACCATTAGTAAGGCCAGGTAAAATGCATAATTAAGGTTACTCAAGTATTACAAAACAAAATTATTAACTCTAAATATATTGAATTTAAAATAGGTTGTTTTTTTACCGAGTCGACGAAAACTCCGACTAGCCGTGGACGTCTGTAAACAGTTGACAAGACTCAGCTTAACTCATCTTTATCCAGTAAAAGTGTTCTGGCCTTTAATAAACTTGATTGTGGAGTATACTGGGAAGCTCTCAGGAATTCTTCTGACCGCTGTTCTTCTACTATGATCTTAATAGTTGTTGGCCTCGGTGAAATGAAAATAGTATCCCAGCTTCCTCTGCAAGTGAAGGTTAACTATGCCAAACGAGGTCTTCTTGTCTTTTCAATAATTCCGTTAGTTTCGGACTATAATTCTCTTCTGATCTTCTGGTTATAGGGGAAATCGTTTTAATACCGAATCCAGCGGAATTATTCTGGTGAATGAGGTGAGGGGTTTTCAACTCTTTTTAAATGTATTCACTCATAATTTGGAAGTCTATTTAGTTTTATTACTCATCAGTATTATGATAGAAATAGGTTTCAAAGAGGTTTTTTTAATTTTGATTTATATTTTCTTCAGAATTTATTATTCATTTTTTTAAATGTATCTGCCCATCTCAACTTAATAGCTTGTAACAATCAGAACGAATGATTCAATATAAACAACTCATGCCCATTTCAGTTGCTTTAACAACCACTTTTTCCTGTCATTGGGTGAAACTAGATATCCTAGAGCCAGAATTATAGAATATTACTACTCTTTTTCAATAAAATACTCCATGCTTGGAATAATATTAAATTACGTAAAATTCTCACCTAACCTTCCTTCTTAAACAGTAAATGTTTTACCATAGTTTCGTTGGACTGGACTTCTTAAAAAGGTATTAATTTCCTTTCACAAATATTGAATTTAGGCCTATAGGTTTTCTTACAACCGTTATAACATTATTTGGTTTTTTAACTTAATTTTCTTTTACCTGACCTACTGTACAATTAATTATTGGTTAATGGTTAATTACATTAATTTTAATTTCCTGGTGTTTACTTTATTACATTAATTAACTGGTCCTGGAACCCTTCATTAGTTTATAATATAATTGTCAGAACTACTTGTCAAACCTTAAACACTGATTGCCCTCCTGGCCAAGTTTATAAACATTAATTAACACAACAGCATTATTCAATTTTAGACAATACTTAAAACTTAGTATAATGCCTAACACTGGTAACTATATTTGATTGTCTAAAGACAAATTTAACATAAATACAAACATAATCAGTGATGAAGTATTCCTATTAAACAACATCAGTTCATTCCTACCATACTCAAAACATAACATAAATATTCTGTGAACATTAACATGTTATAGTATAAAAACAAGCATAATTTATTATATTTAACTATTAATTGGAATGGTTTTTTATATTCAACATTAATTATTGCCTCTTTTGACTTGAGGTACTTCTCAGATGCATTAACTACTGAGCAACCTTAATTCAGGGTATGGTCCTTGACCATGTTTCATTCAATTTTTTATGTAACGTGGGGGACCTCAACTCTGTTACGTTACAATATATATATATATATATATAAATATATATATATAAATATATATATATATACGAATAAGGAATGATGAACTACTGAATCAGTATAATCCTGTCATCGCACAAACATGGAGAGCAAATACTGATTTTAGTATAATAACCTCCTTATACCAGGTGGCTGAATATGTATCCAAATATGCTTCAAAGTCAGAACCTGCTTCGAAAAATCTGACGGGAATGTTTCAAGAAATCGTTGAATCGAGAACCCCGGATGAAGAATCTCGTCGAGCATATATAAGTTTGATGATAAGAGTGAACGGAGAAAGATACATATGTCATTTACTTTATGGAATTCCATTGTATCAATGTACCAGAACTTTTAGAATACTTGTCATAACAATAGAAGACTATGTTGCAATTAATGGAACCAACATTGAAAATGACAGTACTTCATTCATTTAGGTTTATAGTAGTAGACCACTAGACATGGAAGAAATAACATTATTCGACTTTGCTAAAAAAAATGTTAAGGGAAGAAATAATTTAATTAGCGCAAACAGAAAAGAAAGAATTGTACAAGTTTTCCCTAAAGTAAACAACAATAACAATGCAGTCAATACTGAATTATATTGTAAACAAAAGTTGATTTTACATAAGCATTGCCGTAATGAAGAAGACTTGAAAAGTACAGATGAAACATGGTTCATGGCTTATACCCGACAAAATTTTGGACAGTTTCACAAACAATTACACATGTCTTTAATTACAGAAGAAACTGAAATTGTTCAGGATAATAATAACGAGTTTGATATTTTTGACGATAGAGACTGGATGGCTATAGCAGCAGTAATGCCTAATGCACTACCAATTCATGTTGGTCTAAGTAATCGTGATATCGATTTACTTCATAATTGCGAAGCAGCCTATTACTATTATCCAGGTATAAAGAATAAAACCTTTCATCGAAAGGACTCAAGAAACATTTGGGAATCAGTATGATTCTCATGAATCATACAATTTATTTTCAACGACCAACAAAATAAGATATTATCTTTCTTAGAATATCAGCTAAATGACTATGATGATTGCAATCAAAGACTTGCAATTATTCAGAGAAAAGCTGGAACTGGTAAAAGCTGTGTAATTAATGAAATGGTTAGGAGAATTAATTCATATTTTGGCATCTAAGTTGTGGAATATGTAAATATGTCTAATGACAATTAATGTATATTGTACTATAATGTAGTGTATTCAATAAAAAGTGTGTATCATAAAAGTGTATATATTTTTGTTGATTGTAAAAATATTGATAAATAAATTATTAGGAATATCAAATGCTCCGCCCATTTGTGTCAGTGACACTACTAGTTTGCCTAAAAATCCGATCCCTAGTGATAAAAACAACACGTGGACAAGATGATGTGTGCGCGCACGCGTGTGCGTGAGTGTTGTACAAAATATGTTTGATATATTGTTCTTTGTATACACAATGAGGTGCGCCACGCGTTGACGTAAACGGCGGGAGATGCACAAGTAGTAACGACACACTTGACATTAACTTGGCGGTTGCTAGGCAACGCGGCCGCCTCCCTCTCCCCCCATTTCGCAAACTCTCTCTTGTCATGCTAGCTGCTTCTCTCTCTCACTCTCTCTCTCTCTCTCTCTCTCCCTGCAAAATTCTCTTCAGATTAATTAGACTCTTCTGGCGAACTTGCGCCAAGTCTGTTACTTCTTGTTTTTCTGTCTATCTGCGATCGCTGTATTTATCTACAGTAGAGCATCGATTATCCGAACCTCTCGGGACGAGGGCCCGTTCGGATAATCGATATTTCGGATAATAGATCGTAAATTGAAAAGATTACTTCTCTTTACGAAAACAAAGGTTTTTATTACAAAATCATTTCTAACATACTGTTATATAATTACAGCAACCTGTATATTGTACTGTAATGTATTACTAAGGCTAAAAATAATTGAATGTAATTAATAAAAACCAGAAATTAATTTAAACAAAATTAGAGTTTAATGACAAACACTGTATTATAAAATTAATTAAAAATTCAAAAAAAAAACACAGTACCATGGATTTACACTTTTTTGAAGAATTGTTTTATCACTGTCTGCTTCAAACCAATACCACATTTTCTCGCTGCTAAAGGCTGAAATCATTTAAGATCCATAAGCTGAATACAATCTATCTCGTCTTCTGTTTCGGCCCACTTTAGAACAGTCTCAAGTGCGTCAAAGGTTTTGCTGCCGTCGGTGGTTTTGTATTAGTAGCATTCTCGCCGTCTTCATCTGAATCTTTTTCGTTTTCATTACGTTCATTTAATGATTCAACTATCTCTTCATCGGTTATTAACTGAAAACAGGGATCGGCTTCATCCATCTTTAGCCAATAGTTAACACGTGTCGAATACATTACTTACATTACGAGTACAGTAAATAATTGTATTTTTATTGGGTTCGGATAATAGATCATTCGGTTAATTGATGTTCGGATAATCAATGTTCTACTGTATTTCTCTCCCCACTTTTTCTGTTATAATATTGTTACGACGGTCTCACTGATCGTCGTATGGTACAGCGGAAAAGAAAATACAAGACACCAATGAAATCACTAATAACCAGCTTTAATTGTCACAATTAATAATTTGTAATCAACAAGATAGTCTCTTACAATAGTTCAAGTAAAAATTGTCCACACGGAATAATAATGTCAACTATAAAGAATTCCACACTAATTATAACACAACAACACTTCGTTACAGTACTTCTACAAACACTCAATCCGCGCTAAAGAAATCGCTCATCACTACTGAACTGACAAGCCGGCTGCTATGGCTTTTTATAGGTAGCGCACACCTTCTAGAAATCTTCCATCATCAATGTGCACGCCACTAATGCTGACGCTAATGCGTATTTCAAGTGGACTCTTGAAGAATCTAGAATAAACTGTAACGCGGCCTTGACTGAGGCAACACCTGGCTACTAGTGGCGGAGGGGACGAGTGGACAAAGCTCTCGGCTGTTCTACGCGGTTCGATACGATTCTCGTTACAATATGTTCGTTACTTATCAATATTACGCATTATCTGACGCCTACGAGCGATTACTGTTTAGTATCAATGCGATTTCATTTATAATCGTCTCGCACTGTACTTTACGTGTTGTGTTAACAAGACTAAGAACATGCATCGTAACTGCATCGCTGAAATATTATTTTATAACACAGACAAGAGTAGACAGATGGCAGTATACTTTCTGAAGACCACCTGTCATATCCAAACTATGTGAGAGGTTTATGAAATGAATATTCATTGTGACAAGGTTACAAAGTGATATTACTTCCATGTTCCGTAAGGAAATGGAAGTACGGTGATGGCGAAAAAAAACGTGTTCGAGATAACGGCTGATTCTGATTGTACTACCCTCAAAACATGAAGAAAAGTCATTTTTCGAAAAGTGTCTGTGTGTGTGTGTGTCTGTCTGTGTATCTGTGTGTAGAATTTTTTCTGTGGCAAACGATAACAGCCGCAAATTCAAACAGGATCAAATAATTTTTTGCATACATTCCTGAACTGTAGAGGACTCAAGGCCTATTGATTTTGGTGGAGATCAGTTGAGGGAAAGGGGTAGTTTACCGGCAACGTTTTATGTTTTAGCAAGTACTTAATTTTGATAAATAAAGTATGCTGATAAGAAGCATAATAATCCAAGAAGTGGATAAGAAGTGGATAATAATCCACTGTAGAAACGTAGATGAAATATCTATAAATGAAGAGGCTAGCTGAACGGAGTGGGGATGAAATATCTATAAATGAAAATTATAGTTGAAGAGGGAGGGGATAATTTTTTATGTGTACTACGTTATCGGCAACGAAGAAGTAGATTGTTGTTATAATTCCTTCCCAGGCTGTTGGGCCGTAGTCCAATGTTTTCTGCAAAACCAGACGTTTCGGTAGTGCCATCGACTGCCATCATCAGTGAAAATCGAGTGCGATAACGTGCGGTGGTGTACGTTAGTGACCACAGTAGTGTGGTTAAGGCTGAAGCAATAAGTGGAAAGAAGTAGTTTCTATGGAAATATTTCATTTCGAAAATTATTTTAAACATAAACCTTATAACATGGAATCATGTATGGTTCTCCATACCGATATTTATTCTTATTAACACGACGAGGCAGTCATCTCTGCGGTTGACGTGTCTTCCAGAATGAAGCCCGGCTTCCCCGCCGTTCTACCAGTGGATTCCTGAAGAGACAAGTCTTCTCGCTCGCGAAACGAATCACCTGCAGAGACGCTGGCAGTGGTCCCGTGATGCGGCCGACACGGTAGCGTATATTAGGTGGACCGGCAAGTTACCTCATGACGATGCTGTTGGGAGTTCGCCCTGCCTCGAACGGCGGATGCGTCAGGCTAAAGTTGCCCTTACAGGATATCTTTTTCTTTGTCTGGGAATAGGCGTCGGCCTCGTATCTGTGGCATTCGTGGACCTTTCGGACAGTCCCTGGATTGTTCGGAGGAGAAGGCCGAGTTCCTTGGCTCGTGTTTGGAGCGACACTTCGCTCCTAACGCGTCAGCTGACTGGGGATTCGATGAGCAAGTCGAGAACGATGTCGTCGTCATCCTTTACGGCTTAGGCTAGCAGCCTGTTCCAGTCTCAATCGAAGTCATCCAACCACCGTTTACGGGGTCTTCCCACACTTCTCTTCTCCCTTGAATGATAGTCAAGGGCTCTTCTTGAAAATCTAATTGGATCCATTCTCTCTACGTGTAAACGCCACTCTGTTTTGTACCGGAAGATTTTCTCATTTAAACTTTCAGAAATGAGTAGCTCCATTCTAATATGATCATTTCTGATAAGATATTTTCTGATAAGATATTTTCTGGTACAACCCTTTACAGCCCTCAAGAACCTCATTTCCGCTGCTTGTATTTCTGTTATTAACAGATATCTTTGGCTTTTCTATTGGCGAGTCCTGTATGACAATGTTTGTTCTAATATGATTTTCCCCAGAAAAAAAACCATAATTTCTGTTTTGGATAAGGAAATGGTTTGATTGTAATCTGTCAAAATGTCATTAAGATAAAACAACGACCTTTGGAGGTCATTTTCATTCTCTTGGATGATCACAAGATCGTCTGCATACATTAAAATATTTAAATAAATCCTTTCCCCAAGTATAATGCTTTGGGGCCATCCAATTTCTGTTTGCTTATGGCATCATCTATAGAGATAGCAAATAAAACAGGAGAAAGACTGCAACCATGCCGAACGCCTTGGGTTATTCCAGTGGACTCTGACAATCTGTTAGTTTTTATCCGCATCTGCGTTCCATTACATAAACTTTTAATTACCTTTATTAAATTAATAGGGTATCCTCTTCTTTGCTTTAGCCTCCATAATGTTGCTCGATCCAACCTGTCAAATGCTTTAGGGGTCCACAAACGCAAGATGTGTCTCTGCGTTAAATTCAATTATCTTTTCCACTATTTGTTGTAACATAGAGAGATTGTCAATTTTGGACCTTCACCTCCAAAACTCATGTTGTTCTTCTATCGAAATACGATGTGGAAGACTTATTATCCCTTCCTGTCACTACCGTGCGTGAACCCATCTCTAGGGACGAGGTCTCAGATCGGTTCACTGAACTCCGACGAAGAAAAGCTCCTGGCCCGGACGGTATTTTCAGCACCGCTCTTACTCAACTTCCCGAGCCAGGAATCTGTAACAACCAAAAAATTAAAAATTTTAGTATGATCGAAAAGACCGTTACATTCAACAAGACACACCTACTCAGGCCACGAGCAATAAATAAGGAACTGTGTGACGAGGTGTCAAGTGAACGTTTGCTTCGGACAATACAAATACGCTTCACATAGCTTTACAATAGGGAACAAGGTTGGCCGTGACAGACTCGACTCAAACACGAGATTTACAGCCTGCAAAATGTAAGATAAAAGAAACTGTGTCAAGTACCAATTTAGAGTGAAACTGTGACGGACACACTGCCGGGATAATTTGAAGTGTACCAGTAATAAGAAAAGGGTGTAAGACACACAATAGTATGTACCCTATATGAGAACGGACATCGATACCTAAAAGAATAGAATCGAACTTGTACACAGCAGGGGAACGTCTTACTGGCGACAACGGATATTTACGACAGGGAGAAGGAGTGCCGTTTTGGAAACGACGACACGCTGCGCCAGGACAGCGTTCGGAAAAGGGGTCGAGCACAGCGAAACAATAACAAAATACGACACATTGTTTGCGTGAGAACTGCAGCGAGATCCGAAGTACGCTTAGACAAAAACATGACGGACAACCAAGAAAATTGCTCCTGTTCTAGGAAAAGAGTACGGAGGCTTTCGACGCGAGCTCGTGGGGAGACAGGATACCCAATCACAACCCAGCATCTACCCAGAGAACAGGTGGAGAGGACCGTCGCCAGCATGGCAACGGGAACGTTGAATGAGAAGTGAAGAACGATGGTCTGGCATAAGGGTAGGAGATCTTCTGTCCTATCATGTTCGACTTAAGGCGTGTTTTCCAGAAGGGTGCATTGTGGTAAACGATGCTTGATAAAAACTGTTGGCAGAGCACGCGAGAGGACAGTCTTTCATAAATTTTCAATCATATACTTTGAGCAGTCTTCACGTACTTTTAAACAGTCTATTTATAACTTTCAACAGTCGGTCGTCAAAGTTCGATTAACACACGGACAGCAGTGGGACTTTGAAACTTTGCTACGCGACATATAACTAAGTGACTTAGACATTTCGATATTGGCGCGTATCCGGTAATAGTGTACCTACAGTGTCTAAAAACATGCGACATACGCCAGTGCTTAACAATTATAGAGTTCTTTATTATACTCAAATTCAGAACTGAACTAACCAATCACACTTTCATCAATAACCGACGCGTAGAACTATCGTTGATGTAATACCGGACGACGAAATCGTAACGTTGTACAGTGCGGCGGAGCGATACAATATCATTTGGAACAATTACACCACGGCATCAAAGACACTAAACATTAATGTACATACCAGAAGTTCAACAATAGACAGGCAGACATATACACCATAGTTAACGATGAACTTATCTTCACGACACATAATTTCATGACTCGAACAGTAACAGCCGAATCAACAGAATACACACACAGCGCGAGTGAATCTGTTCCGCGTGTGTTGAGTGTCAGTGACATCACAGCTACGCAGCTTCCCACACATGGACCAGCAGAGAGGAGGAGTTACGCCGATGGAAATATCGGATAATTCGCCTAACAAGTAATCTTTATGCTATTCTTATCATAAGAACTCTACTGTCCTGTCTCTTTTTCAAGAAACACCCCTTGAGTATTTAAATTAAACATGATAAACATAATTAACGCCATCCATCTGAGGCAAACGATGAACGCATTAGTATAAGATTTATTGTTTGACTATTTGTGTTTCTATATATATATATCGATTGCATTATATATGTATGTGTATGTTTTCCAGCAAATCCAGCAAACAACGTATTGGATTTACATTGTAATTTGATGTATATACATGTGTTCTTTTATGTTCCTTTTATGAGTTTATGAATGTATTTACAGGGAATCATCCATATTTTATATATATTGAAGCCTCTTTATTTAATGATATGATGTTAAATAAATAAGTGTTTATTTTATCCAGAATATATGCGTTCATTATTGTCAAATTACCTCAGAACAAGAAAGTAATGGCATTTGAGTGATTTATAGTAGTTTTTTTATTAATACAACAATTAGAGTCTCCATGCAATAATTATGCTAACGTAAAGGAATTAACGTGTTATTTAGCTTCAATCAGTTCAGTTGATATGAGTAACCTAATTGAGTGATTACACGAGCTCATTATGCAAATTAGTATATTTACATAATTAATTAATCACAGATTAATTAATTCATTATTGTTAGCATAATTGCTTATCGTTGTATTTGGCGCCCAACGTGGGGCAAAGAGCAGGCAGTAGAGATAGGATAAGCATATATATTAATATTTCATGTTAGTTGTAAGAACAAATATTATTAGTGTGAAGCTAGTTGGACTGGGACTGAATGTAACGCGGAGTAAGGCTGCAAAAATGACGACCAGTAGTACAGATTCCACGAATTTCGATATTAATAACCAACACGGAGTACCTGATGTCGAACGAGAGGAATCACCAACCTATTCACAAATGACTGAGGAGACGTCAGACGTCAGAGCGCGGGGACAGGAGTCCCAACAACAACCGCAGGAAGAGGTGACGTTGCGCGCATTAATGGACTTTATGAGTAGGAAATTTGAAGAAACCAATAAAAATTTTATAGAGATTAGAAGGGAAACCAATGAAAAGTTTGAAAAGCAGAAGGAAGAGGCTAGTGAAAACCTTAGAATAATTAATGAAAATTTTATAGAGATTTTAAGAAAAGTGAATGAAAAGTTCGAGAAGCAGAATGAAAATTTTACACAAATACGCGCGGAAATGCGTGAATACATAAACAATTGTGACAAGAAGTTAGACGAACGGAAGGAGCAGCTCGCGCTGTTACGCACAGATATACGTGAACATACGAATACATGGAACGACAACAAAAACGAAGTCGAGAAGAAGCAGGAAGAAGAAGTGAATGAAAGTTACGAAGAGGTACGGGAAGTACGAGATAACGATAACGCTGTTGATTTCACAGACGTGTTAGCTACTAAGAAATTAGCAACTGTGGGACCTAACGTAAATGTCAGTAGTAAGTCGAGAAACAGGTGGATTAAGAAAAGAAATGATTTTGTTTCTTTGTATTTAATGACGTCAGAAGATGATTATCCAGACATGGATAGAGATAATAAAAGTTTAATACTATCAAGTAGTATGCATAAAGGGCACAAATTATATAGAACGAGAAGAGATACTGCATCAATGAATCCAATAATGAAGTATCCAACGTGTGGAACAGGCGTACATCGACTAAGTAGTCGAGGTGCATTAATAAAGAACATGAAAGAAAGTTCGATGTTAAAATGAATACTGCATGTTATGAAAATGAATGCAAATTTAAGCGAGCCATGGATGATGTGAAGCGGAAAAACCTACAGGATCCGTATACATATTCGTCCTGGACAAGAAATGTTATGAGGAAAAGGAGGAGAAAAAATCTTACTGGACGACTTAAGCATATTGTAAGTGCTACCAGTACTGAGAGGCGAGTCCAAGCGCTCGAGGTAAGAATTCTTAAAAATATAGAAAACAAGATATTATTACGTGAGCACACGAGTAGTAAAATGTATGTCGAAGAAAGGAGTTGCATACAGGCATGGAAACGGCGACAAAAGCAATTTAACGCGTGTCGGCTTAGAGAAAGTGGTCGGAAAGGACGATGTGACATATCTGCTACCCACCCTCAGAGAGAGAGAAAGGAACATGTCATAAATCTTGGAGGCGGAAGGGCAGCACATTATATCAGAGTAACGGGGACGAGTAACCGGCTGTCGAGTAAATGTGCGGCGCAAACCCCAAGGTCAGCACCCTCACTGTTTACAAACAAAAATGCGTGCGTGAATAATGGCACAAGGTCTACAAGACATACAACTATGTCTCCACAAATAGACAGTTAAGAACGAAATAAATGAACACGTGGTAAGAAGGCGATTTTAAGAACGTCTGAAAATTTAATAATTAGGTTAGATAATATTGAATAAAATACATTAAATATGATTGATTATGTGATAATGTATAAACCACTGTAAGATAATTATAGATATGAGTATTAATGAATGACGATTAACGTATGAAATTAAAGTGACGCAACATACGAGCTCACTGAGTGCGATAGCAATGGGAAAGTGAGATGTATTTTCAACGTACGGTTGCTAAAGAAATACTATGGGACGAGAGTACAAGTCTCGAAGGAAAACGAAAGTGGCATCAGCTGTTAGACTAGTGGACTAGAAGACGGACCAACACATAAGGTGAATGTCCCGCGAAAACCGGTCCAACTAGCTAATCGGTATGATGTATAACTTATTAGTGTATAATTTAAAGATCTTTTGTACAAGGAGTTCTTAAGTCAGGATGTGGCAACCTAACGACGTTAATTACATGTGTATAGCCAGTGTTAATGGAAATTTAAATAGAAAAGACACTTATGATGCGAAAAGTTCGATTGAATGTGCAGCAATAAATTGACAAAGACGTTATAACCAGTTTTATAGACACACGATGATGTTAGATTAATTAATCAAATCTGAGTGATATAAAACGAAGTTATCTATAATCATAATGATTTCAAATGAATTGTTAATTGTTCCTAAATAATGCATATAAATTTATAATCAATATAATCAGTATAGATGGTAGTATACGTATTGTGAGTGATACTCAATAATAATTAGTGAATGTATCAATATGTATTTACAGGTCGTAAATTGTGTTTTAAATGTTCAAGATAGACTAAGGACATTAGCCATCGTAATGATATTTAAACGATACATGAATAATTGCATTTCATGTCGAAAACCATTATTTCATGTATTAGGTTATAAGCTGATGACACAGCCATCCACAGCTATTATTATTATTATAAATAACCCCATATATAATTAGATATGCAAATGTGTAAAAATGCGTTCATCCTTCCTCAGATGCACGGCAATAAATTCCCAGAGTTAGTTTACAACAAAATATAGGGAATATATACCCGTATACCTCAAGCAGAGGAAAGTAGGTCAATGACCGCGACTTTATCAGAGAGGATTCCCACAACAAACACAGAGCGCAGAAATCGGATTAGAGTGTCTTCCGCTGATCCAACACCCAATCCGATTTGGGGACTTATGTAACAACCAAAAAATTAAAAATTTTAGTATGATCGAAAAGACGTTACATTCAACAAGACACACCTACTCAGGCCACGAGCAATAAATAAGGAACTGTGTGACGAGGTGTCAAGTGAACGTTTGCTTCGGACAATACAAATACGCTTCACATAGCTTTACAATAGGGAACAAGGTTGGCCGTGACAGACTCGACTCAAACACGAGATTTACAGCCTGCAAAATGTAAGATAAAAGAAACTGTGTCAAGTACCAATTTAGAGTGAAACTGTGACGGACACACTGCCGGGATAATTTGAAGTGTACCAGTAATAAGAAAAGGGTGTAAGACACACAATAGTATGTACCCTATATGAGAACGGACATCGATACCTAAAAGAATAGAATCGAACTTGTACACAGCAGGGGAACGTCTTACTGGCGACAACGGATATTTACGACAGGGAGAAGGAGTGCCGTTTTGGAAACGACGACACGCTGCGCCAGGACAGCGTTCGGAAAAGGGGTCGAGCACAGCGAAACAATAACAAAATACGACACATTGTTTGCGTGAGAACTGCAGCGAGATCCGAAGTACGCTTAGACAAAAACATGACGGACAATCAAGAAAATTGCTCCTGTTCTAGGAAAAGAGTACGGAGGCTTTCGACGCGAGCTCGTGGGGAGACAGGATACCCAATCACAACCCAGCATCTACCCAGAGAACAGGTGGAGAGGACCGTCGCCAGCATGGCAACGGGAACGTCGAATGAGAAGTGAAGAACGATGGTCTGGCATAAGGGTAGGAGATCTTCTGTCCTATCATGTTCGACTTGAGGCGTGTTTTCCAGAAGGGTGCATTGTGGTAAACGATGCTTGATAAAAACTGTTGGCAGAGCACGCGAGAGGACAGTCTTTCATAAATTTTCAATCATATACTTTGAGCAGTCTTCACGTACTTTTAAACAGTCTATTTATAACTTTCAACAGTCGGTCGTCAAAGTTCGATTAACACACGGACAGCAGTGGGACTTTGAAACTTTGCTACGCGACATATAACTAAGTGACTTAGACATTTCGATATTGGCGCGTATCCGGTAATAGTGTACCTACAGTGTCTAAAAACATGCGACATACGCCAGTGCTTAACAATTATAGAGTTCTTTATTATACTCAAATTCAGAACTGAACTAACCAATCACACTTTCATCAATAACCGACGCGTAGAACTATCGTTGATGTAATACCGGACGACGAAATCGTAACGTTGTACAGTGCGGCGGAGCGATACAATATCATTTGGAACAATTACACCACGGCATCAAAGACACTAAACATTAATGTACATACCAGAAGTTCAACAATAGACAGGCAGACATATACACCATAGTTAACGATGAACTTATCTTCACGACACATAATTTCATGACTCGAACAGTAACAGCCGAATCAACAGAATACACACACAGCGCGAGTGAATCTGTTCCGCGTGTGTTGAGTGTCAGTGACATCACAGCTACGCAGCTTCCCACACATGGACCAGCAGAGAGGAGGAGTTACGCCGATGGAAATATCGGATAATTCGCCTAACAAGTAATCTTTATGCTATTCTTATCATAAGAACTCTACTGTCCTGTCTCTTTTTCAAGAAACACCCCTTGAGTATTTAAATTAAACATGATAAACATAATTAACGCCATCCATCTGAGGCAAACGATGAACGCATTAGTATAAGATTTATTGTTTGACTATTTGTGTTTCTATATATATATATCGATTGCATTATATATGTATGTGTATGTTTTCCAGCAAATCCAGCAAACAACGTATTGGATTTACATTGTAATTTGATGTATATACATGTGTTCTTTTATGTTCCTTTTATGAGTTTATGAATGTATTTACAGGGAATCATCCATATTTTATATATATTGAAGCCTCTTTATTTAATGATATGATGTTAAATAAATAAGTGTTTATTTTATCCAGAATATATGCGTTCATTATTGTCAAATTACTTCAGAACAAGAAAGTAATGGCATTTGAGTGATTTATAGTAGTTTTTTTATTAATACAACAATTAGAGTCTCCATGCAATAATTATGCTAACGTAAAGGAATTAACGTGTTATTTAGCTTCAATCAGTTCAGTTGATATGAGTAACCTAATTGAGTGATTACACGAGCTCATTATGCAAATTAGTATATTTACATAATTAATTAATCACAGATGAATTAATTCATTTTTGTTAGCATAATTGCTTATCGTTGTAAATCCTTTTCATAGCCGCGCTGTTCAACGCGTGTCTTTGGCGTACTTTCCCAAGAAATGGCGTAAGGGTTACGGTCACAGTGATACGAAGCAGGCATAGGACGCTTTCAGGCCGACAACGTCCAACCCGTTAGGCTCCCGACAAGGGTACTCGGACGTCTCGTACAGCGCGGCGCTATCTTCGAAACTTTCACGTTTTGCTCGTCGAACAGTTCCGTTCCCGCACAGACCATTACACCAGTCATCGGCTGGTGTTGTTCCCCACGATTAGGCAAATCCTTCGTGTACAACAGATACAAGATGGGTCCCAGCACACTGCCTTGCGGAACACCCGCAGAAATCCTCTTCAATTCTGAGTACTCGTTCCCAGACTTGACGACACAAGTGTAGTGACAATGGTGGACCTATGTAAACAGGAGGACACGTAATAATTCAAAGAGAAAAGAGGAGAAGAGAGAGAGAGAGAGAAAACGGCTGAAAATGAGGCGAAACGATCGCATCGATGCAGAGCTAAATAAAACCGGTGGCAACGTTCGTGTGCAAGCGCGAGGAAGAGACGAAAACATTTAAATGTGAAAAAGGGAGAGTCGTGAAGTACAAAGACGTACAGTATCGGTTTGGTACACGTTCGACGGTGAAGTCTAATTAATCTGGTTCACGAGAGAGAGAGGGAGTGTCGAAGGCGGCTGCGTTGCCTAGCAACCGGCACGGGAACAACAGTTAATGTCAAGTGTGGCGTTACTATTACTTGTGGATTCCCTGTTTACGTCAACGTATAGTACCTCATTCTATGTACAGATAACGTACCAAAACATTATTTATACACCATCGTTACTACTCGTGTAGACTTGTATTTAAATGTCTGCAATGTGGGTCTACATTTTTCGGAAAATTGAAGGTGTTTAAAGAGGAATATTAACAAAAGCATCAGAAGCTTGTTTTGGAAAGACGATAAGATAATATAAAAGCTGTGGATAACTCAAGATATCGTCAATATGAAGAAGCAGAGCATATTTTAAGCAATAAACTAGGCGGCACTATAAAGCTTTTGTGTCTATTTTTACAGTTAATTTCACGAGTAAAAAAATGAACATGATCATGGTCAAGTTAAATTCATATTACATAATTTTCAATATTATACAAAAAATCATATATACATTGGTTGGTTTAGTGCCGGCTAGTGCAAATTTCTTAAAATATGGTGTGTGAAGAATGGACGACACTATGCTATTAAAGCCCTATATCAACGAGGAAAAATACTAAATAAGACAAGCCAAATATGTGCTTACTCTGACGATGCTGCGATAATAGCCAGATCAAGACCAAGACAACGGCTAGTTGAGGTATACAAAGACAGGTGCTAAATCAAAAATCCGCTGGAATTGGACTCAATTCAAACATCAAAACAATATCATTTAAAAATCAGTTTAAATACATGCTGATTTCTGCACCAGAAACAAGAAGAAATCCATACAATTCATGCATAGAGGATATTTCATTTTATGCAGTTAATACGTTCAGATACTTGGGTAACGTGATAGATAATAAAGGGTCCATAAACGCAGCGATACATGACATGATACAAATAGGAAATGAAGCATATTAGCCTATGCTAACAGTAGACTAATGAGAAGCAAACTCTTTAGTCGTAACACAAAAATAATAATATATGACACTTATCAGACCTGTTGTTACTTATGTAGACGAGACATGGAAACTGATACAAAAGGAACAAGAAACATTAAGAAGATTTAAAAGAAAGATCATAAGACGTGTTTGTGGGCCGGCTAAAGAAGATGACGAATGGAGAATAAGAAATGACCAGGGGATAGCCTAGATGAGCTACTGAATCAGCAGGACGTTGTAAGAATCATAAAGGCCCAACAAATACAATGGTTAGGTCACCTAGAACGGAGATGATCAGCGTATGCCAAAGAAAATACTGAGAGCGCAAGTCTATAAAAGCAGAAACAGGAGCCGAGGTAGGATAAGATGGTTGGATGATGTGGTAGAAGATCTCACAAGAATGAATGTGAGGGGTTACACTGAGATGGCAATGCACAGGAGACTTTGGTGTTGGAAGCCAGGGCTCACGTTGGGCTGTAGTACTGAAGAAGAAGTTATAATTTCTAGCAAAACGTTTAGCGGAATATTTTGGAAAATAGAAGGTGTTTAAAGGGGAATTAACAAAATAATCAGAAGCTTGTTTTGGGAAAGAGGATAAGATAATGTACAAGTTACAAGCTATGGATAACTGAAGATATTTCTGTGTGATGAAAGAACGGATGGGGTGTAAGTTACCAAGTGATCAAATCGTCTATGGACAAATACAGAAACATGGCAAACAGAGAAACAAAGAAAGCTAGGGAAGATTAGTTGAAAGGAAGTGCAAGGAAATAGGTGAAAGTATGCTCAGAGGTAACACAGAACGTGGATAGTTCAACAGAAAAACTAAGATGTTTATAACACCGTCTATTTTGAGAGAAGGGTTAGATAGGGCTGATTGGTCACAAAGCTACAGGATCTGATAATATCCCTGGGGATTTTAATGTCACTTGTATTAAAAGCCGTGGATAAGGTGTTTGGTACGATAAACGAAATGTACACAAAAGAGAAGGTACCCCAGGGCTTTGAATAACGAAAATTGTTACGGTAAGGGGGTGGGAACGCCAAGAAGAAAACACGCCCGCGCACAACACACACACATTCACTCACTCACTCAGAATAGTGTAAACAAGTGAAAGATCTACAAGAATAAAAAATTTAATTTGCATCGGCCGGGAATCGAACCCGGGCCGCCCGCGTGGCAGGCGAGCATTCTACCACTGAACCACCGATGCCTGTATACTTGTTAATTTATATATTATAAATATATATATATATATATATGTTACGAAACTTCCTCACAGATTTAAAAAATAAAATTCCCTAATTTATTTGTACATAGTAATAAACACATAGGCCTGTCGTTCAACATAGAAAGTGAATTCTGTAGCCCAGTGATCTTCCTAGTAACAAGTGACAGTAGTTATCTTAAAATTACTCTTCATTTCCATTACAACTGTATTGAACGATGAAATGCACTATGAGATTCTCAGATTTGAAGGACCTTCAGTTTTCAACTAGTAGATCTTTGTACTGTTTCAAATTTGCGGATTTTCGGGGTATTAGACCATGGTACATAGTATCTATACTGAAATCGAGACGTTTAATCCATGACGAACATCCTCAGGGGCGCGGAAACAGATCACAAACACCCGCAAACAATTACCAACAGATATTGTTCTGTTGAAATTGGCATTATCAGCCGGGCTGTAAGGCCGTGGGCCACAGTGTTGTTGCTGTTGGCAAACGTTTCGGACCCAGCATCGGAGTCCACCGTCAGTGTCTAAGATTGCCACAGTGTCCGCCAATTCACCTCAGAGATGAGGTAGAGACTATGTGTTTTATCTGAGAAGAACAAACACTGTTCTATCCGATAGAGCGCCCGGTGAGACGACCCACTGGTCTCAGCGATCCTAACAGTGGGCGACGAGGTTGAAGCAGCCGCAAACACGCTCCAGAGCTCTATCGTAGAAGTATGTGCATGGACCAAGCGGTGGAGAATCAAACTTAATGAATCCAAATCAGATCATATCAAATTCAGCAACAGAAAAGTAGATCCAGTAAGGTTTTGTATTAATGGGCTGGAAGTGTCATATGCTAACGCACAGCAAAGTACCTAGGTATGAAGCTGGACACAAAACTTAATGGAAACTAAATGGAAAGAGCATGTAAAAAGAGAAAGAGGAACTCAACATAAACTACAGGAAAATGTACTGGCTGTTAGGCAGAAACTCGCAACTAACAGTTGAAAACAAACTGCTGTTGTACAAACAAGTTCTGAAGCCTGTGTGGGCTTACGGAATTCAGCTGTAGGGCTGTACAAAGAAAACAAACTTAGAAAAGGTACATACCTTTCAGAACAAAGTACTCACAAGCATAGTGAATGGCCGTTGGTATATAAGGAACGACAACCTAGATAGAGACCTCAGTTCAGAATATGTCAGAGAATTAATAACAAAATATGAAGACAAACATGATCAGAGGATTCAGATCCACGATAACCCAATAATGCGACACGTGGTGGAAGAAGCTCCACACGTCCTGAGGCGACTCAAAAGACAGAAGCAACACGATCTGGTATCGCATTAGAAAGCAACTAATATAGATCCATAAAGTTCTACGTGAGATAAAGACAGAATAATCTTGGGATTAGCCACATTGGGCTTCACCCCATCGTGTGGCCCAAATAGGGGCCTTTCGGCTAAGGTATGGTAACCCTGGCAGAAGGGTCTCTGGTCCTCCTGGTATGGAGTTGTGTAACGGGCCAGTAACCTATAATAAACTTTGTAATACTTATAGTACCCAAACCAGTCTCGGAAATGATGTTAACTCAAATTCGAATTCACCGTTTGCTTTGAAGGTTATTTATCTTCAGATGTATGGTGAACTCCGGTATGCTCGTGATAGAGGTAATCTCGTGATACTTTTTGTGAACCTTGTCACGGGTTAACCAATGCTCCCACAAATGCCTAGTTTCTCCAGTTGAGCGCAGCGCATTCTAATGTTCAATTTGAGATATGTAGGCGCCAATTCGACACGTGTTTACTGTTTTCCAACGTTTTGAAGTTAAAGGTAAGGAATATTTCTTATATGTCTGTATCTGTTAATAGGACGTGCATTTTAATTCTACCATAATTGTAATTCACTATATTAAGTATCAAATTTAGTCTTAAATTGTCGGAGAATACATACTGAATACGATGGTACATATTTTGATAGTCTATGGACGGCGTATACTTTGTAGGACCTTATCTCCGGATTGTAGTTTCTTAAATCTTTTGTGTTGTTTTCCAAGTAAAGACGCCTATAGTTAGCATAAATGGGGTTTATTTATTATGCTAATCGTGATATAAATGATGTACATTTAGTAAATGGGACTAGTGGTATTTTATGTGAGTTTATCACTTTCTCATATGTATCTCGCCCTAAAGCTGGATGCCATTTACATTTAATGCCAAGCGTTGTGCAGCCATTTACATTTAGTGGTGTAAATATAATTTACATCTGTGGTAATTAATTGTGTAAACCATTTACATCTAGTGAATATTAATCTGTGCTAATTATCTGCGCGGATTAATTACTCAACAATTATGAATCATATTAATTAAAGATTTATGTAATACGTTAAAATTGATATATCTAAAATTATTTCTATTCGTCAGATTTGACTCAACACAGTGTCTGATTAAATACGATTTTATGAGTCTATTAATCAGACGTTTCAATGGTCGAGTTTATTGTATCCATTGATGTTTACCATAAGTTATGAGATTTTTAGTGTAATACTTAGAATGAAAATACATCAATAACAAAGGTGAAATTTCAATAATGAACGCATGAATACTGTAAATTAACTACTTATTTATTACACATCTTACTGAAGTAAGTAACTATATCCTGCAAATTACATACATATTAAAGCACATGATATAAATACAATTATTCAATTTATACGATGTTTCCTGAAACATAAACACATGGTACATTCAAATGCAGTAAATAATGCACATATATAAAACATACACGAATAATAAACAATCAACAATTATACTTATTCCTACCTAAAATGCGTTCATTATTTCTCAGATAACGAATTACGTTAGTGTTATTTTATAGATTTTATGATTCATATGACTCATATGTAATTATTCTCTTGGGGTTAGTTCTTTGAAAAGAGGCAACAGAACAGTAGTGTAGTATATACTACTAAGATTAAGTAGACATAAAGCTTATCTTTGAGAGTGTTTATCCAATTCCGTCGTCGTGAGAAGACACTTTCTAGATGATTCGTCGAAGATCATAATCACTGTTACGCAGAGCACTGATAATTTCACTTCACTCCACTAAATCTCCACTCCCGTCATGTGTATGGTATTGTGGTAACCCGCTGATGTCGAGTGTCCGGAGTTCAAATAGTGAGGTGTTAATGTTGTCATTAACTTGAATTGTTCTGAAAGTTTGCCATATTTGTGTACATGGTTAACTGTGCCGTCTATTTTGGGTGTATCGCGTACTGCGTGCTTAATTGTTTGGTATAGTTTATTCAACTAATTGTTCAACATGGTGATACGTTATGATGTGAGAATGTTTGAGGTGACACTCACTGTTCTACTTTAAATGTTAATTAGTATATTATTATGTGCGCGTCAGTTGAGATTTCAAGTCCCGTCTGACTATTAATTGCGACTATCAACTGCTACTATTAACTACATACTCTTGACTACCGACTGACTGTTAACTGCGACTAACTGTTCGATTGAACGACTTGACTACTCGATTGAATACTTGACTATCCGATTGAAAATTACTGACTCTCGATTAACTACTTGACTGCCTGCTCCGCGTCTTCGCCAAACAGTTTTATTGGAACATCTTACCCATAAGTCTAAGTTTCGATCTCTACGCCTTCTCGAACTCTTGATTGGTCGTACAAATTCCTACCCTTCTGTAGATCTCATCCTCTGTTTCACGATTCGTCGGCCGAACCCTTCCTACTCTCTCCACGAGCTCTCTTAGAAGATGCTTGATGCTGGTTGGTCGTCGTCATCCCCGGAGTGTTTCATGTGACGAGCGTAGCACAGATTCTAAGAAATTAGGACAATTTCATGGCCTTCTGTTATCCTTTGTTTAGACTTTCCCTAAGGTTCTGACTGAGCTTTTGTTAACAGACTCCAGGTCTTGGTTAATTGTCTAAGTTCCACGACGTTCGTTCCGCCGATTATCAACCCTTCGTTGTCTTCATTTCGGTGAAATTCTACTTTTCAGTCGTAAATTTCAGTAAACTGTCAAGAATGTGTTTTCACGCTGTGCAGGGTACACTGGCAGTATTCACTGAGTTACGTCTATTGTCTATCTCTCCGTTAAAATTGCTCTGTACTTCCTTTGTAACATAGTAAAGCCTTTCATAATTGAGCAGTTACACTTTGCTTCCACAGCAGGCGTTCCATCTCGATTCCGTGTAACTCGGCAGCTGGACGAAGTCTTTGTTTCAGATTGTTGGGTGCTGTAAATTTTGACAAACGGCTAGCTGTCAGTGACGCCTTGAAATACTCATTGTGTGCAGTGCTCAGACATTTTTTCTTTGTCTTCGCTCTGTCGTCGGGTTTGACGTGCCCTCGATTCGTCATTATTTACGACCTGGGCTTGTGTCCGTCGACTTGAGTGTGGGAACGTGTCACTTGATCGAGGAATTAAAATTTTTTTTAAAATTTCGATCATTACACGCCCCATAGTAATGTACAAATGTTTTTAATTTTTGACATTTACTGTACTTCTTAGAAAGACTTCTAAATATAAATCTTCTAAAGTGTCTTCTACTAAAATTTTCGATAGATTTTATTTCCTTGATTTGATTTCTCCGTACGATTTTAATATTAATAGCGTTTTTAATTTTCATATTTTTTGACCGTATGATTTTAACTTTATTTTGTTTATGATTTTAGATGCCACGAGTATGCCTGACGTATCACGAGATCGCCTCAACCCAGGTAAAGTTGTGATATCAAGAGTATAGCGGAGTGTTGTGACGAGATTACCTGGGATATAACGAGATTACCAAGCAAGAACATTGTTTAGATATTTAATTAAAATAAATATAATATGTTGTTTTATCTAAAAACTTTTTAGTGCGATAAAGTCTTTAGAAACAATTCTTTCCAAAGATTAAAACAGTAAAAAAAGAATTAAAAATTTTTGGTTGGTACAATTAATTGGTATTTTATATACTTCATTACGAGTTTACCATACATGAACTAAAAATTGAAGTCAAAATTTTGCAGAAACTGTAAAGTCTAAGGGAGCTCTGTAGTTCAGGGAGCTTACTGGTTTAGGAACTTTGACGTAAATAGGGTAAATAGGGTATCCACAAGTACAGTAGTAACGCCTCGTTTGACATTAACCGTCGTGCCTGTCTGTTGCTAGGCAACGTACATAAACTCCCGTCCCTCCTCTCACAGTCTCTTAGTCTGCGATATTCTCTTCTTAGGTTAATTAGACTTTTGTAGCAAACTTGTACTACTTTGCTTCCTTTCTTTTATGTACAGGTGCTTCAAATCTCTCTCTCCTTTTTCTCTCCTTTCTCCTCTCTCTCTCTCTCTCTCTCTTCCTCTATCTTCCCCTCTCTCTTCCTCTATCTTCCCCTCTCTCTGCCTTTGCCTTTTCCCATGTACTTACTGTTCCGCTCTCCTATAATCTTCGACGACGTTCTCACACCGTATTTTTCACCGCTTAGTTACAACAATACGACTTCATTTTGTCCCACATTCAGTTTCTCCTTCAGCTGACCTTGACTCCATCTCCCCCTTGTTCAGTCACTCTTACTCAAAACGTTGTCGTCAACATTTTAGTCTCGCTTAATCGGACGTTTACTGGAGATGAGATACTTTAGGAAGGATGAAGGAAAGACAAGAAGAGATGGAGTCAGAAACACTACTATAAGAATGAGTCTTAAGAGAGTACTTTTGGAAGATCAAATTAAGAAATCTCAGTTACGCTGGTTTGGACACGTTCAGAGTATGGTAGGGGATAGATCTCCAAAACAACTGTATGAGGCAAGAATTGCTGGGAGAAGACCCAGTGGCCGGAAAAGAGTGACTTGTTGGGAAGACAATGCTCTCTGAAGGGGCTGGGAGTGCAGTGGAATAAAGCTAAGAACCTGGCCATTCACAGCTTTGATGCGCTCTTTTCGAGCAATCGTTTTTCGTTCAGAACAGCTACATGATTGGTATATGAGCTCCCCACTTCCAGCACTGCCTTCCATGCTCCACTCTACGATCTGCACGAACCATTTCATGCCTTAATATTTCGCCTGAATGACAATTTTTTAACACTTTTAATGCATACATTTGTGTCGTAAAGTTTTTACATTTACAGACACTATATTTTGTAACACTACATCAAACTGTGCTTAAAATTGCCGGTAATTCGATATCCCATTTGGATTTTTGCGATTATTGAAAAATTGTTGTGCACTATTTAGACCGTGTTGCTAAACAATTTTGAAAACTCCACAAGCGAGCACTATATTCAGATTGGGGTTTAAATTTTCTTTAATTCGATATCCCACATGGGCACGTTACAATTTTTTCAAAATTTTGACCATCGCACTTTGCCCTCTCCCTGCCACTCTATTTTTGGGAAGGAATCCAAAAAAACAATACGTTTACGTAGGTTATATGTAGGCCTATGGATACACCATGCAAAGTTTACGAAATCGATTAATGCATTCAAAAACATCATGAAACATACACCCCGTGAATATACCTTCGACCGATCCATCTCTTTCCCATTATCTATGACTCACTTCCATAAAGAAGCACAGGGACAGACATTACCCTGTAAAACTTAAGTTGAGTATCTTTCCGCGTCTTGTTTCTTAGTGTTCTTCTTATGGTGAGGCACATCATTTGAAACTTATGTAGTTTACTGTCTTTGTCTCTATTGTTTTCATATGATATATCATACCCTAGATAACTAAAGAGAGAGACTTGTACAATTAGTTGGTTGTTAATTATTATTTTCGCTCTTACAGGCTTCCCAGGAAAACCGTCACCTTCGTTTTGCTTGTGGAAATTCTTAAATTATATTAAATCGAACACCGATGTAAATTATGTAGCGCTCTTGGGAACTTTTTTTAACTGTTAAAATACCAGACTTGGACGAAAATTTCCCTAAGACGTTGTTGCCCTGACATATAAACAATATTGTTTTCAATATTTGCAATTTTAATATTTAACGACCTGTTAAAATATTTTTTTATATCTGAAGACGAAACATATGTTTCGAAACGCGTAAATCAATCGAACGCAACACGAAGTCAGACGACGGAAGAAATACGGTAAATACTATACAGATTTTGTCAATAAGTGACTTGGATACCAATGCAAACAAGTTTTTCATAAAAATAGGTTGTCCCGGAAATCCTGAACGGATGATAACTCTGTTCACAGTTACAAGGGATTCATGTGGCAGGTGAGAGTATAATTTTTTTATAAATTGTTAAAATACAATAGAAAATTTCCAAAAACAAGGTATCGGTGGTTCAGTGGTAGAATGCTCGCCTGCCACGCGGGCGGCCCGGGTTCGATTCCCGGCCGACGCAGTATATTTTATAATTTTTGTGTTTACATAATGGTTCACAAAAAGCTTCTTCGGCTGAATCAAATCTTCCGTTCAGCTGAATACAATTTTCTGTTATTTTTAAATTTAAAGCAGAAAAGAAAGGGGTTATGGGTTTATACGCGGGTCAGTTGAAAAGTTCGCCGCGCGAAATCTTTAGCTTATAACTAAAATTTTTAGTGTATCATAAGACTCGTGTAATCACTTATTAATTTCCAAATCTATTTGTTAGTTTATTAACTGTTTACTGGTTGTTTGAAATTCACGCGTCACGCGTGTTTTGGAAAACGGACAAAATCACGAATCGTTTGTTAAAAATGGTCTAGTGCCAAAAAAAATTCACAACGAATGACAATTGTGTTAGGAAACGCTTCACCTTCAAAACAATAATGATCGTATGTGGACACTCGAGTTTAAACGTGGTCATACAAGCTCTTAAGATGATCTCCGCGTGGTCGCCCCAAAAGTGCAACAACTCCAAATGGGGCACCCAGGTTGCACAAACATTTTTTACGTTGAGTTCTTGACTCAAAATATGATACACAGGCTAATGAGAAATACCTGTGATATCAGCATGTCATCCTCTCTCAATCGCCGGTCTCCCAGCACTGTGTACGACATTTTTTAAAATGATATCTGGTGTTGTTTCACTTTTTGGTTGTCCACTGCGGGGTTGGTTTCTACAAGATACGCCGGTTGGGTAGAGCAAATTGGGGCTTTAGTGGCAAGGCCCTAACGACCCTGTATAAAGGGGTAGGGGAGTCGATACTGTTATACGGTGCAGCAGAGATGAGCCTGTCAACGTATGCCGACATATTATTGAGAGCGCAAAGACTGATGCTGCTTACGATCAGTAAAGGATACCGGACAGTATCGAGAGACACACTACAGGTTTTGACTGGGATATTGCCGATTGACCTAAAGGCAATGGAGCGTCGAGACATTTATATGGAGAAAAGAAGAGTAAGGAATAGGGTTAGAGAGATAAAGGACTATTAATTGGATAAATGGCAGGAAAGATGGGATATAAGTGACAGGGGTGGAGTCCTTTACTTAAAGATGCCTCATATAGAAGAGTGAAAGAGTAAGGAATAGGGTTGAATTGACACATTATGGCACTCAGTACTTGACGGGACATGGGAACTTTAGGAGTTATCTCAATAGGTTTGGACTGTGCGCAACGGAGAAACGTAAATGGTGTGGAATAACTGATACTCCTGAACATGTCCTATACGATTGTTGGAAATACATTGAAGAAAGGGTAGAATTGGTAAGAGGACTGAGTGAACTAGGGATAGGCTAGATATTAGGGAGATAACTAGGAATAAGGATGCGATGGTGGTGTTTAATGAGATAACTACGAGGACAGGGAGGAGCAACAGATACATATAGTACAATAAGTGCAACAGGGTAAGGAAGCAACAACAAGTGGGAAATTAGAAGAAGAATGAGAAATGAAAGTATGAAAGAGTCCAACACATAGACGCTCCGGCAACTTCGTGAAAGGCAAGAGCCTAATGAAGACCGGAAGATTTTTTTAAAGATCAAGGGGTAGGAGAGAAAGGGTTTTAAGTGATCCCCGTAAAACCACATAACTAAAGGGCCTACCAAAGCCCCGGGTGTGCAGATCCGAAATGGTGGCGCGAGCTGACATTGGTAGGTCATCCATAATGGGTGGCCGACCCGTTGTTGATTGGAGGCGGGTCAGGGCTTGCCCTGGCCTTGCTAAATCAACTCCTCGGGGGTTGGGGAGCCCCGTAGGCAGGGTACGACCTGCCTACGCCCCACCGGCATCGGGGGTGAGTCCGAGTTAACCTGGGCTCATTCCTCATGTATTGGGTTGGACTCGAGGTTGGTCTGTGGTTTCGGCTGTGGGGCGTCGACTCTGTGTCCGCCTTGTGCGGTGGAGATGGATGCACCTGTCGGCTGTTAAATCCTAGATAGTAGATATTCCGTAACCCACGGAGAGCTGCACGTGTCAAACCCAAGGGTACTGACCAAAACATCGTCAGGCGCCTGGTTAGCGTTCAGAACAATCGACCTCCAGCTCGATGGAGAGCCGGGGATGGTATAAGCAGAGGCTTGGAATATCTCCGTTTAGTGCAATTATGCTAATTATTATGAATTATTAAATTATCCAATCATAAATTAATGAATTGGGTCTAATTAAATTCGTATGCCATTTATGTTTAACTGAATGGGGTTGTAATTGACATTTATAGAGCCCCACTTTCCTTGGGTATCATTTATATTTAATATACATATAGAAAAGTAAATTATATTTGGCGGATTTTACTCAATATAGTTATCAAACCAATATGATTTACATGCGCATGTTAATCTGACATTTCAATGGTCGATTTGGGTGTGTCCATTGATAATTAGCATAACTCTTGAGACTCTTTGTAAGTTACAAGATAAAATCACTTGGAACGTGATAAATTAATTGTCAAGGTTAATCGCAATAATGAACGCAAGATATATGTATAGATGTAATAATTACTTATTTATTATATCATTGATTAAGTAAATTACTGAACCACAAATGAAATTATGTCCTGTAAATACATAACAAAACACATAATAATATAAATCACAATAATATTCGTTCGTTGTACGTATACAAACGATAAGCAATCAAATATATTTTATCCTAGCTAAATGCGTTCATTATGCTCAGATGAATGACTTTAATATAACATTATTAGATTTATGATGTATATAGATTTACAGAAATCTCTCGGGAATAGCTCTTTGAAAAGAAGAGACAGTGCAGTAGTATGTATCAACTAGCATTTAAGAAACATAAAGACTTATCTTGCAAAAGGCTTATCCACAAATTCCATCGGTGTAAGATTACATCCGTTGGTGAGTTCCTTATACATAGTAATCACTATTGATCGAAGAACACTTCACTTTCACTCACTGAATTTCCCCCAATCTCGTTATGTATAGTGTGGTGTTGGACTCTCCGCTGGCGTTAAGTCTTTTATGGCTTCAAGTGTTAAGATGCAATCATCGTCATTGAAGTGGTTTGTTTTTAGAGTTTGCTATGTGGGTGTTCATGTAGCTAACTATTCTGTCTATCTTGGGCGTAATGTATGCAATGTGCATATTAGTGTTCGTGTTAATTCACTCAGTTCAGATGCCCAAAATTGAGAATCATTATGGTTGAATAGTGTCTGAAGTCGTCACCCAATGTTTTACTCTCGGATTGTTACTCACTCGTATGGCATGTCGCGAGTCGGTCGTAGTCTAGAGTCACGTAGACACAGGTATTCAACGATAGTTATGTCTATTCGCACTGTTGATTCTACGTTGAGTTCGGTAACTCATATAAACTATCGAACATACGTTTTGTAGAATTGCGACTGAATTGAATGTCCAAGTCCGATTAAGACCGCGACTTGGTTACAATTTCACTGATTGATTAACCGAGTTAAAAGTTGAGTAAGTCGTGTAAACTATTTCAATTACTACTACTTCTACTATATTACTACTGTTATTCAATTACTCTTCTACTACTACTGGGCTCCGCGTGCTCGCAAACAGTTTTTATCAATCATACTCTCCCAGAAGGCAATTTTCTCATCTCTACGCCTTCGGCCGTTGTTGATAGGTTCCTAAGTTCCTACCACCTTGTAGATTTTTGTCATCGGTTTCCTGATTCGTCGTTCAAGTTGTCACTACTCTCTCCACCAGTTCCTTTGGAAGATGCCAAACTCTGTTTGGCCGACGGGCATCCCCGGAATATCCCAGCGACGAACGTTGTGCTGATTCTCAGAAACTAGAGCAAATTCCCCGCCTGTCTATCAACCTTTGTTTCCACGTTGCACGAGGCACTCTGATACAGCTTTTATTAAGAGTCTGCAGTGTCTCGGTCAATTGTTCATTTACCCTTCGCTCGTTCCGCCGATTATCAACTCTTCGTTGGGCGTCATCCCTGGACGGGTCCCACGCTTTCTAGTCGTAAATCTGTCTGCACGTCAGGGCGTGCTTTCCTGCTGGGCTGTGTATATCTCTAGTATTCATTGAATATCCGTTCTATTGTCTACATATTTGTCAAGATTTCTCTGCACCCTTTGTTGCTGAGTGTTGCATTCATACATGTGCTCGTTACAACTTAACCCCACAGCATGTGTTCCATTTCACTTCTGCGTAACCAGGCTACTGGACTATGCCTTTTTTTGTCTGGTTTGTTTTGGCGTTGTAAATCGTAGCTGACTTCGTGCTGTCAACGACGTACCCTATTTTCTATTGTAGCGTGTACTCAGACGTTTTTTCATTGTCTTCCCACTGGCGTCGGGTCTGACGTGTCCCTAATTCGTTCTTATTTACGACACGGGCCTGGGTTTGTCAACTCGAGTGTGTGAGCGTGCCACTTGATCAAGAAATTATAAATTTTTAAAATTTTGATCACCATATCCGTTATCCTTAGAGTTTCTGTCCACTGCGAGGATCATCTTAAACGCCCGTTCGATCATGTTTATCCGGAGAACCCACTTAAAAACTATTGTTTTTGAAAGTGCAGCGTCTCATTACCTTCTCGACTGTGAATTTCAATTGATGCTAGACCGTTTTTAACAAAGAATTCAGTCACAGCACGACGTTTGATTTTTTTCTATTTTTGAAACATGCGTGACATGTAAATTTCGAACATTTTATAGACTATTTCGAAATCGATAGAAAGATTTGGGAATTAATACGTGTCTATAAGAAATGTGAATCTTACAACACACGAAAAATTTTACTTCTACCGCTAAACTATGGATATCGCTCCGCAAACTTTTCAACTGACCTTCTTAAGGCTGGTCTAATGGTAAATAATGTATGTGATGAATACGCTACGATGATGATTACTTCTGTGATTTTGTGTATATGCGTACTCTTGTGTTGTGATATCCGCCGTAGTCTTATGCCTTCTGCAAGTTACACCACCACTGTGATCGTACTCCATAACTGAAACACATTTCAGTGTCCTGGACTCATTTGGGTTTCCTAAGGGGACTATCTAGAAAAGTGATGTGAAAGTGTCATAAGCCACTGTGACTGTGTCTCAGGCATATGCGCGAGGGTATTATTTCTCATAAATAATGCGCACGCGCACACATATGAGGTTTGTCCAGACATTAGTTTCTTTTTGGGGCATTAGTTTCTTTTTTAGTCCCTTGGGACTTCACAGCGTCTCAACCACATTTGAAAATAGTCTACAAAGTCCCCTTTCAAAATTGCCATCAGTTGGCTCATCGTTGTCTCCTGAATCTTATCCACTGTCTGATATCTCCTCTCTTTCTGTGGCAATGTTAGCTTTGTAAAGAGCCGATAGGCTGCCTGTGACGTGATGTTTCGCCAAGATACTGTTTCGTCTTCAGTACCAGGTACAGTTGGGTTGGTGTTCCGGTCCCAAGCAGATAGACTAGAGCTGATCACTCCAACTCTTTTCAGACGCACCACACCTCACCTTTCGACTTATAATTCCATACGAGACAAATTCGTATTTGTTTGGGGACGCGTCAGTCATCCATTGAGTTAAAATGTTCCAACCATTTTTTGTGATCTTGAAGAGTATATCCACCCATGTGCCAGAGAAACCGCATTTCGGCCGCCTGGGATTTCGTTCAGACCTACAGAGAAGTGTGGGGAGGGCAGTCACCTTGTACAACTTCAGCCGTTTCTTTACTTTGTGATTCGTTGTTGTTACAGTTCTAACAATGGTCCCACACCTACGGTTGTACTTGAGCTTCTGCACCACATAATTGTTTGAAGTATTATAGCTCAGATATTCAAAATTACTGAACAATGTTTAGTTCTATGGGATTAGCTCCATGACAATCCATCACCTTGTTCTTCAATATGAAGATCCGTAACCCGAAATCCTTGCAGATACGACGTAATGTGTGTACAGCCATCTGCAAGTCGCTGTCCCAGTTCGAGAGGATAACCTGGTCATTGTGTCAGCTGCAGAGTTACCTCCTCATAAAATGTTCTGGTGGGTTTATCTACCAATTGTCCATGACATTAATTGTCTATATATATATATATTAAAAAGATAAGTTGCAATATCTATTTTTTAAATTCTTCACCTCTCCAGTAAGTCTTCACGTATTATACCTTTACTGTATTCTATTGCTGGTACCGCTAACGTTCTTAAACTTATAACATTTTTTTTTTCCTAAGAATTTTGTTCGTAATATCTGTCGAACTCTCGTGTAATAATCTTGTTCATCCTTATTTCTGATTCGTCAATACTTAAATATTGGTAAGGTTCTCCCGTGTCAAACTCTCGATTGAATATTTTTGTATTCACTTCCAGAATTCTTGTAGCAATCGTTTTACCTCTTCTAAATGTGGCTTTTGCACACTTGTTACTATTATTTTCAGCATTTTATTATTTGTTTTTGTAAACATTAATTTATTATTATTATCATCATTGTTATAAATTAATTAGTTAATTAATTTTATGTGTTTTACGGGTACTTAAAACAAGGTCTTCTGGCTTGATCCACTAACTTTCTTTTGCTTCTTGCACTATCGTTGGCCTTCCCCTTCAGTCGGCAATATGTTGGATCATAATTTTAAAAAATCCTTGAATTAAAATCTTATAGAGGAAGACTAAGATACCGCCACAAAACGGAATAGGAAGATACGATTAGAAAACTGACAAATCACCGTTGAAGTAAGTCGAATGGCAAGACATAGGAACATCAACAAAAGATGAGTAGAGGAGACAACACCGTAAGCTGCAAATGGTAAAAACAAAAATAAAGAAGAAGAAGAAGAAGAAGAAGAAGAAGAAGAAGAAGAAGAAGAAGAAGAAGAAGAAGAAGAAGGCTCCAGTTTCTATATTTAAGTCTATGCAATAATCCATGACTTCTCAACAATATAAACAAAACGTTTACCTATAAACAGTCCTTGCTATAGTCTATGACTTCTCAATAATATAATCAAAAGTTAAACTGCATCGGCCGGGAATCGAACCCGGGCCGCCCGCGTGGCAGGCGAGCATTCTAAAACTGAACCACCAAAGCCTCGGTTATTTGACAATTTATATGTGTGTGTGTGTGTGTGTGTGTGTGTGTGTGTGTGTGTGTGTGTGTGTGTGTGTGTGTGTGTGTGGTTTAAAATGTAATCACGTCTAAACATACTTGTACGTTTTATTATCTGCTTACTGAATCGCTTCAGACCTTCGTTCCGCTTGAACAGTCAAACAGATCTTCAAGTCGAGAGGATATACAATCCAGAATTAATTTGGGAAAGGTGGCTATATCTACATTACATGGAATCCTGTGGAATAAGCAAATTGAATCAGAAACTGAAACCAAAATATTTAAAACCGTTGGTAGACGTATCATAACTTACGGCTCAGAAGTTTGGACTACTAATAAACACAAAAGCACAAAGTTAATGACAGCAGAGATGGAATTTTGGAGACGTTCGTCAAGAGTATCCAGACATGAGAAATTTAGAAATGAAGTCATTAAGGACAGAATGAATGTGAAAAATTCAGTTGTTGATTTTATCCAAACAAAAAATTACAATGGTATAGACACACGAAAATAATGGCATAGGAAAGATTGCCAAGAAGAATTATGTAATGGACCCCACCAGGAAGAAGGAAAAGAGGAAGACCACCTATAATCTGGATAGAAGAAATTCAGACTATATTGACGGAACGAGAAATTGAATAAATTCTTTGAATGGATAACCAGTAGTGGAAGATGAGAATTCAATCTCTTTTGTAATATTTGTTTCCCGAAAATGTGTAAACACTGTACACCCGGAATAATAATAAAAATATGTACAGAAGCTTTATGATGGGGAGCGTTTGCCGTTATAGTATACAGTATACTGTAATAGCATAGTATACAGCACACTTTTGTGAAACTCGAGAACCTCTATTCAGTATCGTCTTAATACAATAACACTGCTTGACAAGAACTTCCTTTGTTTAAATGTCGATCATCATTATCGAGGGTCACGTGAATCTACACACTGCCAAAACAGTAATCACTAATAACCCAAAACATGCTATTCTAAACAAACTACTTACTCTTCTCAAACCAGTCAGACCTGAATTATTTCAAAAGTGATTTTGCAAGCGTTGAGATACTGAGCAGTATAATAAGCCAATCAACAAAGTTCAGTTTGTATAAGACCTTATATTACACCAGTTGTGTCTTACGGCGGCGAAACCTGGGCACATAATATGCCGTCATTGGACCTGCTGGACAGATTTGAAACAAAATTACTTAGAAGAATTACAGGCCGAATTTGTGAAAATGGGATATGACGATGGAGAAAAAATTGAGAATTGTATACACCATTTGATGATCGCAGCACTACCTTCTTCATTAATATACAAATATTGAAATTTCTGGCTCGTGTCCTGTCATCATCATCAGCCGTGGCTCTACAACCCTTGGTATGTCTTGGCCTGATCCAAAAGTCGATTCCATTCTTCCCTGTTGCGTGCCCTGTCTTTCCAGTTTCTTATGTTCAGGTTTGTGAGGTCCTCCTCTATCTGGTTTTTGAATCTACTTTGGGGTTTTCCCCTTTTTCTACTACCCATTGGTTTCTGGTAGAAAATACTTTTCGTAGGCTGTCCTTCCTCCATTCTCTCAATGTGTCCAACCCACCTTAGTCTGTATAGATGTATTGTAAAGATGGTATAGTTTATAATTATAGCGCCTGCGCCACATTCCATTTTCTTGTACGCCTCTAAATATTGTTCTTAGAATCCGTCTTTCACAGCAACATAGAAGTCTCTCGCTATTTTTTGTCATTGTCCAGGTTTCTGAAGCATATGTCAGCACTGGCCTGATAAGTGTTTTGTACATTTTGCATTTAGTGTTTCTTAAGATGAAAAGCTAGATGCGAGGTGGTTTTTTAATTCATAATATGTTTATTTCTGAGATATATTCTTCTTATTATTTCAGTGTTGGCGTCGTTAGTGCTGTTTATCTGAGAGCCAGTATGTACGAAGTCTTTTACTGTCTCTATATTTTTTGTGCCTATATCAAGGTTTTGAAGGGTTGGGTTTAATGGTAGTTTGTTGGCAGCGTACATATATTTTGTTTTCTCCACGTTTCATGTCCTGTAAACAGTCAAAAAACTGTATAAGGGTTCTCCTGGTGGAGTGAGACCTACAGGTCGGCCTAGGAGTCAGTAGATAGACAGTGTTCTCAGTGTACTCAAGCAGCTAAAGATAAACTTCTCCTTGTTCAGGACCATTGTGGAACGACGACTGCAGGAGCGTATTGACGGGAGAGGGGAGCGAACGGACACCCTAACCACCCTAGAGGGTCTAAACAGTTGACGAATTTTGTTAATCTCTTCATTTTTAGGCTGTTTTATTTTTTCAGCTATGTAAGTTAATACCGTAATGTAGTAATATAACTCTTTTAAATATACAAACAGGTTTATTGCACAGCATTTAGGTATACGTTTGATATGAAATATAGGAAAATTGGAAAAATATCTTTTAACAATGTTTCAATAACGCGTATTATTTTTATTTTGTTATTACCGTTTACTTTAATTGGGACTGATTTCAAGATATTGTCACGCGTTTTACAGCCACTTTAAAGGTAGTAATATTGGTTAGTCTTAACTTGTTTTTTCTTGTTTATGAAGACGACCCGACCCCGGACCCCCCACTCATCGTAAGCCAAAGTCTAGATACGCTACTAGACGACAGTTGTTGAACAGTCCAATGCCAGATACATGGGTCTGTTCCGCCAATGAAGTAGACAATCATTTAATTAACTACGTATTTATTTTAAATAACACAGTAGTTTAATATCAGAATACACAGACTCTTTGTCCGAGCATCTGAATTTATGTCGTGCGGTGAAAGGCATTTCAATGACTGGAGACTGTATATAGTTTCTAAACAAGCGAAAGTGATTTGCAGACTCGTCTTACTCGTATTGAATGTACATCTGACAAATGAACAAGGCATCGGTGGTTCAGTGGTAGAATGCTCGCCTGCCACGCGGGCGGCCCGGGTTCGATTCCCGGCCGATGCAAATGATCTTTTGCCGGGTTGCCGACAAGGTTGACACTACAAGCTTTACTTGTACAGACCGCGTAAGTACATAAGGTGGTCTGGGTCAACTTAATTTGTATTTTACAACAAACCAGAAAACAAATCTAGAACAATTTGACTTAGGTCGCTGGATAAAGTGTAGGATACAGTTAAGTCCTTAATTGAAGTTCGATAGGGTTATTAAAATTCACAAGGTTAACTGTATCGAGGTGAAGTGGAGTTTTTGCAAAGCAACAATAGCAGAGGTAAAGGTTAGGTCAGTTGAAAAGTTCGCGGAGCGATATCTATAGTTTCGCAGTTTCGCGGCAGAACTACAATTTATCGTGTTTTGCAAGGTTCACATTTCTTATAGACACGTATTAATTTCTAAATCTTTCTACCGATTTAGAAATAGTCTATCAAATGTTTAAAATTTACATGTCACGCATGTTTCAAAAATAGACAAAATCAAACATCGTGTTGGTAAAAACAGTCTAGCATCAACTGAAATTAACAATCGAGAAGGTAAAGAAATGCTGCACGTTCAAAAACAATAGTTTTTAAGTGGGTTCTCAGGTTACACATGATCGTACGGCAATTGAAGATGATCCTCTTGCAGTGGACAACCAAAAAGTGAAACAACCTCAGATATCATTTTAGAAAATGTCGTGCACAGTGTTGGGAGACCGGCGATTGTGAGAGGATGACATGCTGATATCTCATTAGTTTTTGTATCATATTTTGAGTCAAGAACTCAGTGTGAAAAAAAATCATTGTGCAACCTGGGTGCCGCATTTGGAGTTGTTGCACTTTTGGAGCGACCACGCGGGAATCATCGTAACAGCTTGTATGACCACGTTTAAACTCAAATGCACTCATACGAACTATTATTGTTTTTTGAAAGTGCAGTGTTTTCTAACACAATTGTCATTTTGTATAATTTCTTTTGGCGCGAGACCAATTTTAACAAATAATTCGTGATTGATTTTGTTCGTTTTTCAATTCGTTTGAAATTCGTGACACGTGAATTTTAAACAGCCAGTAAACAATGAATAAACTGTCAAATAGATTTGGATTTTAAAACAAGTGTTTACACGAAATACGAATCTTACGATACACTAAACATTTTAGTTCTACTGCTAAGCTACAGATGTCGCTCCGCGAACTTTTTAACTGACTCTCGTAAATGCTCGAAATGTTAATTTAAATAGCCTACATTAGGGGTGAAATACAGTCGAGTTAAAACTGAGACTTGCTTCGCTCATCCCATTAGATGACAGATCTCCTTTATAAAGAAAATAGAAAGTCGACAAAGAACTCTTCCTTGAGGAATACTTGGACTTACTGGTAATAATCTAGTTATTGTATTTTCCCACTTTATACATATTTCGGCATGCATTTGAAATGTATCAAATGACTTGTACATTATGGCACTTAAATTCATTTAAATAGTTTCTAATTAAATAACAATATTAATGTAATTTCAAAGCATTGAAACAGTCGTCTTTTTACAGTACTTGGACAAACGAATATGATTTAAAACTGTTCTTTCAATAAGATGTGAAAGTCTGTAGTTTCGCGTTCAAGACCGGATAAATCAGATTCTGTCGATTACTACAAATTGCTGTTACGCGAATATGAAGGCTGCTCTCACAACCAACAGAAATGAACATATTTTTTCTGAATTCTTTTTAGTTTTTTAAACGAGAGGAGCGAGTTCTCCGTTTTAACTCGACCGTCTGGCATTTGTCTGTCTGTCTATTTAGGATGTATGTCTCGCAACAACTTTTGAAGACATCAGCTGATGTTCTCAAACGTGGGACGCGTGTCCATACGTTTTGCTTACAGCAGACCTTTTGAGATTCACCAGCCACCTCCAAAAAAAAAAAAAAAAAAAAAAAAAAATAGATGGTGGCGGAGACAAAACTATAAGGGAGCAAAAGTTTGAAAAAATCTCCGAAATTCATGTTTTGGTATCAAATAGGAGGAAATTTGAAAGTCAGATATGAAAATCTTTAACTTTTGGGACACTTTAGAGTATTCATGGAGGCGAGACATGGAAGAAAGATCACAAGACGTGTTTATGGTCAGGTTAAAGAAAATGACGAATGGACAATAAAAAATAACCAGGAGATAGATGAGTTATTGAATCACGAGGGCATTGTAAGATCCATAAGGGCACAACGAATACAATGGTTAAGTCACCTAGAGCGGATAGATGATCAGCGTATGCCAAAGGAAATATTGAGGCGGCAAATCCATAAAAGTAGAAAGAGGGGCCGACCTAGGATAAGATGGTTGGATGATGTGCTGGAAGATCTCAGAGCAATGGATATGAGGGGTTACAGTGAGATGGCAATGGACAGGACATTAGAGACGATTGGTGTTGAAAGTCAGGATTCACGATGGGCTGTACTGCTGAAGAAGAGAGAGAAAGAGGGACACTACGGGCCTAAAACGGAACTCAAAATTTTAAGACAATTATTAGTGTCTATCTGAGTAGAGGGAAAATGGGGGTTCAAAGCCAGAAAGGAATTCCCCCCAGGCCATATCTGGACCACAGCATCCGCGACTTTTTCGTTGATATGTGTCAAGATCCGCGAACCGCTGGACCCGCAGCATCCCAATGGACCACAGCACCGCGAATTTCCGCGAATAAATTTTTTTATTTATTTTATTTGGTTTTTTATTTTTTTAATTAAATTGATTTGCATATCAAGGGGGTGGGATGAGGTTCAATGGACCACCAGCATCCGTGAATATAATTTTTTATATTTTTAAGAAAGCTGATTTGCATATCAAGGGGTGGTGTTGGGTGGGTGGTTTTTTTATTTCATATCAGTAGGTGGTGGTGGGTGGGGGTGGTTCCAACTCGATGCATTATAGTGTATATTAAAATATATGATCAGGTGTACCAACCTTTGCATGAGTTCAAATTTGTCGTGTGTTATAATGTATATTAAATCTATATGATCAGGTGTACCAACCTCTGTATTATTATTATTATTATAGTGTATAGATATTTTATATGAGCAGGGTTGTCAACATTTTCTGCGGCGGGGGGAGGGAAATTCAAATATGTGTTATATAGTGTATATATTAAAATATATGATCAGGGTTACCAATCTTACATTATTGTGTGTGTGTATAGAGCAGATCTGCCAACATTTTTTTCTCTTCTGTGGTGGGAAATTCAAACTATATGATCATAATTGTTACTCTCTCTCTCTCTCACATTTGAATATAAGTAAAACTATCTCTCTCTTGTTGTCAAACGTTATGTTCAAACCGTTTTCTCCTCTCCCTCTCTCTCTCTCTATCTCTCTCTCTCTCTCTCACTGTGTACATTGAGTAAATAATTTTAGCTCTCTCTCTCACACACGTTGTGTATGTCTCTCTCTCTCTGTGGTCAGTACCGCGCGCATGTATATGAAATTAGAAAGTTTATATTTATTCGACAAATATTAACACCCTCTCTCTCTCTCTCACTCTCACTCATGTCAACTGTGTCAACAAATAGTAACACCCTCTCTCTCTCTCTCTCTCTCTCTCTCTCTCTCTCACACACACTCTCACACGTTTCAAATATGCAAGGTTTCATACCCTTTCTCCTGTCTCTCTCTCGTACATTGAGTAGTCGGTGTGATGAGTAAATAATTTTAGCTCTCTCTCTCGTTGTCAAACGTCGTCTTCATTTTTCATGTATCAAATAATTAATTAATAGTTTATAATGCAGCCAGTGTGATTGATCCTTGTTAGAAATATATATATTTGGCAAATATTAACTATGTAAGTGTGTTGTTGTCAATGAACTACTTACCTGTGTGCTGTTACAGATGACAAATCCATACGTTAACGGCGTAGCAATCTGGTACAATACTTCTGTTTAATGGGTACAGTTTACACACGCACATAGGTTCAGTGGTGTATAGCGAAATAAATTAAAATTATACACACACACACACATGAAAACGGTGGTTGAAATTCATACAAATCTTCTGATCGAACAGTTCACAAAAATAAATTAATTGTACACATGTTCAGAGGTGTAGAGTGAAATAAAATAAAGTCATAATTTGTTTAAATGATTAAATATATTTTAAAATTCATAACTCATAATTAATAAATACATTATAAAATTCACAATTCATAATTAAATAAATACATTATAAAATTGATATTTTTTCGCAAGTTTATATACAATTCTTCGTATTGTTTAAACTAGCAACCATCCTTACTATTTCTTTTATGAATTTGCTAACTGCTATAATTTTTTTATTGTTCGACTAAGCTTTTCGTCATTACTGACATCTTCAGGTCTTAAACAACGTCTATCAACTGTACGTTGTAAGCTTTTATACTTTAGGCCCCTCCCCTTATGTCATCGCCCCTCCTATTGGTTCAGCTGCTACCGCTCTTCACGGGAACTTTGTCTACCTTTTTCCGTTAGGCATTTTTCTAACGTCCGTCAAATTGTTTTAAGAATCTCCCGTTAATTTCTTCATTCTTGACTTATAATTTTTTTTTTTTTTTTTTTGTAACCTTTTACATTTCGTCATTTTTTAGTGTGTTATTCTTATTATTTTAATTTATTTTTGTTTATTGTTTAATATATAATAAAATATTTCTTCATTTGTAAAATCTACTTTTATATTCATTAATTTATTTTTATCTTCTTTTTTAACTTTAAATGAAAGTTATATATATAATTGTGTCGTACTTGTAGGAGAAGCAACCTGCAACATAACAATACAACAACATTAAAATCATGTTAAATATCTCACACACACACAGATATAGTTGGCAGAATCAACGCTTTACGTGAGTAACTTCTTAAATTATGTGTCATTCTCTCTCTCTCTCTCATAAGTTAATGTCCATTCATCAAAACTTTGTAAATTAGAATCTGCACTACATTCAAACACACGCACACACAATGATAAAAAAAAATTGTTTCTTAAAAGTAGTTTGTTACCTTAATGAGGTACATGCAGAACTAGTGCTGTTACAAAATATATATATATATATAGTAGGAAAGCCCACAGACTACTAGAAATAGTTATCACCTGAAAAAAAGAAACCACACATTACGAACTAATATGTATAAACACAAATATCGTTACAATAATAATAATAATAATAATACATAAACTTACGTTTACTGCCGTCCGAACTGAAGTATGGAGAGGCAATAACTATTGATATCACAGTAAGAATTTTTGTTGTTTTTAACAGGTGGTGTAACGGGGAATTTTAGCAGGTGGAGGAGCAGAGTCGTCATCGTCGTCGGCACGTATCCGATAATGACCGTACGCAAGCGTATCACGGCCATTGTCTAATATATAGCGCTTATCATCATACGGTGACACCGCTTGCTTATTTACACGCATCGTGTACAGCGTATGATGATCGCTACGTAAACACAACGCACTGACAGAAAACTGACAATGATCAGTGAGACACTTGCGATACATATCGTGTCGCAGACTCCTCTTAATAGGAACTCGAGGCACACCTTTACACACACGTTTTTGACACGCATTGCTAGAATCTTCGTGGGCCACAAGGAACGAATAACATTTCGCTCTGAGACCTACGAATTCTCTAATAGGACGACCACACGTTTCGTCCTTGAACAGCCCGACAACCTTTTTGTTCTTAAGGCTATAACAAGGATGAGACGTAGGGTAATCCGAGATGTCAAAAACGTGCAAGTCCTTCTTCATATCTGCATACAAGTCTGATGTTTGAATATTATACATCAGACTGTCTGTATCAGTCATTAACAATTTAACGTTGCGGCCGTACTTGGCGACAGCATAACGATAATGAAAGTCGTACATTATTGTTTTGATAACGTCAAGCACCGTGAAGCCGACATACACGGGACGAGAAAGAACAATGGATTTTTTACGGAGTGAGAGCCCCACCAGATCGTTCGTATAACGAATCATACGTTTTAGCCTAGGTGTGGAAACTAGTTTTTGAAGCCGTCGTTCATCTGAGACTAGTTCAAAGTCTATATGTTTCCGTACGTTCTCCAGCGACTTACCGTATACGGCGTTGTTCATCAGTTTGAAAAGGTCTTTTTCAAAGCTGTTGACGGCTGCTTGCCTCTTGCGGGTGTTGAAATCGATAAACGGTTTCAACCAAGCGCTTTGCTTAAAACACAACACCCTATGAGTCGCTTTCAGCTCTAAACCAAGACTTAAATACAATTTCAAATTTCGATAATGGAGAACGTAATTTTGTTTGTCCTCCAAAGTTGTTAACAACTTCTCTACGGATGACCCTGATTCGTTATACGATGATCTGTATATACTCTCGTGTAAGCGTTTGGAAAAGGGAGAAAGGATATCGTGTGTTATGCGCTGGCGCACAGGTGCAAGCGGGTAGTCGGAATGCAGGTCGTGTAAGGTATTAGGAGAGTGTAGGTCGACTTCAAGGATGTACCCGATGTCAGCATCATCACTCACATTACGTACGTCCAAGGACTCGATTTCGTTACGATCGAGCCATCGGAAGTCTGCGTAAGGGAGTGGTTGCGACATGGCTGCACCGTATAAATTGTTACAGTCCGTATACAGAATGCAGGAGGTCGGTTTCGAAACATCGTACTGATCTGGAATCAAAGGATTGTTAGCGACTGCATGACGGTTGGATATCATCGCGCAGCCTCCGCGAATCCCAGACTCGACGAACAGATGCAGATTTATTTCTGTCAACAGTTCTAATTCGACCCCGGTCATTTTTAGCATCGCGTTCCAAGCGAGTCCGGGAAGCGAGTAAAAATGACATGGGTCCAAGCAGTAATCGCGTAAGGCCATGTCTCGAAAACTTTCAAAGACATCGGCTAGCAGCATTACGTCTGTCAACAAATACAAATCATGGTAATCTCCAAACGTACGCAGATTGAATGCACTCCACACGTTTTGCGCGTGCTCATAATCTGCGTCCGAAATAGATGATTCCATCAACCGGTTATCAAAGTGTTCACGAGCGGGTAGACTTGTTTCGTTGAACCGATCAATACTGTCAACGTACTCGTATGGGTATACCCCCTTGCGTACGAGCAGATTGGTCTGTTCATCGAAACCCCGTCTAAGCATTTCCTCTCTAAGCAAAGGAAATTGGCTCCCGGACGCGAACAGATTGGTAACGAGTGTGTCCAGAGAGCGATTAAGAAATTGAAATGAGTCTACGAAACGCAAGGGACCCAGGGAGAACGACACGTAACGCTCACTGGATGTCGCGATGCAGGATACGCGTTCGTCCTTATATTTCCCCAAACCCTGCATTAAATGGTGACAGTCGTAGCCACGAAGGTTGTGAAAGAAGACGGGGATATGACGAGGCATCTTGTAGCTCAGATTACAGCTATTATGGGCTGCTCCCAAGAATTTCCCCGTAAGATGGCAATGATTGCGTACCTTGTCATCGTCTGCCAAATGGCGCTCACACAAATGACAAACGGTGGCGTTAGTGAACACAACATTGTCATCATCGGACATAATTAATTGTACGTTATGTCGTACCACCTTCATCATATCCTCGACGTCTTTCATCAACCACGAGAAGAACGTGTCTACAACGTTTTCACCCCGATAAACTTTAGCCTCTCTCCAAAGGCTGTGTGTGTGATCGACGATAGCATAGGAGAAACCTGACGGGATATGCATCGCTTCGTATGATGTGGACGATACAGGAGGAGAAGTTATTTTCTGACGGGCACCGCTGCTATCGACGGAGTAGAATTCACCTAACTCGTGCACTGTCGTCGGGACGTTGTTACCAGGTGAACACGATTGAAGCGGAGTGATGAGGGACTCGAAGTCGGCGTAGACGGTGAAGGGTACTTTAAGACAGTGCGCGTAATTTTTAAAGGACATAAACTTCTCCTCCTCCGTGGGCATTTTGGTTTTCTGCTCGCCGTAAGGTGTGCAGTAGGGGAGATGATCGGACAGACCATGTTCTGTGGTGAAACGATGCAGGCAGTAGTCGCAGTAAAATGATTGAGCGCGGTGTTTTGTTAGGGATGATAACAATCTACTCATATTACTGATAAGACAGTAATGTTTTCGGCTATTTGTATCGGTCAGAAGCAAAAGATTAACTTGATGCGACCTGTCCTTATTCGGGGTAATTCTCAGAGGGTAAACCTCATTTTTTGATTCGTTTCTGATATTGTCTTCTATATCATAGCCGAAAACGTTTATAGAAATGTTAGGATTCTGTGCTTCAAATTTGGAAATGGACTTTAACGAAACAGGGTACTCGATACCGGACACATTTAATGTGTTTATGAATGGGGCGTATTTTGAAGCACGGTCTCTATGTTGTTGTTGAGGGTGTATGTGGGCTAGAACAGACCACAGAAAACACATTTCATCGTGGGGGTTCTTGATGTTGACTACTGCCCTGGTGTGTGAGAGTTTTCGCGGGGTTGGAAGGTAGGAGGACGCTGCTAGAGGCTGGTACCGTCCAACAACCAGTTCCAGCTTCAGTACAGCATCCACCGACCATCCGCTCCCGTCACGGGTAAAATTAGATATGCTATTGAAGATTTTATCGTAGGATTCATCGAGTAGACAATTCAACTCGTCGCTGTCGTCCGCGAGCAACGTGCGACAACGTCCGTGGAAGACGGCGTCTTTCGTTACCTCTTTCTCCTCACCACTGTCACCATCTACCACGGTTTTGGTAAAACGTATCCTGCACGCAATATGCCACTTGATATTACGTAAACGTGCCTGCTCTGCCTGAATATCCTCAAGCAATGAAGGACGTGCCTCAGTCATTACGAATACTATGTCATGATCCGACGCGTTGACGTTCACTGGAAGGTAGTCGAAAGTTGTGATGCACCCTCGGACACTACTGTTCTTCTCGATATAAAATCGAGCCACAACTGAAACAATAGAAACATGAGTATTAGTAACCAATAGGAATGATAAATAACGTGTACACAAATTCATGTTTGTAGTAAATAAATAACACTCGTCGGGGTAATATGTCAGTACATTACAAACCGTAAAGATGTCGGCTACTCCTGATTTTATTATTGAAAGTGAAAGAATAAAATCATTCAAGTATTGGGAAGTGACGTTTATCAGCCCCGACGAGTTAGCGTTTGCTGGGTTCTACTTCTACCCTAGAAATTTCGATGTTTGTGGGCATAGTATGTCATTCGTAGACGATAGAGTTAAATGCTTTTGTTGTGGAATTGAATTAGTTGATTGGAAAGAAGGTGACAAACCTATGAAGGAACATGAAAAATTTTCATCTACATGTCAATTTCTAAACGATGTTAAGCGTGAGACTTTTCATACACACACCAATAGACATAGTATGACTCAAACGTTAATTCGCATCAGCAAGTTTGCACACTACATAATTACAAAAATAATTTCTTAACTGTGACAATTGGTATTGAACTTTTTACCTTGTTCAGTCTGCTCCTCCCCACGTTCCTGCTGAAGGTTAGCCATGATCTTCAAGAGAGAGTGAGAATGAATGAATACTGAAAAACAAAAGGTACTGTTATAACGCTGGTATTATGTTAGTGTATCTTAAACGTTTTATATATCAATTTGTAGCACATGACCGAGTGGTAAGTAAGACGTTGTTGCAAGTGAGTGTCGATGTGTGTGTGCAACTGTACTAAAAAGCTGTTATGCGCATGCACAAATAATTCAAATGCACTTACGTAGATGACTGAAAAGGAGATGATTTACATAATACATGTACGCTTAGACCAACTATTTGATAGATCGAGAAAATTAAGTTTATTTTCGTGCACACACACACACACACACACACACACACACACACACACACACACACACACACACACACACACACACAGACGCACACGCAATGCACGCACACACGAACACACACAGACGCACACGTAATCACACATCCGACGTGCCCACACACACACACACACACACACACACACGCATACGCAACGTAACCAAACACGCAACGCGCGCACACACGAACACACACAGACGCACACGCACACACAACGAACGCATACGTTGGCATGAATCATGTTAGGTCCAATTACGTTGTGTCGCACTGACCTGATATTTATAGATGACTTCCATACAGAAGCAGATAACAGATTTAAATAATACTTTCATGCTTACAATGTACACAAACGTATATATCATTCGTTGGGTTGTAATTATTATTAAACAGTAAATATGTTTAGAATGAAAATATTTGCTATGATTTTAGTAACATATAACATTGTCTTACATACCACTCGTATCTATATATACCGTTCTGTTTCAGATAATAATAATAGTTTGAATATAAAAAGACTGTGTATGAATACAAAGAAATATCAATTATTTGAGTGAAAGTGATTGTGAGTAGGAAAACAAACGAACCGGTAAACATTATGAATTTCCATATGTTTACAACAACAGCTTAACTCAAGAACGCACGCTTAAAATTCAGCTGTACCTAAAATATATCTTCAATTAGAAGTGTGATATAAAAAAGTACAGTAAGAATATATTCAGAAAATTGTAATTTGATCATACGCGCACGCTTACACACACATGTATTAAATTCAAATATATATCTTCAATTAGAAGTGTAATATATACACATACATGTATTAAATTCAATAAATAATGTTTTAATGCAAATAATTGTTATGTTATGTTTAAATAAAATCTGTACATACAATAAATTATGCTCATCAAACTAGCGTATGTTGACTACACGCAGGAACTTGCGTATACTGAGATGCACAATAATACAAGCAGTCTTCCAACTATTAAAAAACTGCTGAGATAGATTTATCAACGCACGCAAGCAGTCAGTGTGAAACCGATAAAATTCAGTTATACCTAAAAATATATATCTTCAATTAGAAGTGTAATATAAAAGGTACAGTAAGAATATATTTCAGAAAATTGTAATTTGATCACACACACACACACACACACACACACACACATGTATTAAATTCAACTATATATCTTCAATTAGAAGTGTAATATAACAAATACAGTAATTGTAATTTGATCATACACATACATGTATTAAATTCAGTAAATAATGTTTTAATGCAAATAATTTTTACGTTTAAATAAAATCTGTACATACAATAAATTATGCTCACCAAACTAGCGTATGTTGACTACACACACAGGAACTTGTGTATACTGAGACGCACAATAATACAAGCAGTCTTTCAACTATTAAAAAAACTGCTGAGATAGATTTATCAACGCACGCAAGCAGTCAGTGTGAAACCGATAAAATTCAGTTATACCTAAAAATATATATCTTCAATTAGAAGTGTAATATAAAAGGTACAGTAAGAATATATTTCATAAATTGTGATTTGAACATACACATACATGTATTAAATAATGTTTTAATGCAAATAATTTTTTACGTTTAAATAAAATCTGTACATACAATAAATTATGCTCACTCACCAAAACTAGCGTATGTTGACTACACACAGGAACTTGAGTATACTGAGATGCACAATAATACAAACAGTCTTCCAACTATTAAAAATGTCGTGATAGATTTATCAGTGCACGCAAGCGAGTCAATGAGAAATTATCGTTAAATTTGTTGAGTATATATTGGTCTCTGGTGGTAGGGGAAAGCCGGTGTTTGTTTTGGAAGTGAATACTTTCTAATCCATAATTACTTGCGGCGGTACCGCTAATGAGTGTCATGTGTCATATTAGAAAGTGAAAGGAGGATTTAGCGAATACACACAATGGTTTATTTCGGTATAACCCTCTGAACATACATGCAATTAGTTGTATAGTAATCAGAAATGTGTGTGAGAGAGAGAGACAATTTAATAGTTTGAATTTTATACCACAAGGTAAACTATATTTTTTAAGTCGGGGGTTGTTTCCGAAAATTATTATTTAAAACTGATAATTGTTTTGATAATGAATAATTAATATTTATTATTAATTAATAATAAAATTATTAATTAATTAATATATTAATTAATAGTTAATAAAACTGATAATTAATATTAAAATCTTGCGTACGTGCCAAATTAATTGCCGACGGCGACTCTGCTCCCCCTCCTGCTAAAATTCCATGTTACACCATCTGTTAAAAACAAAAAACAACAAAAGAATTCTCACTGTGATATCGTTAGTTATTCTCTCTCCACGCTTCAGTTCGGACGACAGTAAACGTAAGTTTGTGTATTATTATTGTAACGATCTTTGTGTTTATAAATATTAGTTTGTAATGTGTGGTTTCTTTTTTTTTAATAGTATAATGGAAAACGCTGCTGTAATAATTGACTTTCACTGCTTTTATGATGACGACGGCAATTATATAGTAAAGGAGTTGTCGGTTATGGACGTAACACGTTTTGCATGCAGACATTGGATTTTCGCCCCGCCTGCTACAGTCGTTACGAATTCGAAATACACTAGAACCAACTGTTGGTTAACGACAAACTATCATGGGCTGAGATGGGGTGAAGGAGAGACACCGTACGACAATCTTGTTTCAGTGTTAACAACGTATACGAACATATATAAATGTGTGTTTGTAAAGGGTCTTGAGAAAAAACGTTTTTTAGAATCGAAAATAATTCATCGTCATATAATAAATCTTGATGAAATTGGTTGCCCGAAAGACATACCATATCTATTTCCCGGTACGTTATGTCTTACACATTGCAATTCTTCTTCTACACTATGTACAAATCATAATGTGCACGCACTTAGAGAGTGGATAATTAATGATTTTTCTGTTATACACACATTTTTAATGTGAGTGTCTCATAGCATTGTTAATTTCGTTAGTAAACTTGTATATGCCTGCAGGCGATAACTATTTCTGTGGACTTTCCTAATATATATTATGTAACAGCCATAATTCTGCAAGTATGTACATGCAAAGCTTCAGGGGATGAAAAATTTCCTGATAACTACCACCACCACCATTACATTCCACTAGTCTTCTTTGTAGTCATTGTTAATTCCGCCTCGTTTGATACAGACGTCTTCACTTCTAATAATGTCGTTTATCACAAAATTCAATGCAGTTTCTGCTATTGAGTACAAACGGTGTGCAGAATTAACATTGAACAAGCAGTATCCGATCGTTAACATGGTGCATGTGGACACAAGATATGGGAAGTCTGTGCTTGTAACGTTGGAAGATGGTGAGCTACGCTATCGTGTATATCTACCTAAGAGATATGCTTGCGTCTTTACAGATGAAGAGCTCCGTCATATAAGCCCCAGCGACCTACATCTCGTGTTTCGAGGCATGAGGAACCAAACAGTGCAAGTGGAAATTGTATCTCGTTAAGGTGACAAACTACTTTTAATAAACAATTTTTATCACTGTGTGTGCATGTGTTTGAATGTAGTGCAGATTCTAATTTACAAAGTTTTGATGAATGGACATTAATTTATGAGAGAGAGTGACACATAATTTAAGAAGTTACTCGCGTAATGCGTTGATTCTGCCAACTATATCTGTGTGTGTGCGTGATATTTAACATGATTTTAATATTGTTGTATTGTTATGTTGCAGGTTGCTTCTCCTACAAGTACGACACAATTATATATAAACTTGCGAAAAAATATCAATTTTATAATGTATTTATTTAATTATGATTTGTGAATTTTATAATGTATTTATTTAATTATGAATTATGAATTTTAAAATATATTTAATCATTTAAACAAATTATGACTTTATTTTATTTCACTCTACACCTCTGAACATGTGTACAATTAATTTATTTTTGTGAACTGTTACATCAGAAGATTTGTATGAATTTCAACCACCGTTTTCATGTGTGTGTGTGTATAATTTTAATTTATTTCGCTATACACCACTGAACCTATGTGCGTGTGTAAACTGTACCCATTAAACAGAAGTATTGTACCAGATTGCTACGCCGTTAACGTATGGATTTGTCATCTGTAACAGCACACAGGTAAGTAGTTCATTGACAACAACACACTTACATAGTTAGTATTTGCCAAATATATATATTTCTAACAAGGATCAATCACACTGACTGCATTATAAACTATTAATTAATTATTTGATACATGAAAAATGAAGACGACGTTTGACAACGAGAGAGAGAGCTAAAATTATTTACTCATCACACCGACTACTCAGTGTACGAGAGAGAGACAGGAGAAAGGGTATGAAACCTTGCATAGTTGAAACGTGTGAGAGTGAGAGAGAGGGAGCGAGAGAGAGAGAGGGTGTTACTATTTGTTGACACAGTTGACATGAGTGAGAGTGAGAGAGAGAGAGAGGGCGTTAATATTTGTCGAATAAATATAAACTTTCTAATTTCATATACATGCGCGCGGTACTGACCACAGAGAGAGAGAGACATACACAACGTGTGTGAGAGAGAGAGAGAGCTAAAATTATTTACTCAATGTACACAGTGAGAGAGAGAGAGAGAGATAGAGAGAGAGAGGGAGAGGAGAAAACGGTTTGAACATAACGTTTGACAACAAGAGAGATAGTTTTACTTACATTCAAATGTGAGAGAGAGAGAGACAGTAACAATTATGATCATATAGTTTGAATTTCCCACCACAGAAGAGAAAAAAATGTTGGCAGATCTGCTCTATACACACACACAATAATGTAAGATTGGTAACCCTGATCATATATTTTAATATATACACTATATAACACATATTTGAATTTCCCTCCCCCCGCCGCAGAAAATGTTGACAACCCTGCTCATATAAAATATCTATACACTATAATAATAATAATACAGAGGTTGGTACACCTGATCATATAGATTTGATATACATTATAACACACGACAAATTTGAACTCATGCAAAGGTTGGTACACCTGATCATATATTTTAATATACACTATAATGCATCGAGTTGGAACCACCCCCACCCACCACCACCCACTGATATGAAATAAAAAAACCACCCACCCAACACCACCCCTTGATATGCAAATCAGCTTTCTTAAAAAAATAAAAAATTATATTCACTGATGCTGGTGGTCCATTGAACCTCATCCCACCCCCTTGATATGCAAATCAATTTAATTAAAAAAATAAAAAAACAAATAAAAAAAATAAAAAAATTTATTCGCGGAAATTCGCGGTGCTGTGGTCCATTAGGATGCTGCGGGTCCAGCGGTTCGCGGATCTTGACACAGATCAACGAAAAAGTCGCGGATGCTGTGGTCCAGATATGGCCTGGGGGGAATTCCTTTCTGGCTTTGAACCACCATTTTCCCTCTACTTATGTGGGCAATCAAATCACGTGTAGAAATGTTTATGTAGATCATGTCAAGACTCAGTCGGTCGTCGCGGCAGTTACTGTAGACCCAATAAAGTAAGAGTGTGCGTATTACGAATCAGCCCTCTCATGTTTATCTTAAGAAAGATTTATGTTGATCATGTCAAGACTCAGTCGGTAGTCGCAGCAGTTACTGTAGACCCAATAAAGTAAGAGTGTGCGTATTACGAATCAGCCCTCTCATGTTTATCTTAAGAAATGTTTATGTAGATCATGTCAAGACTCAGTCGGTAGTCGCAGCAGTTACTGTAGACCCAATAAAGTAAGAGTGTGCGTATTACGAATCAGCCCTCTCATGTTTATCTTAAGAAATGTTTATGTAGATCATGTCAAGACTCAGTCGGTAGTCGCAGCAGTTACTGTAGACCCAATAAAGTAAGAGTGTGCGTATTACGAATCAGCCCTCTCATGTTTATCTTAAGAAATGTTTATGTAGATCATGTCAAGACCTTGTCGGTAGTCGCAGCAGTTACTGTAGACCCAATAAAGTAAGAGTGTGCGTATTACGAATCAGCCCTCTCATGTTTATCTTAAGAAATGTTTATGTAGATCATGTCAAGACTCAGTCGGTAGTCGCAGCAGTTACTGTAGACCCAATAAAGTAAGACTGTGCGTATTACGAATCAGCCCTCTCATTTTTATCTTAAGAAAAGATTAGAAGTTTTTAACTTTTTAGACAAAGGACACTGAGAAAGAGGATGAGAAAGATTAGAAGCATTTGAGATGTGGGTTTGGCGAGCAACTGATAAAGTAAGGAATTATGAAGTTTTAAGAAGAATAGGGGAAGAGAGAAAAATCCTGAAGGGAATAGAAAAAAGGAAAAGGAATTGGTTATGTCACTGTTTAAGAAGAGACAGGTGAATGGTTACAACTGCCATGGAGGGTGTCATAGAAGGAGAAAAAAGAAGAAGGCGTAGAAGAATGAAATTGATAGATAGCATTAAAACAGAGGGTGTTACGAAGAAAAAAAAGACTGGCATGCGATAGGACAGCTTGGAAAACTTTTATCATTTCAAGACCTGCCTTAGGGTACGAACATGCCGACGCAACATTACTGGTTGACAGCAGCATACTGTGCGACATTACTGTACTGTGAGACATCGCGACAAGTCAGCTGACAAACATACCGAGGAGTTTATCCTTACTGTGAGACATCGCGACAAATCAGCTGAAAAACAAGAGTTTATCCTTGCAGTGTGCTGTTAGGTGTCGTAGAAGAGGGAAATGACCTTTTTCTCTCGTATAAATTCAAAAATTTTAATTTTTTACTTTTTATGTATGTATTTTACACACATACACATACACACACTACACATACACACACACACACATATACACATACACATACTTTTTATGTGTTTTTATACATATTTTTTTATTGTTGATTGACTTATTGAAATATACTCATTAAAGTATAACTGATTATGTTATCTAGTGACAGTGGCAGTGACGAAACTCATGTCTTTATGTACAAAATGGTGGCTAATATCAAACACCTCAAACCGCCGATATAGCGTCCATTTTATTTATAATTAAAAATCAAAATATTAACTATGAAGCCGGAATCACAACGAAAAACGCATATGAACTGACGAGCGCGTCTACTTGAACTCGGCTGCGCTATGGAGTGAGGGGCATGTGACTCAGTGAACCAATCAGGTAGCGCGCCACAGTGCGACATTGCTCTCTTTCGTGAGAAAGAAACAAAATAATTTGTTCTTGCCTCACTGCTGCACAGTAATGTAGTACAGTAAGCATCTTCGACATGTTCGCTCCCATTTAAACCTATACATTTGTTATGGCCTCACTGTCGTATGTCGCACAGAGTGCTGCTGTCTACCAGTACTGCTGCGTCGGCATGTTCGTACCCTAAGGGCAGAACACAAAAATAAAAATGTTTATCTTGAGCCGCAACTGACTATAATAGACTGATTGTTTTCGCTGTCTCGCTTCCCCTCTCTCCCTTATCTTTGTGTCAGTCTGTCTATCTGTCTTTGCCTCTGCCTCTGTCTCTGTCTGTCTGTCTGTCTGTCTCTCTCTCTCTCTCTCTCTCTCTCTCTCTCTCTCTCTCTCTCTCTCTCTCTCTCTCTCTCTCTCTCTCTCTCTCTCTCTCTCTCTCAAATCTATTTAGTCTTAACCAAAAAACCGTTATGAATGATCTAAAGCTAAACGATAGTATATCTTTTGAGAGTGTCTGTGCCTAGTATTGAAGTCTACACGAGTGCAGATTTTAAATCGACTCTGCATCGGCAGTGAATGACGTTACATATAAACGCCGATGTCTCACAGTAATGACGTAGGCTGCATCGGGATACACAAACAATAGTAACAAGTTTCGCACTAGCTTGACTTGAACAGTTCTTGTCGACGGTTGCTAGGCAACGCGGCCGTCACCTCGACGTAAACTCTCTTCCTCACTACAAGGCTGGAACTTCTCACCCTCCATTGCTCTGTCTCCCTCTCTCTCTCTGTCTCTCCTATCTTTCTCACACCCTTTCCTCTCTCTTTGCCACTCTTTCTCTGTATTCAGTGAAGACTCGTCTAGGATTAATTGGGAATCTCTGGTCAACTTTACCCTTACAACGAACTGACGGACTCTTTTTCTGGCTTCTCATTTTATTTCTCTCTTATCCTCTCTCTCACCCATCCATTCTTTCTCAGCTCCATTCACTACGTGTCTTTCAGAGTCACTTTAACTCTCTAAATTTCTTCACAACACATATTTATTACTTATCAAGGAACATTTGTTTTTTATTGACTTTACTTAAATCAAATTTCTCAGAATTAAATTCTTTATAAATTACATTACAAATTTACCAATTTACATTATTTAATTTATATTATTTATTGCCAATTTAAGCAAGTAAATTGACATCAAACCTAAAAAAGTGTGTTTTTTTACACGAATTGTTTGAGATTTACAAATCTTTTCTGTAAAACTATTCATGATAAAATTCTGAGACCCTCTTTATTCAGTTTTCAGACTAAAAACCATATGAAATCATGAAAGGGTAAATCACTTTAATTCAGGTTCTAAGAACTCCAATTGGGCTTAATTGTAGCCTTGGAGCAGAAATCAAGATGAAAATATTTCGTAAGCCATAAATAGAAAAGGAAGCGTTTCCGGACCTATCCTTATATTAAATTTCTTTTTTAATTCAGCCTATAAATGCAATCCTGAAGTATGTCCCATTCCTCAAGGGACACTCTGCATGTTTATTCCACGTTTATCCTTCAGTATAATGAGTAGAGTCGTTTTCCGAAGTTTGGTACCATCTTCTGGAAACACTTCGTATTCTTCGTTATTTTTGATTAAATTATATATTTGAAGACGAGGATGTTGTCTATCACCGAGGCTTTTCAAAATTTATACGGAGAAAGCAATAGAGACTTGGAAAAACGTCCATGAACATGGGAATTCCACTTGATGGTGATACAGTTTATTCATTACAGTTTGCTGATGACCATTTACTTTTGGCTCAAGATTTTGTTGACATAGAGTATTTCACTAGAAAATTGATACAGGAATATCAGAAATGGTGAATTAAGGTAAATGTGAATAAAACAAAATACATGGCAATAGGTGACCTTCATCTTTATATTGGAAGAAGACATGGGGAAGATTTCATATACAGAGAAATACAAGTATTTAGGGGTGAAAATTACGGCCAGTGGGAAGCAAGACAAAGAAATACACTCTAGAATTAATTTGAAAAAGTTAGCTATATCTACACTAAATGGAATCCTGTTGGATAAGCAAATTACTACAGAATCTGAAGCCAAAATATTTAAAACCATTGTTAGAAGTATCATAATTTATGGCTCAGAAATTTTGACTACTAATAAACACACGAGAACAAAATTAATGACAGCAGAGATGGACTTTTGGTGACATTCGGTAAGTGTATCCAGACGTGAGAAAATTAAAAATGAAGTCATTAAGGAGAGAATGAATGTGAAAAATTCAATTGTTTATTTTATCAAAACAAAAAAATTACAATGGTAAGGACACACGAAAAGAATGGCACAGAAAAGACTACCAAGGAGAGTTATGGAATGGACTCCACCAGGAAGAAGGAAAAGAGGAAGACCACCGATGTCTTCCAGGGGGGCTTGGATAGAAGGAATTCAGACTATATTGAGGAAATGAGAAATTGAAGAAGATCTTTGAATGGACAAGCAACAGTGGAAGATGAGAATGCAATCACTTCTGTAATCTCTGGTTTCGGAAAATGTGTAAATATTATACAGCCGGAACAATAATAATAAGAATTTGGAGAAGGTTGTCCTTGATTGCCTTGTTTCCTAGTCTACAATTTCTTATTATTCCTTGAACTGACCTTGAAAACCTCATCTCAACCTACTCGACTCTACTGAAAGTTCCAGTACTTAGGAACCAAGTTTCGCTTGGACACAGACCACAAAGCACAGCCATAACTTTATTGTAGTTGACCATTGAGTTCTTCTTTACTTCACCCTTAAACGATCGCGCCGCACGTGTAGTAAACTTCATATTTTTCTTTTTTTTTCGTTAAAAGACGTTGTGACGTACGATTGGTGTATATAAATTGTGTCCCTCAGTAACAAAGAGTATCGGGGATATATCCAGTAGTAGTGGTAGTAACAACTGTGTCACTCGCACGCTTGACTGTAACAGTTCTTGTCGACCGTTGGTAGGCAACGCAACCGTCGTCACCTCGACGTTAACACCCTCTTTCCTCACGACGCTGTCTCCAAGATCTCCTCTTCTCCTTCTCTGTCGCTGTGTCTCTATCTATCTACCTGAGGACTTCTCTCTCTCTCTCTCTCTCTCTCTCTCTCTCTCCCCCCCACTTGCTCTCACTTTTCAGATATGGGCTACTTTTTTCATAATTGAACGAGCGAAGCTAGTTATCAGTTTTAACTTGACCGTTTGCATTTGTCTGTCATCTGATAATCTGTCTATCTATCTACCTACCTATTTGGAGTATATCCCATGATAATTGTTAAACACTTCAACCAATTTATGACAACAAACATTATTATTTTCAGTATGATAAAGTAGTCTTGTGTGTGCAAAATCGTTTCGTTGTAAACATTGTCGGAATTATCATTTGCCAGGTTGTTAGCCCGCAGTCTACTGCTCGTGTTTATGACAGACATTTCGGTCCCACCATCTAAGATTAGTCTGGGCCTCAGTACTGGGGTGAATTGGCGGTCACCGTGACAATATTTTAATCGTTTGATACACGGAAGATGGCCTCCGATGGTGGGCCGAAACGTCTGTCTTGAACACGAGAAGTAGACCCCGGCCGAACAGCCCGGCAAAAGATAATTCCAACAATATTGACGCCGGCCGAGCTTATAAGGAATTCTATTTCGTTATAAACATGGTTAGACTGGCAGTTCAAATTTTTGGTAATTTTTAGTTTTCCTCTTCTTATTGAGTAGGAGGGAAACAGACCGTAGACCGTTTCATAGTTAGACGTTTTGTATGCATCGTTGTTCCTTTCAGCGGTCGGCTCAAGGTTACTGAACGAGCGAAGCGGTTTAGTTCATCCGTTAGGCATTTTGACATACACATTGTTATTGGTATCCAAGACACTTCGTTATTTATAAATTGATAAATTACCTTAATCCGTCGTGTGACTTTGTTTTATATTTAAAATGACGCGTTTCGGAACATATGTTCCATCATCAGATTAATTCACTCAGCTGAGGTCGTTAAATGTTAGAATCGCATTACTTTGTACTTCCACACGTCAGTATCCGGTCGACATTCAAAGGGTCCATACTGACGTGTGTAAGTACAATGTAATGCGATTTTAACATGTAACGACCTCAACTGAGTGAATTACTCTGACGATGGAACATATCTTACGAAACGCGTCATTTTAAATATAGAACAAAGTCACACGACGTATCTAAGGTAATTGATTAACGTTATGCCTTTGTCTGTCTGTCCATCTATTTGGGGTACGTATCAAGATAAGTCTTGAACGCATCAACCGATTTTCGTAAAACTTAGCATACGTGACCATACGTTTCCCTACACAGCCTCCATTGTTTTTGAGATTGATTGTTGTTGTTCTTGATAGGGGGTTGCGGCAGGAAAAAATATGAGAGAGTAAAATCTGAGAAAAAAAATCGTAAAACCCCATGTAGGGTGTTAAATTAAAGGAAATTTTAGCCACAATCTGAGTATAGTGTTCATTTCTTAAATTTCAAAATATTTTGACGGCTGGCCCCAAAAAGTGAGTAAAAAAATTTTGATAAAATTGCAAAAATTCATGTGGGCTATCAAATCAATGACAAGTTTATCTAAAATTTAAATTTACTCTTATGTTTATGAAACGTTAAGATGCTGGGACAGAAAGAGAACATAACTTTGAAAAAAATTTGTGAAAATCCAGCAGGGTGTCAGACTAAAAATTGTAAATAGCAATAACGCTCTTTGCACACCACTATAGAAACACATTTTCGGATAGAATAGCAAAACATTTTTTCTATAGTGGTGTGCAACAGTTATATTTCTGTTTGTGATTATAACCAATTCTTCTTCTATGGCGTCACAGTTCTGAGTCGAACCTTAGCCTCCATAATCATCCGCCTCCACTTTTCCCTGTCCTTGGCGATCGATTATTTTAAGCAAAGTATCAGCATGCCTCGCTACTGCGTCAACCCAGCGATGCTTGGGTCTTCCGACAGGCCTTCTACCCTCGATTTTACTAAACAGTACCTTCCTAGGTATTCGGTTGCCTTCCATCCTAGTGATGTGTCCTGCCCATTGCAATCTATGCAGTCGGATGGTGGTGGGCAGGTCATTGTCTTTATATAGCTTGTATAGTTCCTCATTGTGACGCATTCTCCATATCCCATTGACCGAGATTGGCCAATATATTCTCCTAAAAATTCTCTTTTCAAAGGTATTGACTATGTTAGCGGCTCGTTTGTTCAGAGTCTAAGTCTCGCTGTCTTACGTTATCACCGATCCAAACATAACTTTATATAATGTGGCCTTGGATAGACGGTGGATATTCCTTGTATATTGAATATAGTTGTCAACGAAGCATATGCTCTATTTGCGGCCTGTATCCTTTTCCTTATTTTGTTTATTTCTTCAATACCTTCTGCCATCCAACATCCAAAATATTTAAGTGAGTAACTATTTCCAGGTTTAGTGGTTCGATTTCAAACTGTTCAGGTTTCCTGAACGGACGTAGACTATGATTCGAACTGAATTTCTACATGTAGGCACTTGAATTGTCACGGCGATTTCCGACGAAGGTGCGGGTACAATTTATGTCACTTATCAAGCAGACATTCTTGTAGGTAACATCGAGACGTTTACTGTTGCCGTATACGGTAATGTTAGGCGTCTATTACACTAGGCAACTAATTGCATGCAATTGGTTGCAGAAAACGTTGTGGGGCATTGGTTTAAATTAGGCTTATTACGCTTACCGGAATCGGTTGCTTGCAATCCATGCAACTGTTTGTACAACTGTTAGTTTCGCGAGCTCGATGTGGGGCACTGATTCAAATGTAGCCTATTACACTATGCAACCGATTGAATACAACTCGCCTGTCCGCGCGTATTGTGCGGACTACGAAGAAATTTCATGACATGGGACCGACACGACATATACAATTTTTTTATTAAACCGGCAATATCTCGAAAACGAAAACAAGGATTTTATTGAAACAAAAAATAAAATATTTAATTTTTTCCAAAATGTCGCTAGCTGATACCATCAAAGGGTAGCCTAAATCACTTTAATTTACGTTCAAAGAATTTCAATAGGGCTTAATTGTAGCCTTGGAGCAGAAATCAAGATGACATTTTTCGTAAAAAGTAAATCGAAAATGAAGCGTTTCCGGACCTACTTTTATATCAAATTTATTTTTTTTTCAGCCTATAATAAAATGACTTTTATATAACCACCATGACACCATGGGCTTTTAAAGAGCGAAAGTTTGTCGCATGCCAAAAATTTCACTACACGTAATTCAACAAAAGAAATTTCATGACCACGATAATGCTCTGTTCTTGAAAATCATTAAAGTAATTGGTTAAAATTTATGTCTAAAACCATCCTCAAACTTCAAGGAACATTGTAGAAAAGAATTTGTTTATCGGATCAGTAGTTTCTGAGGTTATCCCGGACAACGACACAAACTTCACCTCTTTATAACAGTAGGCCTAATATAGACGACACCTATACTCCGCAAACTGATTGCACATCAGTTGCAGCCTGCTTTACTACCCCTGCAACTAGTTTCACGTAGCCTTTAAGTCAGTTGCATGCAATCAGTTGTATAGTGTAATAGAAGCCTTAAAGTTTTCACCGACACACTATGTAATTCGACGTTTTAGATAAACGGGATCGTTCGCGACTGTTTGATTACAGTTATCGTTTATAGGCCTACTTTAAGTTAGTGAAGTATTAGTGGCTCCTTTTTATTATTTAAAATTTTATATTCTCCTGATCAAATTTACGTAAACATTCAACTTCCTTTAGTTAACGTATAGTGTTGTTGTTTAACATAAATAAATTTTCTTTGGGTTTATGTTACCATAGAGGTTTATTTTTAACCAGCTGTTACCCGCGGCTTCGCACGCGAATATTTGACTTTTAATAAGTATTTTAATATAATTTTTATTGTCTATGTCTATATGGCGTTCTGTCAGCTCGTATAACAATTTTGTACTCATTAATCAAATTCTCTCTAAAGCTGTTTTCAACACTTGCACTATTTTAACTTGTACTAAATTATTATGTTGGTGCAACAGGCTTTGGAGATTTTAAAGTACCAGTTTATAAAGCCTTTGGAGATATTTATAAAGCACCTGTTAAATCAAAAACGCTAAATTCTTTATTTTACGTGTTACTGTGTTAGAAGCATTGTATAACACATTAAACGTTATGTTTTCCTCAACCATGGCTCTTATTTATTTCAGCAGTAAACTAAAAACGAAAAACCGTTGTCACCTAACATCACAAATGAAAACAATACGTATTTTCGCTTTGCATTAAGTAATAGGACAATTTACAATTAGTACACTTCTTCTTTTCCATATCGTAATATATCGATACAATCGCATATTATATAAAACTTCGAAAATGTACTGCAGGAATGGATAAATGTACAGTTCCGATGCCGGTAAATAGCTTTTGTTTATTTACTTGTTACTGTGATAATTAATTCTGGTCACCATGGTGTTGTTGACATCTTTAGTAGTAGTATTTAATATATTTCATTACTTATTCATTGCTTCATCAAAAATACGTATAAACATACATTTTATAATCGTTTAAGACAATTACAAAATATATAGACGTATCTGTATACAAAATTACAAAGTATATCGATACAATCGCATATTATAAACATTAAAAACTGCAGGAACGGATAAAGGTACAGTTCCGATGGCGCTAAATATCATTTGTTTATTTACTTGTTACTATGGTAATTAATTCTGGTCTCCATGGTGTTTTTGACATCTTTATACGCGTCAAAGAAAAGGCATAATTAAAAGGGCCTAAATCGTGCGAACGGGACAAACTATCAAATTTCAAGTTAGACAGTATTTTTCGCCTTGTGTCAAAGGTTACCTGTGCATAATTTGGTGGCAATCGGTGTAACGGTGTGGATTTGTATTCAGTACTCATAATCCTCAGACTTTGAGTTTTATATATTGCAACGATAAAATTCAATATTTTCGCATAGGATATTGTGTGTGTAAATAAATTACAAACAAGTCTATATTGGAGAAAATGAAGAATTATTTATTAGCACACAAGAAATTATAGTTTATACGATATATTTTAAATTACATAAATGTTATGCATATTTTATATTTGTTGTAATAGAGTTTATATAGTTCGATTTAGATCGGTTTTACTTGTTAGTCGAAATCCTTAATACTTGGCGTGACGTCCTCGCTCCGCTGCAGCTCCTGCTGCAATTCCTCTGCGCGTCTCGTCACCACTCTCCCCTTCCTGCTCTCTGATGATGAGTTCGTCGAAACTGATAACACTAAAGCAGAATTCACATACACCAATTGTCACTCTGGGAATTATTAGCGTTCTCGCTCGAAATAAGTTATTATTATTTTAAAACGTTATTGATTATTTAATCTCAGGGTGATAATGAGTAATATTTAAAAAGCGGTGTATTGGGCTTACACCTTCCGGCAAATCTTGAAGTGTTCCGCGAAACTACAGATTTACCGCGGTCAGTAAATCTTCCTATGCGGATATCTTCCACTCACGCGAAAAGCACTTTATATAATAATAATAATAATAATAATAATAATAATATGGTTGTTCACCAGCTTGGTTCTTGACGAATAACTCGAAAAGAGTTCCAAGTTTTAGCGTAACTTTAGATTTATACTAGTTCATACAAGAAAAACTCTTGTAGAGGAACACACGTTCACTAGGCAAATGCTTTCGATGAACTGCCCCGATGTATGCCAGACAACGTACGGATCTTACTGAAATTAGAGGTTTCTGATTGGTCAATCAGCTGTCCACGTGGTTGATAGAACAAAAGATAGACGGGTTGCAGGCAAATCTTTGTATAAGTTGGCGAGAGCCTGCATAGATTTAATCTCGAAATTTTATTACTCTTCCATAGATAAGCGTAATAAGTTGAGGTTTCAACTATTAAAAAACCATATTTATAAAATAGCTGAGAACAACAGAGTATATAGAAAATGTAGCTATTTCCCTAACTAATTCACTGTCCAAGTTTCAAGCCGATGGGTTAATTAACACGGAAGATATAGCGAATAAGGTTTATCACACGCGCACGCGCGCACAATTTCACACAGAAAGTACATGACATAAAAGAACTAATTGTACAAAGAATTTGATATAACATAAGTCCTTATCCATCACTAAATACAAAATTTATAGCTAATTGACAAAAAATTGTATAAATCCATTTAAAACCTGTTAATTTCCGTCATCCATGCTCTGATATACTTGATATAGCTCATAATCCTGTGTTTTGTTACAATATATATATATAGATTAGGTCACAGATTGATACCTTGTCTTGATTCTGTTTCTAGTTTGTTCCTATTTTAATAACCAATAAAATATTTTTTTCATTTTCAAAAGATGTTTTCAAATTCATTTACATTTTTTCCATTTTCATTTATTATTATTAATATTTCTACATATTGTAACATAACAAGATTACGCCCTAGAATAAATATAAATTAATCATCAAAATTCGTTTTGAATTATGCCGAAACGCAATCTTTCTTATAAATAAAATACAAAGAAGTATAAAATCAAGTTAAAAAATAAAGAAATGAAAATAAAATGTAACTATTTAAAAATAAATAATAATGTCAAGGAGTAAAAGGTAATAACAAACAAAAGGGAAATATTATAAGTACATACAATGGAAATACGAAATGAAAACTTATTAATTAATTAGTTTAATGACAATGACAAGACTATCAGACGACATGACTATGACTACTACACCCAGGAGGGAAGATCGAATGATAATAAAAATGTAAATAGTCGTTAATAAATAGAAATATAGTGTATAAATGTTAACAAGCTAGGAAGTAAGTAAAAACCCATTTGTTATTGTATAAGCTATACAACCTTTTAAACTATAGAGAGATCTGCGAACCTCAAGCAGTTATTTTGTGTAATTGCACTACGAACTGTAAGTGATATTAAAAAACAATTAAAATAATATTAAACAATAATCACAAACTACCTAACGTAAGAAAGTGGAAATAACGAAAATAACGGTGATTAACGTTAAAAAACAGTGTATAGTGAAAGTGCATAGGGAATAGACATGGTTATAATATAAAAGTGAATAACATATATAATTTATATAAAACAACTATATAGCTAATATAATAAAATTAAACAAGGTGTACAATAATTAAAACTAGTGGAATATATCAATATATCCCTAGAAACTAATTATATACATCAGTGACGAGTGAAAAGAAGATTATAATAAATCATGTTAATTATAAGTTATAAAAACAAACCTGTGACCCATAAAACATGTCGTGGAGCCAAGAGCTTTACTAAGTAAATCTAGAGATTAAAAGGATTCTTATTGTTGAATTTGAAATAAACCAGAACAGATGTAATTCGAATCTGGACATTTATACTAAAAAATAATGTCACACAGTAAATTAATGAAGGAAAACTCCGGAAATAATGAGAAGTATAATGGCTTAATATAATAAACGGAAAACTGAAGGCCAGAAGAATTCTAACAAGAAAATAATCTGTAAACTAAACTACAATTAGGTGAGATTCTTCTATTATGCTAAGACATACATTTGTTCAATCATTATTCAATTTAAAGCACTAGAACAGTGAAATGACATAACAAAAACACTACAAACATTATGATTATTAATTTTTTTTTCATTGTAATGTTTTTATTAGTTGTTCAGATTTGATTAAGTTGTTTCTTTTGTATAATCCAAAGAACCCATGACCCAAGACACATACACAACATCACATTACTGAAACCGATTTATAATTATTATATTTTTTGACTGTATATCGACTTTATTTTTTTTATTAACCCTGAGAAAGAATTTTTATGTTATCGACCTAAAGGAGCTACTAACTGAAGAGAAGGGCATTGCATGTTAATAAATGTCAATATATGTTAAAAAGAAAAGAATAATAAAATTTATTGAAAATAAGACAAGACTGAATACGAGTTAAAATTTTTATTTCACATTACATAAAATTGGCGCTTACAATAAGAGGCCTAAGTAAGTAATTATAAATATAGAATTAACCACACAGCACGTTACATATAAAATTGCCACCAACAACTTGGAGCTACAGGATATAATTACAAGAAGGGCATAATTATATTTAGATTTATATTATATTGTACTAGAAAAAATACCGTTACATAATTTGGCGACCAACTTGAGGGCTAGAAAAAAGGAAATAAGGAATAAATAAATAAGAATTGGACAGAATTACAGTTGTCATTTCTAGCCGGCGATTATACAAAAGTAAACAAGATGTCCAGGAGAGGAACCTCATGTAGGAGAAACAAGACAGCTAATACTGAAATGAATATGGAAGAGAAGGAGGCTCAACCTGCACTAGAAGTGGAGGTAGAAGCCAGCAATATAGAAGAAAATCAACCCGACAAACCAGAATATACGGAGAACGTAAGCATACAGGATATAATTACAAGAAGGGTAAGATTATATTTAGATTTATATTATATTATACTAGAAAAAATACCACGTTACAATATTAATGAAGTCAAAATTACGGTTCGCCTTGGCGTAATCTGCTCCTCGCTGTGCGTCACTTCTGCAGCTCAGTTTTTGTAATACACAAGAATTTAAAACGAGTCTTAATTCAAAATTATATTTTATGTTCATTTTTTAATTCCGATTGACATCGAAGGAACGCTAGAGCAAATAATCAAGGCATCGGTGGTTCAGTGGTAGAATGCTCGCCTGCCACGCGGGCGGCCCGGGTTCGATTCCCGGCCGATGCAAGAATTGTTTTATAATTTTTTGCCCAAAACCTCGCACCAAACGACCAATGTTGGTACACAACGTTTGTGCCTCTTGTATCGAATTTTTATTTAAAATACAATCGACTCTCGATTTACAGTGGTGGCTTAAAAAATCCATTAGGTCGATTTACTTTAGAACACAAAAATGTGAATATATAAGACACTTTTCAGACCTGCTGTTACTTATGGCTAGACATAGACATAAAAAAATAAAAAGAAACAAGTAACACTAAGAGGTTTGAATGAAAGATCGTAAGACGTGTTTATGGTCCGGTTAAAGAAGATGACGAATGGAGAATAAGAAATAACCGGGAGATAGATCAGCTATTGAAGCGTGAGGATATTGTAAGATTCATAAAGGCACAACGAATGAAATGGCTAGATCACTTAGAGCAGATGGATGATCAGCCTGTGCCAAAGAAAATCCTGAGGATGCAAGTGTATATATAAACAGAAAGAGAAGCCGACCTAGCATAATGGTTGGATGATGTGTTAGAAGTTCTCAGAAGATTGGATGTGAGGGATTACACTAAGATGGTAATGGACAGGAGACTTTGGAGAAGATTGGTGTTGAAAGCCGGGACTCACGTTGGACTGTAGTGCTGAAACAGAAGAGAAGAAGAAGAAGAAGAAGAAGAAGAAGAAGAAGAAGAAGAAGAAGAAGAAGAAGAAGAAGACGAAGAAGAAGAAGAAGAGGAAGAGGAAGAGGAAGAGGAAGAAGAGGAAGAGGAAGAGGAAGAGGAAGAGGAAGAGGAAGAGGAAGAGGAAGAGGAAGAGGAAGAGGAAGAAGAAGAAGAAGAAGAAGAAGAAGAAGAAGAAGAAGAAGAAGAAGAAGAAGAAGAAGAAGAAGAAGATATATATCTCCTCGATAAATCCGCAGACCCCATGAAAATTACAAAAAAGAACGAGTCTGTTGAACATTTTATGTTACCGAAACACATGTTACGTGTTATTAAGATGACATTGTGGAAACACTATCGTATGAACCTTTGTTGCAACCAAAAGTATATATTGTGTCAATGTTCTTTGAATATCACGTGTTTTTTAATTGTGTCGTTCGGCATTGTTCTGCCCATTAAAGCAACAATGATTGAGGCGCGAGTACATTTGTTTTGCAGCAATGATCAGCGAGATGGAGCAGTAACAGCGGCTGAGTTGTCATTTGTTGGCTGCCGGTTGCTAGGCAACGCTACAACCTGATCTCCCATTCCAACATTCTCTCCTCCTGCTACTGAATCTTAGGGTACTATGCAGTATGAACCATTTCGAAAACTGAAAAACTATTAACAAAAATCTGTTTGCAAGCTTTATCATATTTGCAAACAATAGAATATGACAATCAATATGAAAATCTCCACTATAAAAAAAAAGGTAATGGCATTTAGAGGCAAGGAGCCAATAAGAACAAAAATAACTATTAGTGATCAAATTCTAGAACAGGTGAGACACTTTAATTATTTGGAAAATGATATTGGCTATAATAGGAATTATGATATTGACGTTAAGTTACGTAACTTTCAGACGATCTGTGGGACAATAAACCGTACTTTCAGAAACAAGGTACGTTGAGATACAAAACTAAAGTTCTACAAAGTTATGGCTGTCTCTGTACTGTCCTATGGGTGTGAATTATGGGAAGCAACAAAAAAAAAAACAAGACAGTAAAATGCAGGCCTCGAAAGTCGCGTTGATACGAGGAGCTAAAAGGTACTCTAAACTTGACCGTATAAAAAATGATACCATAATATAAGAGTTACACGTTTTTAACTTGAATGAAAAATTAAAAGATTACAAACAACGGTGAAAAGTACACTTAGAAAGAATGTCAGATTCCAGACTGGCCAAGCAAATTTGTAAATACAACCCCATAGGACACAGGTGAGTGGGTACACCTACAAAGAGATCGCTGGAAGATTTTTGAAGGCGGAACAGGCAGAACCTTGCCTATGCCGTGTTATGAAGAAGATAATGATGATGAACAGGACTTTATATCAGGTATGTAAGGAAGTCAAGTTGTTTCCAAAATACATGGTGCAAATCTATCATTTAGTCTACGTCACTACAATGAGAAAGAAAAAATATGCTGCTAGCACAGATGATCAAGGCATCGGTGGTTCAGTGGTAGAATGCTCGCCTGCCACGCGGGCGGCCCGGGTTCGATTCCCGGCCGATGCAATTTTTTTATAAAATCTCGCATAAATCAACGTGCTGCAGTACCAAGATTCGACATTAACCCGTTGTATTGTGCCCATTGTATCCACAATTTTAATATTTAATATTGTGAATGTGATTTATTTTTATCTAACACGATAATCGATAAGAGAATTATACAAAACTATGGATACGCAAAGTGGTCTGTGTGCCACTTTGACCATAAATACTAGAACTTATAGTAAGAGGAGTCCAGTCAGCTGAGATGAGGTGTCTAAGTGCCAGCTCTGGGGTAAACAAGAAAATATAAGCTTGAAAGCGACGCAGTCAGGGAGAATGTTGGAAATTCTTCTTATTCTTCTTCTATGTTAGCACCCCATAGGTTGGTTGGCAGCAGCTCGCCATTCTTCACGCTTCTCTGCTTTTCTTTTCAACTCACAATATGATGTGCAGTTCATATCGACCATAAGCTGTTTCATGTAGTATAAACGGGGTCGTCCTCAGTGCTTCTTCCGTTCAATTGTTCCTTCTATTATTCTCTTAACCAACCCATTGGTCGTAGTATGTGCCCTATTATCGTAGCTATTCTGCCTTTTAAATTTCATAAAAAGCTCTTCTCCTCCTGAGGTCTTCTAAAGCTTCCTCATTCGTTATCTTTTCCTTTTAGCTTATCTTGAATATTCTTCTGTAGCACCAGGTCTCAAATGCTTGGAGTCTTTTCTTGTCACTTTCTCCAATTGTCTTCGATTCACTCCCGTATAGGAAACACTCCACACGTGTCTTTACTAGATTCTTCCTTATTTTTAGGCTGCTAGTGTTTGGAGTGAAGAGGTTTTTCTGTTTGTTAAAACAGCCTGGTTAATTTTGCTTATATTTTCCTTACTGCTATGTCCATCACTTGTGATTTTACTTCCTAGATAATTATATTCTTTAACTGGCTGGAGAACATTATTTCCAAGAGTTATTGTGACTGGATCTTTTTCCTTCCGACTACAGACTAGGACTTTGGCCTTTTGTTCATTTATTTTCATATTTTTATTTATTTTATATTTATTTTGTGTATTTTTATATTTATTTTGTATTTATTTTATATTTATTTACAACTACAAAAAAATTGAAGAATATAGGAAAGGGGGAAAGGATCACATATGGTGTCCGATCGCCTTCCTATTTTTTAGACCCAGAGGAACAAGAAATATTGGCAGGGGATGGGCCGAACAATGAGTCGCAACCAACAGACCAAACGGTCTAACGCTTGTGGGGGAAGAAGATGATGGTGATGAAGCAAATTCTGATCCTTTTTGGGTTTTGGCACTGATGATATATTTAGCTTTGTATTTACATTACTAACAGCTTCAAGAAATGCCATTTGTGTTGCTTCAAGCAACCAGAATTAACATACATATTGTGTGTTTATAGCTTTAATCATCACGTGTTTTGTAATTGTGTGTCGGCATTGTTCTACTCATTAAAGCAACAATGATTGTCGCGCCGCGGTACAGATGCTGTACGGCAGTGCTGAGCGAGGTGCCGCAGTAAAAGCGCTGAGCTGTCATTTGTTGGCGGTCAGTTGCTATGCAACGCTACTACCTCATCGTCCATTGCAACATTCTCTTCTCCTGCTACTGAATCCCGGAGTTCTCGGAAGTGTCCTCTTGGTTTCGGCTTACAAACCGCCGCGCGCTCCAGTTCTAGCCGCCGACCTATCTGCTCTTTCCGAGCGCATAGGAAGGTTATTCTTGCGGGTGACCTGAACAGCAAACATACCGACTGGTGTAGTCGTCTGGCTACAACATCCGGGAGGGAGCTACACAGGTACCTTCACGACCAACATCTTCGAGCCTACGGACCCGGACAACCGACACACTATCCCCGCCGACCTGATGCCCAACCTGACGTACTTCACATTGCCATTGTCAAGGGCGTTGTCCCCCAGATTGTGGTTTCCGTGTTATCGGAGCTGTCCTCTGACCATTGTCTCATTGAGGTGCACGTGCCTACCCGACAAACGATTGGGAGAGCAGCACGACGGGTGGTCGAGTGGGACCGATTCGGGCCTGCCTTTTGTCGCAGACTCCCCGAGGAAGTTCCGCTTGACACCACTCAGCACATCGACGAGGCTGTCGCCTTGTTCGTTGATGCCATGGTCTCTTCCGTCGGCGTGTGCTAATCTAACGCCCGATTACCACCGGATCCCTGAAGAAGTCCCTCTTCTCGCTTTAGAGAAGAACAGACTTCGGAGACGGTGGCAGCGGACGCGTGATCCGGACGACAAGGCCAGCTTTAATCGGGCGGCCGGCAAGTTACGTCGTGACTTGCAGTGCAGGCCTTCCGACGAAGCTGCTGGGAATTTGCAGTCGCCAAAATGGCAGACGATGTACAAGAGGGAAGTTTCTCCGTTTACAGGATTCCTACCGCGATGACCGGGAAGAGGCGCCGTCCTCCACTCCCGGCCATCAACGGAACTGGGGGACATCCCCTTGCCAAGCCGGACGAGAAATATGAGTTACTGGCCGGGCATCTGGAGCTTCAATTTGCTCCTAACCCGTCCGGGGACCCAGACTCCGATGAGGAGATGGAAGCCGAAGTTGAGGCTTATCTCGGCAGCCCAATCTCCGCCGAACCCGAACCCACTTCGTCGAAGAGGTAACGGACAGGCTTTTAGCGCTTCGGCCCCGGAAGAGCCCTGGACCGGACGGTGTTACTAACACCGCCCTACAGAGACTTCCTGATCGGGGAGTTCGCTTCCTGGTCGATTTGTTCAATGCCTGCTTCCGATTCGCCTCCTTTCCTAAGAAATGGCGTTCGGCTACGGTCACGATGATCCCGAAGCCGAGGAAAGACCACAAGTTCGCCGAGAACCTCCGGCCTATCAGCCTGCTGTCGTCCACTTAGAAAGTCTTCGAACGACTAGTCCAGCGGCGGCTAGTGGATCACCTTCAACGGTTCGACATGCTGGTCCCCGAGCAATTCGGTTTTCGTGCTGGCCACTCCTCGACGCATCAACTGATGCGCTTCTTGGAGACCGTGGCCGAGGCCGGTTGCTCGCGAGAGCAGACCGTCGCCGTTTTCCTTGATGTCGAGAAGGCTTTCGATCGTGTTTGGCATCCAGGCCTTCTTTACAAACTCACGGAGATCCTGCTTCCGGATTGCTACATTCATCTGATTGCTAGCTTTCTTCGGAACAGAACCTTTCGCGTGAGAGTAGATAACACCCTTTCTTCGGAAAGGGCTATTATTGCTGGTGTACCTCAGGGAAGTGTCCTGGGCCCCCTGCTTTTCTCTGTGTACGTCAACGACATGCCCAAGTTGCCTGGCACCAGGTTGGCCATGTTCGCCGACGACACGGCGGTGTATGCCGTCGATCGTCGCGCTGAGACGGCCGTTATCTGGCTCCAGGAACAATTGGACGAATACGTTGAGTGGGCAGAGAAATGGAAAGTTGCCATCAACGCGGCCAAGAGCACAGCAGTTGCCTTCTCCAGACGCTTTAGGCTCCCCGACACACTCTACGTAGGCGATACACAGTTGCCCTGGTCTCGAGAGGGTAAGTACGTCGGGGTCCACCTCGATCGTCGTCTTACCTGGCGGACACACTCCGCACAAGTAGCCCGCAAGACCGCCAATCGCCTATACCAACTCCGTCCTGTGCTATGCAGCAACGCCATGACCCGCCGCCTAGGGAAAGTTATCGTCTCCACCTATGTGGTGCCGATGGTTACCTACGCGATAACCGTTTGGGGCAACTTGGCCAAGACCCATAAGCGAAAGCTTCAGTCTCTCTTTGCCCGAGGATTGCGCTGGGCGTGCAAAGCCCATTATCTGACCTCAAACAAAACAATCCGAGACTCTCTGCGTGTCCGTTCCCTGGACGCCACTATACGGACACTATCCCGAAAATTCTATCGCCGCACCGCCCGATTCCAGGGCAACCACCTCATTAGCACCCTCGGTCGCTACCAATCTGTGCCAGGAGAATCTTGGACCCGGCCTCGGCGAACACTCACCCTCAGTTAATTCATTAATTGAACTCCCACGGCCGGTAGCAGGCCACACCCAAATCCAGACTCTATCAATAGACCCTGCGGCAGGAGCTCTTTCTGAAGCTCGGAACGCAGTACATGAGCGGGCGACGGGCATGCCCTTCGCCTTGCACAGCCCCCTGCTCCGCGTGCTACTGAATCTTTCGCCTGTCTCACTCACACACTTCCATTTCACTCGTTCTCTTCGGGTCGTTTCGTGTCAGATTAATTAGATTCTCTTACGTGTAACTGAACGTTTCTGATTTTGGTCTCCGTCTCCTCTACTTTATACCTCGATCTTTGCGTTTTCCACTTTTACTCATTCAATCTGTGAATCAATCCTTTTGTATGTTCCTTTTGTTTCTCCCTCTCCTTGCTCTGTCTCTATCTTTTTTGCTAAAGGTCTCCTATTTATAAGGCTTTCACAATTTTCATCAACATTGTGAAAAATAAAATAAATAGCGCCCGTGGAGAAATACTCTTTCATACTCTATTCTCTTTTAACAGTGCATTCTGCATCTGTTGGCATGTACAGGCTTTGAGTAACTTCAGCGAGTTTCATGAATTAGAACTCGAAATAGAAACAACTACAACTAGAGAGAAAGGGGTGAGAGAGAGACAGAGATGAAAGTACGCTTACAACACTTGCACCACACTCTACTCAGCCGGTTTGCGCAACAGACACCGATTATTAATAATGAAAATTTGGAATAGGGTACTATCAGAGCGTGGGGTACCACGCAGCATTAGAAGCGCTGGGAGCTAGACGTAAAGGTATGGGAACCGTAATTGGTATGAAAGTACTGCAAAAATAATAGATGCTAAGAAACAGGCATTTGAAACATGTAGCTTTAAAGAGTGATCGGACCGCCTGAAGTTCTACAAAGTGGCCCTCCCCACACTTATCTATGGGTCTCAGAATTGGACTTTAACGAAATCCAGGGGCAGTCACATTCTAGCGACCAAAGTGAGATTTCTCATGCGCGTTGCAGGATATACTCTTCAAGATCGGAAAAGAAATGTCTAAGTAGCTGTCTAAGGCAGTAACTGAATGTTAAGAGTATAGTTGATAGGATCGGATCCAACTATAAGAGTATAGTTGCTTGGGACCGGAACAAACCGTTTTTGGTTTAATGCTGTTTGAAGATGATGATAACAAAGGGCTGAATATATCTCCTAAAATATTAATTGGAGTGAAGATTATTATAATAGCGAAGATTAACAGTAGGATGAAGCCTCGGAATTAGAACTTCAAATAAAAACAACTACAACTGGAGAGAAAGGGGTGAGAGAGAGAGAGAGAGAGAGTGAGAGAGAGAGAGAGAGAGAGAGAGAGAGAGAGAGAGAGAGAGAGAGAGAGAGAGAGAGACACACACACAGAGAGAGACAGAGAGACAGAGAGACAGAGAGGCTACAGACAGGAACAGTGCGGGGGAGAGAGAAGAAGAGGACATTGTTGAAAGTAAAATCGGGACTATTGCGCCGTGGTCTATAAAGTCGTTATTCTGAAAGTTGTTATTCTCAGAATATTCTACCTTAGCTCTGGAGACCATCTTCAGTGATAAAACGGTTCTAACACAACTGACATGGTGTTCTTTGCTACAGTAAGGGGGGTACTTACGAACATTTGTGTGGTATGAGATTTTTACGATCAGTACTAGGAGTATCACGGAAGGAACGGGTAATGATGATGTAAGGAACATCTTTAGAACATACAGCCTAAACGAAAGAATAAAGCAATACAGACAGGATTGCATAGACCATGTTGAAAAGATGCACAAAAGAGGATACCAAAACAAATTTTAATTTATAATTCGGAAGGATGGCGGAATATTGGAAGACAAAATAAAAGATGGTCGGACCAAAGAATGCGCAACGGATCGTAAGGTCAAACACAAGTCGCTGAAATTAAGAGGTTGAGAAGAATAATTGACGAGCCACATAAACACTACGAGCCATAATAACGGATCTAAATATTAAAAAAAAAAAACGTAGAAAATAAAAGATATTAGGGGAAATGACAACTCTTGAGCGACCACGTTGACAACACGAATGTTGACAGATTAGTCAAAAATGTTTGAAGTAGGTCTAATCACCCACAAGGTGAAGGATGAATGCGAATGAGATGAAAATTAAGAAAGAAAAAACGAATGAGACACGGTACAAAGGACGGGTAACGGAAGACTACCTGATATGCTCTAATGTAGACACCACAAGAAAGAAGTGTATTAGGCCAGCTATAAGGTGGTCAGATGAAACAGATGAATGCTCAAGTAGGAAGCAATGATGATGACGACGATGATGATGAGAGAAAGTGGTCAGAGAATATGTTCACATTTAATGTAACGACTCATAAACAGTAGGATTGTGTGACCCGCGGAGGGTGGGAGGGTAAAGGGTAGCGAGTGGAGAGTGTGGGATGATGCTTCTCTCTCTCTCTCTCTCTCTCTCTCTCTCTCTATCGGTATTGGAATCAAGTCCTCTGTGACATCACGAACAATATTAGTGACATTCTAGTTTATCGACCATTTGTCTCAAGGAAATTTATATTCTGTATTCAATTATCAAACACAATTTTTTTTTAAACATACTATTTTTACGTTTTGGCATAGGGATGTAGCGACCCCATCGCCCAGTTTCTTTGAAACTGCAAGCAGCCTGCCGAGTGACTCCCGGGATAAGGAATTCCCCTCTACCAAGTGCCAACGGTCTCTTCGGAGGGCGGATGAGCGTGTAGAGGTAGGGCACTTTCTTGCTCTTGGGATGGGAAATTCTCCCTAAAGGCGGATAAACCATTTGGTCAACGGCATGAGGATGTGAAAAGCAACAGGATACCACCACATTAATGATCCATGTTGGATATCCCTAGTAGAGCAAATGGTATGGCCCTCTATGTAAAATGTTCCGGAGGTAAAATATCCCCTCAGTAAAAAGTGAGGTGGGTTGATAAAGTAAAGAATGATGCAGTTTTAAGAAGAATAGGAGAAGAGAGAAGAATCCTGAAGGTAATAGAAAATAGGAAAAGAATTGGTTAGGTCATTGTTTAAGAAGAGACTGCTTGCTTACAACTGCCATGGAGGGTGTCATAGAAAGAGAAAAAAGAAGAGGGCGTTGAAGAATGAAGTTAATAGATAGCATTAAAATCATAGGGTGTTACGAAGAAACGAAAAGACTGGCATGCGATAGGACAGCTTGGAGAGCTTTTATCATTTGAAGACCTGCCTTAGGGCACAATACCAAAATAAAAAAATTATTATTACGTTGGACTGGTTAAAATGAAAAATAAAACAAATTTCCAAATTGATACAAGACCGCAGCTGGGTCTGACGTTTGATATTTAAGACACTCCTCAGCCAGAAGGTACTTGCTAAATTAGAAAAATAAAAGTAGGCCTAATGACATTTTCAGCGAGCGACTTATTTCAGCTGGGAGCTTTCGATAGGGATTTTATAACTTAATGTTTTTGTTTAATATGCCTTTATTGCCAAACTTCGTTAGACAACTGTCACGTCCTGACCAATCCATCTCTCTTTGTTTGCCCCATCGTGGGTCCACACGTGTTGGATACGGGTTTAGCTCACCCTTTGTATCTCGTTGGATTTTCACCTTGCTTCAATCTGTCTTGTTGGGATCCCTTTCCTATCTGACCTCTCTTAACCATCTCTTGGCCTTTTCAAGCGCGACACTTTACATGGAAGTGTCTTAGGGCGAAACGGACTTAATATATTTATACGAATCATACAACGGTAAGTTATTTGTTAATTTACGTAAATCTATATAAGATGCAATTGGGAAATGATTTTCTTGACAAATAACATAAATTACTTTATTTTCTACCATTTTTTTTAATTTTTTTTTTGTACCCGTCTTGTATGTTTATTGTTTTTTATAATTTTTTGTAATCCCTAGTTTTTGTTAAATAAACTTATAATTAATATATTTTGTAATTCATTAGTTTTTATTGTTAATCGAATCTGCAAAGACTTTGGATTGCAAATATCCACACTTAAGGCCAAGGTGATGGCTTTTCGTGGAGCTGAACCCGTACGGGCAAAACTTATTATATATGGTACTGCCCTGAAACAAGTTAGCAATTTTGAATACCTGGGCTACAGTGTGTCTTATAATGCAAGCACCGACGTTGTGAATAAGTTGCATTAGCCGGCCTCATGTACGGGACCATTAGGCGAACCGTTAAATCAACAAGTAAAGGAACACGCCTAAAATTCTACAAGGTGATGCCTCTTCCCACACTTCTTAATGGGCTGAGAATTGGGCTTTAACGAAAGGCCAAGCCAGTCGTATCCAAGCGGCTAAAATGAGTTTCTCAGCCACATGGCAGGGTATACTCTCCATGATGATAGAAATAAACACATATATACGGCAGGATTGCACAGTATCGGCTGAAGTGGTGGGAACATCTATGCCGAATGGATGACTGCCGCATCTCCAAACAACTATGGAACTATAAGCCGAGGGGACGAAGAGGTGTGGGACGCCCGATAAAGCGCCGGAGTTACCAGCTCTAACCTTTACCTATTTGAGGCCGGAGCAAACCATCCTTGGTTTAACCCTTGAAGATGATGATGATTAATTTTTATAGATTGATTTTTACGTTTTTATAGAGTGATTTTTTTATGGGGGGGGGGGGAAGATATAGGGGAGCCAACTAAAGTTTTGAACAGAGGCGGCGGACACTACTGGCGCATCTCTGGGGATATATGTGTCTGATGATGGAACGATCGTTCAGGAACATAGCTAATAGAAGTCACAAGATGATACTGAAATAAGGTAACACAATAAATTAATTAATTGTCCTTGGATACTGGAAACGTAAATTTGAATATTAAAGAAAGGCGATTTATCAATTTTTTTGGCAGTTCACCACGCTTGTTAATGAACGAATCTCGGGTAGGCTTAAAGCAATTAATGTACTAGTTTCCTTTACACCTGAAGACGACCACAGATTGTTGACAAATTGTTTAAAAGACGTCAGCGATGGGATATTGGGCATCCTTGGCCTACTAGTAGAGAACAAATGGTTTTTCAATAATATTTTTTTGGAAATTTGATGTTACACTCACTATTTTAATATATAAATGTTGCTGTTAAAAGTAATAATATTATTAACATTGGCATTTTATTAATATTAATTTTATTATTATTAGACACACAAAATAATCCACATTTTCAACTTCTGGTGTTGTAGTCTTCAGTTATGAGTCTTTAATATGTACTTTTTAGAATTTGCTTATTTCCAGCAACACACTTATAAATTCTTGCTTTCATTTATAATAATTTCTTTTCACTCATTCTCCGGCTTCTTTCACAACATACAAACTCATACGGTACAATACTTAGAGTTCGGGACCAATCACCAACCGAGCCTGGAACACTGGAATGAGCATTATCAATCCAACGTGAAGAATGTATTTTCAGGAAATTTGGTCACACTTTTTAAAGTCTTTAATTTGATATGTAATTTTGTAATCTAATAACTGAAAAGTAAATTATAATGGGCACTGCAAGTGCTTCATTTTTTTTACAGCTTTCAAGGCTCAGGCAATGTAAACTTATTTCGACAGAATAATTTTCAAACAAATAATTTTAGAAAAAATTTAGGCATTATAAATTTAAGGACTAGAAATATCAATGTTTTGTTTTATTAAAAAGCGACGTTTTGGCTACACAACAGGCGTCTTCAGGCAAAAACAAAACTAAAACATCACAAATAAAAGATAAAAAATACTCTGTCCCACAACCGACAGAGAATCCAAAACACAGAAAAGTATTTACATAATATATAGGTAACAAAAGGTAAAATTTACCAACCATGAAATCTATACATCACCCCCCTCACACACACACACTGAATACGTAACACAAGACTCACAAACTCCTATGAACATGCACACAGTTTGCGGGTGACCTTGAGTGAAATGTTCGTCTTACTAGTAGGCCTAATATTATGTGTACTATAATATAATAGGTAATACTATAGTAATTTAAAATTTGTTAAAAATATTACACTCAAGCTCGTTCGACTACGATCAGTTCTTTTAAGACTGACATTAGTTTAAGTGACAAGCTGTATTGTACACAATTCATAATTAGCCAGTAACGGTGCTTTTTGTTAACAAAAAGTAACGGTACCTTCTGTTGGTACTTTGTCCAACCGCACTTTCAAATTGCACCCTTGGTCATATACTACCTCCAACCCTCCCCTGCCGAACAGACATTTCAAACCTGTCAGTTAATTTATTACATTCAAGTATCAATAAAATGTTCTACCAAGTGCCGAGCAGTGTAATTAAAATATATGTTGAACTTACCTTAATGTATCTAGGTCATATGTTACCCGATTATATCTAGGTCATCGTGTTACCGACTTATATAGCCCCGGAGGAGTCTATTCCAGCATCTCTTATAGCTTTTTCTAATGAAAGAATGAATAGGAAGCAAGCAAGAGCATCGCCTTGGAGGACTCTCTTTCCATAGTCAAACTCTCCTGATAAGTCATTCTGGATCCTTACCATGCCCTTCACTGTTAGCATTGTCATCCTACACAATCTTATTAATTTCTTTGTTAAACCCCAAGTGAATACCAAGGTGTCATAATCAAGTCGGTGTACTGGTTGGCCACTAATTGTTAGAAAAGCACGCGGACGCGTAATTTTTGTAACATTTTCTGAGAAAATGAGGATACTCATATACTCTATACAGGAACTATAGAGACGTGCAAATATTCTAAAATTTATTCAAGTAAACGAGAGTAAGTATCGCAATAAAGGGTTTTCATCTTAATAGACTGAGCGAAGTGTAAACTGTGCTCTATCACAGGAAATTTTAGAATGGTGAGAATTTTCACACCACTTGATGGCAATTCTGTTACGTGTGTACAAATGAAATTATAAAAGTCAAACACTTCTTACCTGCCTATCGTCGAACCACTACTAACAGAATAATCTAGGGAAGAGCCAAATAGTGAGAGACAGAAGTTAATAAATTTGTTACGGGAGGACTAAGAGGGTTTATACATGAAGGAACAAGAAGATGCGTGCAAGTTTCTGAGTATTAACAGGATAGTTTTATGTCTTTTATTATATATATAAACTTTCACAATATGAACTTACTTTCATTTATCTTTCCCAAACGTTTCGAGGTGATGTTCCTCTTCCTCAGTGGGAGTAAATACTGAATGTCATTTTAACAGTATAACGGTTATGGACTGGTGTGTGTGGTGGGGGTTGATGGTGGGAGTCCATAACCGTTATACTGTTAAAATGACATTCAGTATTTACTCCCACTGAGGAAGAGGAACATCACCTCGAAACGTTTGGGAAAAATAAATGAAAGTAAGTTCATATTGTGAAAGTTTATATATATAATAATCTTTATAAAGTGAACGAAGAGGATGAATCAACAAGATAATTATTTATGTCTTTGTTTATCTAACTAAGAGAAGTTACTTTCGAATAATAATTTTTTGTTTTTTATCGGCCATCTGAGGACCACATGCCAATTTCAATTCTTTATTCCTTGTTCCTTTCTTTTTCTCCAATATTCTTTCATCTTTTCCTACGTCTCTTCTTCCTGTCTTCAGTCCACTTTGAACCTGCTTTTTTATCTCTCCTACCCTGGACTCTTTCCATTTTCAACACTTTTGCCCGAAAAACTTCTCTTTCAATTGCTTTTTCTGCGTGTATATTATTTTTTTTTCTAATAATTTTTTTCTAAAAAATTTGGACTTCTTTAATCCAACTTCATGTTGACGTCCATTCTATATAAATGTCCAAAAAATACTAGTCATCTTTTTCTCACTGTCTCTGTTATATTTTCTATACTTTGATATATTTCATCATTAATTCTTAATGTTCAACTTTTTGAAATTTTCTTGAGCCTAATAATTCCTAATAATTCGTCTTTCTAATATTGCTAGTTCAAATAATAATTTTATTTTATCTTAATTTTTTTTAGCGTATGAGCCACTGTAGACTACGTTTGGTTCAACTGGTTCCTCCCTTCTTCTCCTCTCTCTTCCTACTCTCCCACAACACTGTGAGACTCCCACTTTCTTTTCCTTCTTAATCGTTGTCTCTCCCTCCTTTCGTCAGTCCAAATGGCACTTGTCCTCATCTTGGGTTTTTCCTGAAAACCTTGGGCATTTTTTAAATTTTGTTTTGAGTGGCAAGCATTCTTCAATGTCTTCTTGAGTAATCTGGAGTTCTTCTATGTTTTTATGTTTTTCTGTTTCTCTGAACAACGTATTGGACATTTTGAGATCTTTGAAATAGTTAAGAAGCTTCCCTGTTAGTCTGTCAGGATTCGTTCTTTGAACATTTCGTAGAAAGTAATTCTTCTTTTTCTAATTACGTCTGTGATTTTCTCAACACGTGTGTACAGCTCTTTATTGTGGCGTCTTCTGTAGTGTTCTCCATCTTTTATTGATACTAAGATTTTCCTTAATATTTTCCTTTCTGTGATTTCAAGTTCTTCCATCATCATTGTCTTGTTCGAAGTCAGACACTCAGTTGCATAAAATGCTTCCGGACGAATTGCTGTTGAATAATGCCTACGTTTGGCATTAGTGGATATTGATATTTTGTTATATATGTCCTTGGTTAAATGGTAAGCAACTTTCATCTTATTACTTCGTTTTTAATGGGTTCTTTCTCTGAGACATTGTTCAATAACTTCTCCAAGATACTTGAATTTGTCAGTTCCATAGAATTGCTCGTATCGAGTTTTCATTTTCTTAGATATTGTCTTGATGTTTGTCATGAACTTGGTTTTTTTCAAAAGAAATTTGTAAACCTACTCTTTCGGCTTGTTATATCAGCAATTCCACATGTCTAATGGCTGTTTCTACTGAATATTTATTATTATTTATTTTTCAAAAATTCTTGTAATCATTCAAAAATAGTTTGGCATTTACAAAACTTTTCTTTATGAATAGGCGTCGATAACTTTACTTCAAATAAGAAATTCAAGTTGTTTCAAAAGACATGTTTCAAGGCTATTATAGAATATACATCACTACAATTTTTTTTTATTTAACTTCATTGCAACTAGTTACAAACTATCCAGCAATTTTATTCTAATACATAAGTTAACGTTGTGTAGGATAAGCTCCCACTGGAGTATTCCTCAGTACAGTTACACTTTGTTAATGTGCTGACAATTAGTGTGCATATTTAGTTCACTAGTTCAAATGGTTTCTGTCTCTGCAATCGCCGAACGAGTCCAGCATTATGAAGCAGTTGTAGAACTTCATTGTTTACGTGGTCCTGAAGTCTTCTTTCATATTTATCCACAACTCGTTTAATCTCGTCAGCAACCGTAGGCATTTTCATGTCCCAATGGATGTCATCATGTCTTACGTACCATGGTGCATCAACAATACTGCGAAGAACTTTATTTTGAAAAGTCTGAATTATTTTAATATTAGATTTCTTAGTATAACCACAAAGCTGTACGCCGTACACCCAAACTGGTTTCCAAGACTTGAAACCTTCAGCTTGATGCGCCATTTTTTTGTTCATCTAGTGACGTACTCAACTGCTGATTTTAGAGCGTCTGTTGCTGCTTCTATACTAACACCAGTAGCTAGTAAAGCACTGTCATCAGCGAATGTAGCTGTTGTCACCCCATCACATTTAGGTATCTCCTGTATACAACAAATAAGTATCTTGTAATTACTAAAACCTCCAACAGCGCTCTGTATGCACTAAATACACTTTTCCCTAACCTTGATACCTTCCTGTATAAACTTCATTTGAAATGCTCTGAAACTGCTTGACAACGCGCTTCCCTTCAATCCACAGTCACCTCCATCAATAGAACTACCCGCAGTAGCCACAGACCTTCCTTCCTCATAAACCGTCTCCTTACCATAAGCAATGGACCTGTACCCAGAACTCCTCGCCGTCATCGTCAGAGAAATAGAAACATATAGAAGCATCTAATTCCAAATTCCAAATATTTTCAACCTCCCATCCTTCCTGATCACACAATAATTTAAGTTTCCTAACCTACTTACCAAGTCTTAAGCCCTCTTCTTTGTGTACCCCGCCTACCTTGACGCCTTTCTGTCTCCTCCTTCCAGCTTGGGCGACCTGCGTTACTCGTCCCTGTCTTGGCCACCCTGAAAAATAAATAAACCCTAATAAATGGCGCCTCCATCAGTCTCTTCCTTCACCTACAAGGCTACAATCTACATCGACACACAAATACACCCACATGCACTACTCTACCTTCTTTGTGCCTCCACCTTCTTCGCTTCCGGCCTGCATTGGCGTGCGTCTCCCCACATCCTACCATTTGTCTGAAGGGGCTTGCCCCAGATCAGTCCGAGGCTTGTCCCCGGACAACTCTCAAACCCACTCCCCTCAAAAATACAACAAATACAGAATAAGTCCAAAGACAATCCCTTGTGGTACATCAGCTGAAATATCCTTTAAATTAGAATAATCATCACCACACTACCACACCATCACTATCAATGAAAAAGACGGAACGCTTTGTTCATCTTTGTTAAGTTTACTTTAAAGTTAAAATTTATATGCGGTGGCCGTAATGAGTTGACTTTAACTTTGTTGTTAAGATGACGTTTTGCAGATTATCTGGTTTGCACAAAAATATGACAGGGTTGTCAACAGAATGTAGGCAATTTCACATTTACAATAAAATGTAACATATCAATCACACAACGTTTACATTCTTGATTTTTGTGTCTATACTCCAAAAACAAGGGAGACATTTTTCAAAAAAAGACCTCTGCTGGCGTGCTGAATCGTGTTCCCGGAAAAACGGGAAGAGATTTATAAACAGTTTCATTTGGAACAGAGACGTGTAAACATTCTAAAATTTATTCAGGTAAACGGGATTAAGTAATTCAACGAAGGTTTTCATGTTAATAGACTGAGCAAAGTATAAATAGTGCTTTATTGCAGGAAATTCTCAAATGGAGGAAATTTTTACACCATCTGATAGCAATTCTATATGTGTGTAGAAATTAAATTATAAAAATCACACGTTTCTTACCTGCGACCGTCGAATCACAACTAATAGAAAAGTGGGGAGACGGTTTCTCGGAAACCTAGACTTTGAGGAAAGTGGACCTTGAAGCTTTTGAGATGTGTGGCCTTAAGGATACCGTGGACGGAAAAGATATGTATTTAATGATGAGTTTCTGCCCGGGTTGATTCGAATCATTGTGGAAAGGAGAAGGAATATGGTGGATCACCTGCTACGCCATTCAAACTGGTTCACCACCCTGATCGAGTGGCGTTTGGAGAAGGGAAGGCCCAAACAGGAGAGCTTCTTCTTCTTCTTCTTCTTCTTCTTCTTCTTCTTCTTCTTCTTCTTCTTCTTCTTCTTCTTCTTCTTCTTCTTCTTCTTCTTCTTCTTCTTCTTCTTCTTCTTCTTCTTCAGCCTAATGTGAGCCCTGGCTTCAAACATCAATCATCTCCAAAGTCTCCCCCTCTCCATTACCATCTCAGTGTAACCCCTCACATCGATTATTCTGAGATCTTCTAGCACAGCAGTCGGCAACCATGCACCTCTCAGACGCAACTGCACCCGTCGATAAGGTTTAACGCGCCAGAGAACCAATTTGTAATTTTCATTTCTTTTGAACAGAGTAACGCACTCGCATTGTACCTGATTCGAAGTACTGTATTATAGAATAGCACAACTCGTTTCATATTTTACTTTTTTTCAAATGCAGTAATTACTTAAGTTAGTGTTTTCAAGAAAAGGAACTGAAACCTTCATTTACGTTTTAAATGTAATTTTTCATGTTTTACATTTTTGTGCACTTTATAAAAATAAATAGTTTTTATTATGGTAATTTCTTCAATTTATTTTTATTAAAACGTGTCCCTGTTTAACCATTTTTTTCGTTTAAAGTTTTGTTAATTTTAACGTGCGTGTGCATGATTACCTACTCCTAATGTGAAAAACTTTCACAAATTTATATGAAAAATATTGCAAAGCTTTTTTTGATTCGGTGTTCGACGCCGCTAAATATGAGCGCAAGGATATTATAAAGCGACAGTTAATGTTTGTAACATCCAGCTATTGATCATTGATATCCAACGTCCAGCTCCGCACTTTTATTCTTTCCTTTGTTGGGGTGGGGAGGGATGCGCCCATCAAACTGGTCCTCAGTTATATATGAGCCTCCATAAATTCAAAAGTTGCCTATGACTGTTCTAGCACATCATCCAACCATCTTATTCTAGGTCGGCCTCACTTTCCGCTTTTATAGACCTAACCACTGTATTCGTTGAGCCTTTACGAATCTTAAAACGTCATCGTGCTTCAATAGCTCATCTATCTCCTGGTTATTTCTTATTCTCCTTTCGTCATCTTCTTTAACCGGGCCATAACCACTTCTTTTGATCTTTCTTTCAAACCTTCAAGCAAGAGTACACGGATGCAGTGAAAGAAAAAAGAAGATATGTGGTGATCAAGAGGCTGTCGGAAAGGAAGAAATTGTAAACCCACCAACCAATGGTGATTCAATGGTACCAAGATGGATTCAACTTTTTTGCTTAGTCCGATCAGAGTAAGTGGCGTAGGATGCTTACTCGGGACATTGTGATGAATCATGTCACTGCATTCACACTGCTGCTACAACGCAACATCTCCTCACAAAGTTTAGCAGGCAACAATTTGATGGTCCGCCTTACAACCAAGACCTCACACCAAGCAAATACCACCTTTTCAAGCATGAGAGATCTTTCGTTGGTGACCAACAATGTCAAACAATCTGTTAATACATGGTTCAAATCACAGGCGGGAAATTTCTACGACGAAGGTATTCAACGTCTGGTGCCTCGCTATGAAAAGTGTTTCAAAAATGACGGATACTATATAGAAAACTAGTTTAAGGTGTGCATTTCAAATAGCAATAAAAATGTTTTGTAAATATATTCTTAGTTTCCTTTAATATCCTATCGGAACTTATATTCTGGATAGCCCTCGTACTTTACTAATAGCTTCTAGAAATGTCATCCGGGTTGCTTCCAGAAACCAGATTTAACATACATATAATCAATTATGTGTTTTATGTTCTTTAGTCAACACGTGTTTTGTAATTGTGAGTCGGTATTGTTCTACTCATTAAAGCAACAATGGTTCTCGCGCTTTATTATTGTAATACAATTGTGTTTAATATTGGTTGACAAATATTGCGTGTGAACAATTTTTTATTTGATTTGTTATAAGAGACTGTGTTGTTAATTACGAACTGTTTAACTGTGAAATTAAAGCTGGTGATTAGTGACTTAATTGGTGTCTTGTATTTTGTTTTCCACTGTATCTACGACGATCAAGTAGACCGTCGTAACAGTGGTGTCAGAACTGAGATAGAACGGTTAAAGTGGAAACAGTGGACACTTTATACAAGACGAGGTAATTCGTAATTAATCGGAAAACAAAGGATGCCAGTCAGATGATGGAAAATTTACAGGCGCTGCTGTTACAGACGGAGAAACGACAGGATGAGAAACGCAGGCAGGAGGCGGAAGAAGCAGAAAAACGACAGGATGAAAAGAGAAAAGGCTGAGGAATGTCAGAAAGCGCTAATGCTAGAAACAGAAGAAGGAAGACAAAAATAAGAACGTAAGCAGGAGGCAGAGGAACGGAAGCGTGAAAGAGAAGACATCAAAGAGTAAATACAGGAGCAAAAGTAGACACAAGAACAAACCGCTGCAGAGTTGGATCTCCTACGAGGTGATCTTAATAAACAAGTTACTAAAATATCGGAGGTACAAGAATCAATGACATTAAAAGTAGCTGAAGTAGAAAAATCTGTTTCGAGAGTTGAAGAATCGATGTCTACAAAAATATCTGTCATAGAAGAAACCATGTAAAATAAAATATCTGCAGTAGAAATCTCAATGGCAAATATAAGAGAGCAGTTCCTGAAGATACAACCAAAACAAACTTTTGAACAGACTGTACCAATGGTAAAGACAGAAAAAGACAGAAAATAAGTCAGTAGAGAAAGTCACTTTGCCTCCAGTAGGGACAGTTCATGTCAAAGCTCCAACCTTTGACGGAAGCAGTCACTGGGCAACGTACCTCCGCCAATTTGAAGCTGCTGCATGCGCAAATAATTGGACAGAGAAAGACAAGGCTGTTTCACTCGTTCTTGCATTAAAAGGACCTGCGGCAGAATTACTAAAGAAAGTGCCACCTGACAGCCAGAACACCTATGCCGAGTTGATAAAAGCTCTAGAATTACGGTATGGTGATAAACATTTGCGAGATGTGTACTGCACCCAGTTGAGAGCAAGGCGACAACATTCCGGGGAGAGCCTTCAAGAGTATCGACAGACTAATTAGACTGGCATATCCTGAAGCGCCAGAAGATTTTCGAACGAGTTTTGCGATGCAGACATTTACTGCCGGTGTCCGAGATAACGATCTGCAGCAAGTATTACGAATGGTAAGACACCAGAACAGTGCGGACGCCCTGGTACATGCTCTGAAATTTGAGGCCGCCAAATCAGCGTCCGGTTGGACAAGTCATAAAGTGCGCTCGCTAAGAGATCGCGACGGCACAGACGATGAGGAAGAAGAACAAGGAACAGAGACTCGACGATCGGCGCCACAGAATAAAATAAGAAAGGATAGAAGACCGAAGTGTTATCGATGTGGGAAACCTGGACATCTACAACGAGATTGTCGGGTTAGAACTAAGCAGCAGGTATGAGCTATTTATAGTCTACTGTGTTCCATAACATGCGTCCTTAACAAGCTATCGAAAATTCTAGAGGACACTTCAGCGCGACCTTCGCAGAAACACGCACCGTTGGGCTAATTGAGATGGTTCCAGAACGCACGGGAGGTGCCGCATTACGTAATACTGCCTCACATGTCAAGTGTCACGTACGCGTTACAGCTGCGGGATCGTTCTCCAACGTACCAGAACGTTCCGTAATGACGTGACACTTTTTCTGCATTACGCAACACTATGTACTTTTTAGAATTTGTTTATTTCCAACAACATACTTATAAATTCTTTCTTTTATTTATAATAATTTCTTTTCACTCATTCTCTGGCTTCTTTTACGACATAAAAACTCATACGGTACAATACTTAGAGTTCTGGAGAAATCACCAACCCATACTGGAACACTGGGATGAGCATTATCAATACAAGGTGAATAATGTATTTTCACGACATTCGGCCACACTTTTTTAAAGTCTTTAATTTGAGATGTAGTAGGGGGAAAATGCCGATCCTGACCCAAGTACCGTTATTCCCCCACCACCACCGCTGGACCAGCAGCATCGACCAATCAAATTGCATGGTGCCTTTCACGCGTCAAGTACAAATATATGCCGTCTTTCGCGAGCCTAAATCACTTTCACTTTCTACTGGACAACGAATTTCCGCGAATAAATTTTTTTATTTTTTTTTTTTAATTTGATATTTTTATTTTTTTAATTAAATTGATTTGCATATCCGCGAATATATGCCGTCTTTCGCGAGCCTAAATCACTTTCACTTTCTACTGGACCCGCGAATTTCCGCGAATAAATTTTTTTAATTTGATATTTTTATTTTTTTAATTAAATTGATTTGCATATCCGCGAATATATGCCGCCTTTCGCGAGCCTAGATCACTTTCACTTTCTATCAGCTGGACCCGCAGCATCCCAAATGGACCACCCGCATCCGCAAATATATTTTTTATTTTTAAATAAAGCTGATTTGCATATCAGAGGTGGGTGGTGGGTGGGAGGTTCCGACTTGATGCATTATAGTGTATATATTAAATATATGATCAGGGTTACCAACCTTGCATGAGTTCAAATTTGTTGTGTGTTATAATGTATATTAAATCTATATGATCAGGTTTACCAACCTATGCAGGGGTTCAAACTTGATATGTGTATTATAGTGTATATTAAAATATATGATCAGGGTTACCAATCCTGTATTATTGTGTGTATAGAACAGATCTGCCAACATTTTTCTTCGGTGGGAAATTCAAACTATATGAGCAACGCATTCGCTAGAATCTGAGACTCGAGAGAGTATGTTTGTCGTGCATGCTTTATTTTTATTTTTTATTTTTAATGAAGCTGATTTGCATATCAGGGGCGGGTGATGAGTCAATTCTCCCTTTGAATGTAAATAACTATCTCTCTCCCTCCCTCTCTCTCTCTCTCTTTATGTCATCGGTTTTACATAAGCGTCGTGCTACTTATGGATTATTGTAATTAGCGATACTAAAATGTAATCACCAGGAAATATATTTATCGCCTACCTCATTGCGTTCTACTTCTAATTTTGGTACATGACAGTCATTGACTGCGATTTAGAAATTAATATACTGTCAAGTCTGTGTGTGGTAAAGTGTTACACATAAAATATGAAAAAATATATAATGGGTGAGGCAAAACAAAACACATACAGCCGAGTTGCAGACGCGTATTTGCAGATTCACCGTGACTGTTACTAGCGGACGCCCGATTTCTTGGTATGCCGTCGCTCGCGTCATCCGTATTTAAAGTTCGCTACTTTCAGTACACATCTCACACTACGTCTTACGTTTTACGTCTTACGTCTTACGTTTTACGTTTTACGTTTCACATCTTACGTCTTACGTCTTACGTCTTACGTCTTACGTCTTACGTTTACGTTTTACGTCTTACGTCTTACGTTTTACGTTTTACGTTTTACGTTTTACGTTTTACGTTTTACGTTTCACATCTTGGTTCAAACTTGATAGGTGCGTGTATTATAGTGTATATTAAAATATATATGATCAGGGTTACCAATCCTACATTATTGTGTGTATAGAACAGATCTGCCAACATTTTTTTTCTTCGGTGAGAAATTCAAACTATATTATAGTAAATTGTTGACGACTTCGATATCAACTCTCTCTCTCCCCTCCTCTCTCTTTGTCACTAGACACAGTTATCGATCATGATATAAACTCTCTCTCACACTCTCTCTCGCTAGCTCTTTATGTCATCAGTTTTACATAAGCGTCGTGCTACTTATGGATTATTGTAAGTAGCGATACTAAAATGTAATCACCAGGAAATATATATATTCATCACCTACCTCGTGCGTCCTTTTTTTGACACATGACAGTCATTGACCACAATTTAGAAATTAATATACTGTCAAGTCTGTGTGTGTGGTAAAGTGTTACACATAAAAAAATCTCTTTGAAATAAGGTATTTTCAAAAGTTTTGTGTACACATACACACATTGTATATGTCTCTCTCTCTCGCTGCAAACGTTGATAAGAATTCCCTTATTCAAACGATTTGTATGTGTGTACACGAACTTAAATACAGACGATTGTAATTTTAAAAATTCATTTTTGCATTAAATATATATATCGTAAACAATGAAATAATAATATTTCGTCATTGTAAGATTTTAATAAAACAATTATCAGTTTAAATAATAATTTTCATGATTGTAAGATACAACCTACAAATTATTAAAATGTCTCTCTCACACACATTTCTGATTACTATACAAATAATTGCATGCATATTCGGGGTACGTTGACAGCATTGATCCGATACTGAATTAGATATAGTTATTATTCGCTAAATTAAACCAGAGGTCATTAACCTTGTGTACGACGTCCTACATTCTAATTTCACACCTGCTAGTCATTAGCAGCGCTGACAGTGATTAGGATTATAAAGTATTTACTCTAAAAACGGACAACTCTACTTTCTAATTTGACACCTGTCAAGCATTAACACCGCTGACAGTAATTACTCTAAAAACGGACATGCAAGCTTTCTCCCACTACCAGTGTACAATATATATACGCACAGAAAATTAGCGAAAATTTCTCATTTTGACTGCTTGTGTATGTGCTGATACATCGTGAAATCTATCTCTGCATCTTTTTTAATAGTTGAAAGACTGTTTGCGCGCATTCAGTATACGCAACTTTCATCATTAAGACAACACACATACTAGTTTTTGGTAAGTGTACAGATTTTATTTAATTTTAATGTATGTGCAGATTTTATTTAAACGTAAAAATTATTTGTATTAAAACATTATCAAGCGCATTATTGAAACATTTGAATACGTTAATAACTGAGTATAATTTTTATTGTATGTACAGATTTTATTTAAACGTAAAAATTATTTGCATTAAAACATTATCAAGTGCATTATTTATTGAATTTAATACATGTGTGTGTACGAGTGTGTATGATCAAATTACAATCTCTGAAAATATATTCTTACCGCATTTTTATAGTGGCAATTTCTCATTGATCGCTGATACATCGTGAAATCTCTGCATCTTTTTTAATAGTTGAAAGACTGTTTGTACGCCTTCAGTGTAGACAACGCACATACTAGTTTTGGTAAGTTGTACAGATTTTATTTAATTTTAATTTTAATGTATGTGCAGATTTTTATTTAAACGTAAAAATTATTTGCATTATCAAGCGTGTTATTGAATTTAATACACGTGTGTGTGTATGATCAAATTATTATGTCTGTTACAAATTTTCTGAAAAATTGCTTTAAACAAACGTTTTTAATGTAACAAATTTAGAAAGTAGGTCACAGCGTATGATGACATTTATATCTCTCTCTAATTCTGTTGTGGACATACATAGCTGTAAGCAGTGACTATCTCCTTATGAATGCGGAATGTAGACTTTCCTAAAATTATTTGCATTAAAACATTATCAAACGCATTATTATTTATTGAATTTAATACATGTGTGTGTGTGTGTGTGTACGTGTGTGTATGATCAAATTACAATTTCTGAAAATATATTCTTACCGTATTTTTATAGTGGCAATTTCTCATTGATCGCTGATACATCGTGAAATCTCTGCATCTTTTTTAATAGTTGAAAGACTGTTTGTACGCCTTCAGTGTAGACAACGCACATACTAGTTTTGGTAAGTTGTACAGATTTTATTTAATTTTAATTTTAATGTATGTGCAGATTTTTATTTAAACGTAAAAATTATTTGCATTATCAAGCGTGTTATTGAATTTAATACATGTGTGTGTGTATGATCAAATTATTATGTCTGTTACAAATTTTCTGAAAAATTGCTTTAAACAAAAGTTTTTAATGTAACAAATTTAGAAAGTAGGTCACAGCGTATGATGACATTTATATCTCTCTCTAATTCTGTTGTGGACATACATAGCTGTAAGCGGTGACTATCTCCTTATGAATGCGGAATGTAGACTTTCCTAAAATTATTTGCATTAAAACATTATCAAACGCATTATTGAATTTAATACATGTGTGTGTGCGCGCGTATGTGTATGATCAAATTATTATGGAGTGGGTTATACAAATAATAATAAAGTGTGTGTAATATATATATATATATACATTTATTAAAATACATACACACAGCTCCAAGATTATATTAAACAGTTTTACAATTAAAAATACATACACAGCTCCAAGATTATATTGTTACAAGTATGAAAATATATCTAAACTAATATTTACAATTTAAAAAACATACAGAGTTCCAAGATTATATTGTTACAAGTATTAAAATATATCTAAACTAGTTTTACAATTAAAAATACATACACACACATAGCTCCAATATTATAATGTTACAAATATGATGAAAATATATATATATATATTTAAAACTAGTATTTACAAAATATGTATAAAATAAGACTTAAACACGTCTATGTACTGTGTTGGTCAATGGCGTATATTCTACAAGCGAATCATGTAGTATCATACAGTAGGCGGTCGTCTGTGTAGGAAAATTCGTTGACGATTCAAATTCTAAACGTACATCAACTGCTGAAGACTTAAGTGCTTCGTCTTGTCTGCTACAATCGAAAACAAACAGCGGGGCTTTTGATTTGAATAATTCCGGTGTCAGTACTGGGCTGCCGTCTAAACGGTGGTAATACGAACTTTGAAAACTGGCGTACATATTGTACAATAATGCAAAACGGTCTTTCCCAATATCCAAGTTTAAATTATCGTAAGGATAATACTTGTCGTTTAGAAACAGTCTCGCATTGATCACGTTACAGTGATCGAATTCATCAGCGTGTGCTGTCAGTATATTTTTTCTTGCTGTCTGAAGATTTTTATTTAAACGTAAAAATTATTTGCATTATCAAGCGTGTTATTGAATTTAATACTTGTGTGTGTGTATGATGAAATTATTATGTCTGTTACAAATTTTCTGAAAAATTGCTTTAAACAAACTCTCTCTCTCTCTCTCTCTCTCTCTCTCTCTCTCGTTGTCAAACGTTATGTTCAAACCGTTTCTCCTCTCTGTGGTCATTACCGCGCATGTATGTGATTTTAGAAAGTTTATATATATTCGACAAATATTAACTGTGTACGTACTTACAACGCCCGCTCTCTCTCTCTCTCTATTTATCTCTCTCTGTCCGTCCGTCCGTCCATCCGTCCGACTGTCTGTCTGTCTGTCTGTCTCTCTCTCTCTCTCTCTCTCGTTGTCAAACGTTATGTTCAAACCGTTTCTCCTCTCTGTGGTCATTACCGCGCATGTATATGATTTTAGAAAGTTTATATATATTCGACAAATATTAACTGTGTACGTACTTACAACGCCCGCTCTCTCTCTCTCTCTCTATTTATCTCTCTGTCCGTCCGTCCGTCCATCCGTCCGACTGTCTATATCTCTCTGTCTGTCTGTCTGTCTGTCTGTCTGTCTGTCTCTCTCTCTCTCTCTCTCTCTCTCTCTCTCTCTCTCTCTCTCTCTCTCTCTCTCTCTCTCTCTCTCTCTCTCTCTCTCTCTCTCTCTCTCGTTGTCAAACGTTATGTTCAAACCGTTTCTCCTCTCTGTGGTCATTACCGCGCATGTATATGATTTTAGAAAGTTTATATATATATATATATATTCGACAAATATTAACTGTGTACGTACTTACAACGCCCGCTCTCTCTCTATCTCACTCATCGTCAAAACGTTGACTTCATTTTTCATTGTATTAAATAATTAACAAATATTAACTATGTGTGCGTGTGTGTTGTCAACTACTTACATGCGCGTTCTCTCTCTCTCTCTCTCTCTCTCTCTCGCTCGCAGACGTCGGAAGCAATTCCTAGTTTATAATGTAATTACCTGTGCGTGTATGTCTCTCTTTATTCGATAAGACTTAAACACGACTATGTACTGTGTTGGACAATGGCGTATATTCTACAAGCGAATCATGTAGTATCATACAGTAGGCGGTCGTCTGTGTAGGAAAATTCGTTGACGATGCAAATTCTAAACGTACATCAACTGCTGAAGACTTAAGTGCTTCGTCTTGTCTGCTACAATCGAAAACAAACAGCAGGGCTTTTGATTTGAATAATTCCGGTGTCAGTACTGGGCTGCCGTCTAAACGGTGGTAATACGAACTTTGAAAACTGGCGTACATATTGTACAATAATGCAAAACGGTCTTTCCCAATATCCAAGTTTAAATTATCGTAAGGATAATACTTGTCGTTTAGAAACAGTCTCGCATTGATCACGTTACAGTGATCAAATTCATCAGCGCGTGCTGGCAGTACATTTTTCTTGCTGTCTGAAACGCTAACACAACAAAGCGTGGTTTTTCTAGCTGATTTCTTTCTATAATCAGAAAGAATATCGGTATTACCACACCTACGTTTTAACATTAAATTTCGAGTTTCATTATTTAATTTGCCGTCAGCAGGTAATTTGTAATATTCTTGAAATATAAGGAGGGCATTGGAAACATCTGAATCATTTACTAATTGCAATGACGTTTTATCTTTCGTATAAAGATATCCATATTCATATAAGTAACGTTTAACCTGATCCAATTGAAACTGTGTTGTGTTATCCGTTAAACATTTTGTCCATAATGTTAAAAAAAAAAAATATATTACAGATTTAAGTGGCGTCATGGTTTCCGATTGTACTTTACAATGACAAATACCAAACAACGTTGTTAATAATTATAAACGAATATGTTATTATCCCTTCTCCTCAATATTTATAAAAAAGATTTTTAACAAAAATATGAATTAACAGGAATCGAACCTACATACTTACCTTCTTTACCTTCACATTTACCATTACTAGTCTAACCATTTAATCGATTAAGCTAATTCATATCTTATTAACGAACGATTACTCACGAAAGGAAAAACAGTTTACGTGTCAACGAACTCGGAATGTTTACATTTTAAGTGTGCAATGTTTACGTGTCAACAAACACCGTCTGTTTATGTTTACATTTTTATGTTTGAGAGTCATTACATCGACGGAGATGTCAACTAGAGAGCTCCCCCCTTTCAAATAGTATTCATCAAAACTTTGTAAATTAGAATCTGCACTACAGTCAAACATACGCACACACAAATAAATTAAAAATAGAAATTAATTTCATTATATGTCTGTTGGTTGCTAGTAGTATGGACCTGTATTTCCCCATATCGTCCTTATTGTATTTTTTCGATAGTTTCATAAACAAAAGTTCATACAGACCAGGTGTACCCTCGTAAATATTTCCTTTGACATGAAAGTTGTCGTTATCATCGATTTTCACATTTGAAACACCTATCATAAATTTACCACCTTCGTATCGAACACCATACATACGATCTATAATCCGTTTACAGTCAGCCGATTCGCACAAACGCATATATTTGTTTGCTAATGAATCGTCACTGAAATGTAAAGTGTTAGGGTTCCATGCGCTATTGTCACTGAAATGAGAAGCGTTATGACTCTGCGTGCCACTTTCGTTTTCAGTTATTGCATGTTGTGTAGGCTCTTCTTCTCCTCCTCCCCTCCTCCATTATATCACCACTTAACTTTCGTGAAATAGCTTCTAACGGTTCCAGAATCGGTCTGTAATTTTTTCTAAACGCCTCGTCGCTTTCTCTGATACCGTGTTGTAATGCATGATATTACAACATTAAACTTTACAAAAAACGACATTATTAGAAGACACTAGTGAACACGTCTGTATCAAACCAGAGAGAACCAAACAATGATAGAATATTCGTCACAAAAGGACAGTAGAATGTGATAGTGGTGGTGGTGGTGGTAACGTCGATCATACACACAGACTCTGGAGAGAGGCTAAAGTTTATCGAGGTGAAAACGTCGTAGACACTTTCTTCTCGTGGTTGATGAAAGACGCCGAGGATATGATGAAGGTAGTACGACATAACGTACATTGCAACATCCAGTGAGCGTTACGTGTCGTTCTCTCTGGGTCCCTTGCGTTTCGTAGACTCTTTTCAATTTCTTAATCGCTCTCTGGACACACTCGTTACCAATCTGTCCACGTCTGGGAGCCAATTTCCTTTGCTCAGAGAGGAAATGCTTAGACGGGGTTTCGACGAACAGACTCGCGTATTGTGTTTATATTTTTGTTTGTGTCCGTTGGTTGCTAGTAGTATAGACGTATATTTCCTCATATCGTCCTTATTGTATTTTTTCGGTAGTTTCATAAACAAAAGTTCATACAGTACTACAGTGCAACCACTTTTATATCATCTCTTTTCAGTCATCTACATATATGCATTTGTATTATTTGCGCATGAGCATTACAGCTTTTTTAGTACAGTTGCACACACACACATCAACGCTTGCACTATATATTGTCACCGGACAAAAGGCTTGCCACATGACAACTGGCACCAATCGTACACTCTAGTGTTTTTTTTTTGGTGTTGGTAGTGCCGCGCTAAGATGTTCGGCGGCTGCGCCCGCTGTTCACGGCGTACTGCAGTCCTCCTCTTTCTGCCGGCTCAGGTTTTATTAACTAACTGGCATCCCTGATTGGCTAGCTCCGAACACGAAGTTGGTCACGTCTCGGCGGCTGCTGATGCCGGATTGGCTCGCTGTGTCCACCGTTGGTACCGGAGAGCAGATGTTCGCATACCGCTGCCATCACAATATATACCCGGTGAACTTCACAACAGCGTCTTACTTACAACTCGTTCGTGTTGCTGAACACTACTGTGCTACAAATTGTATGTTACAATTGATATTCTAATTTACTTTGTGCGATATAAAGCGTTTAAGATACACTAACATAATACCAGCGTTATAACAGTTTCTTTGTTTTTCAGTATTCACTCTCACGTCTGAATATCATCATGTCTGACCTTCAGCAGAATCCAGAACATCAGCAGGAACAGGGACATCCTCAACAAGGTAAAAATTTTTTTAAATACCAATTGTCTCTCTCTATAATTATGTAGCAAACCAAATTTGTTTGATATGAATTAACATGTATAAGATAGTCTCTTGACGTTGTTTAGAAATTGATATGGCGGAGAAAATTTTTTATGTTCTGACATAGGTTTGTCACCTTCTCCCCAATGTATTGTCTCTTGACATCGTTTAGAAATTGACATGACGGAGAAAATTTTTCATGTTCCACCATAGGTATGTCACCTTCTCTCCAATGAACTAATTCAATTCCGCAACAAAAGCATTTAACTCTATCGTCTATGAATGACATACTATGTCCACAAACATCATAATTTAGCGGATAGTAGTAAAACCCGGCAAACGCTAACTCGTCGGGACTGACAAACGTCACTTCCCAATACTTGAACGATTTTCTTCTTTCACTTTCAATGCTAAAATCATGAGTAGCTACCATCTTCACAGTTTGCAATAAACTAACGTGTACTATCTATTTATTTACCACAAACATGAATGTATGTTATTCATCATTCCTATTAGCTAATACATGTGTTTCTATTGTTTCAGATATGACACGATTTTATATCGTGCGAAACACGAGTATTAGAGGATGTCTCACAACTTTTAATTACCTACCTGTGTGCACAGAAGAAGAAGAAGATCAAGATATAGTACCGATAATGACCGAGGTGCGACCTTTATTGTGCAAGGATATTCTGGCAAAACAAGCACGTTTACGCAGTATCAAATGGCATATTGCGTGCAGGATACGTTTCACTAAAACTATGTTAGATGGTGACAGCGGCGAAGAAAAATTGGTAACCAAAGACGCCGTCTTCCACGGACGTTGTCGTACGTTGCTCACGGACGACAACGACGAGTTGAACTGTCTACTCGATGAATCCTACGATAAAATCATGAATAGCATATCCAATTTTACCCGTGACGGGAGCGGATGGTCGGTGGATGCTGTACTGAAGCTGGAACTAGTTGTTGGACGGTACCAGCCTCTAGCAGCATCCTCCTACCTTCCAACCCCGCGAAAACTTGCACTCACCAAGGCAGTAGTCAACATCAATAACCCCCAAGATGAAATGTGTTTTCTATGGTCCGTACTAGCTCACATACACCCTCAACAAAAGCATAAAGACCGTGTTTCAAAATACGCCCCCTTCATAAACACTTTAAATATGACCGGTATCGAGTACCCTGTTTCTATAAATTCACTTTCTAAATTTGAAACACAAAATCCCAACATTTCTATAAACGTTTTCGGCTATGATATAGACGACAATATCAGAAACGAATCAAAAAATGAGGTTTATCCGTTAAGAATTACCCCCAATAAGGACAGATTACATCACGTTAATCTTTTACTTCTGTCCGATACAAATAGCCGAAAACACTACTGTCTTATCAGTAGCATTAATAAATTGTTATCATCCCTTACAAAACACGGACATAAATCATTTTACTGCGACTACTGCCTGCATCGTTTCTCCACAGAACATGGTCTGTCCGATCATCTCCCCTACTGCACACCTCACGGCGAGCAGAAAACCAAAATGCCTACAGAGGAGGAGAAGTTTATGTCATTTAAAAATTACGCGCACTGTCTTAAAGTACCCTTTACCGTCTACGCCGACTTCGAGTCTCTCATCACTCCGCTTCAATCGTGTTCACCTGGTAACAACGTCCCAACGACAGTGCACGAGTTAGGCGAATTCTACTCAGTTGATAGCAACGGTGCCCGTCAGAAAATAACTTCTCCTCCTGTATCGTCCACATCATACGAAGCGATGCATATTCCGTCAGGTTTCTCCTATGCTATCGTGGATCATACACACAGACTCTGGAGAGAGGCTAAAGTTTATCGAGGTGAAAACGTCGTAGACACTTTCTTCTCGTGGTTGATGAAAGACGCCGAGGATATGATGAAGGTAGTACGACATAACGTGCAAATAATTATGTCCGATGATGACAATGTTGCGTTCACTAACGCCACCGTTTGTCATTTGTGTGAGCGCCCTTTGACAGACGATGACAAGGTACGCAATCATTGTCATCTTACGGGGAAATTCTTGGGAGCAGCCCACAATAGCTGTAATCTAAGCTACAAGATGCCTCGTCATATCCCCGTCTTCTTTCACAACCTTCGTGGCTATGACTGTCACCATTTAATGCTGGGTTTAGGAAAATATAAGGACCAACACGTATCCTGCATTGCAACATCCAGTGAGCGTTACGTGTCGTTCTCCCTGGGCCCCTTGCGTTTCGTAGACTCCTTTCAATTTCTTAATCGCTCTCTGGACACACTCGTTACCAATCTGTCCACGTCCGGGAGCCAATTTCCTTTGCTCAGAGAGGAAATGCTTAGACGGGGTTTCGACGAACAGACCAATCTGCTCGTACGCAAGGGAGTATACCCTTACGAGTACGCTGACAGCATTGATCGGTTCAACGAAACAAGTCTACCCGCTCGTGAACACTTTGATAACCGGTTGTTGGAATCGGCTATTTCGGACGCAGATTACGAGCACGCACAAAACGTGTGGAGTGCATTCAATCTGCGTACGTTTGGCGATTACCACGATTTGTATTTGTTGACAGACGTAATGCTGCTGGCCGATGTCTTTGAAAGTTTCCGAGACATGGCCTTACGCGATTACTGCTTGGACCCGTGTCATTTTTACTCGCTTCCCGGACTCGCTTGGAACGCGATGCTAAAAACGACAGGGGTCGAATTAGAGCTGTTAACAGAGATAAATCTGCATCTGTTCCTTGAGTCTGGGATCCGCGGAGGCTGCGCGATGATATCCAACCGTCACGCAGTCGCTAACAATCCTCTGATTCCAGATCAGTACGATGTATCGAAACCGACCTCCTTCATTCTGTATACAGACTGTAATAATTTATACGGTGCAGCCATGTCGCAACCACTCCCTTACGCAGACTTCCGATGGCTCGATCGTAACGAAATCGAGTCCTTGGACGTACGTAATATGAGTGATGATTCCGACATCGGGTACATCCTCGAAGTTGACCTACACTATCCCGATACCTTACACGACCTGCATTCCGACTACCCACTTGCACCTGTGCGCCAGCGCGTAACACCCGATATCCTTTCTCCCTTTTCCAAACGTTTTGCACGAGAGTATATACAGATCATCGTATAACGAATCAGGGTCATCCGTAGAGAAGTTGTTAACAACTTTGGAGGACAAACAAAATTACGTTCTCCATTATCGAAATTTGAAATTGTATTTAAGTCTTGGCTTAGAGCTGAAAGCGACTCATAGGGTGTTGTGTTTTAAGCAAAGCGCTTGGTTGAAACCGTTTATCGATTTCAACACCCGCAAGAGGCAAACAGCCGTCAACAGCTTTGAAAAAGACCTTTTCAAACTGATGAACAACGCCGTATACGGTAAGTCGCTGGAGAACGTACGGAAACATATAGACTTTGAACTAGTCTCGAATGAACGACGGCTTCAAAAACTAGTTTCCACACCTAGACTAAAACGTATGATTCGTTATACGAACGATCTGGTGGGGCTCTCACTCCGTAAAAAATCCATTGTTCTTTCCCGTCCCGTGTATGTCGGCTTCACGGTGCTTGACGTTAGCAAAACGATAATGTACGACTTTCATTATCGTTATGCTGTCGCCAAGTACGGTTGCAACGTTAAATTATTAATGACAGATACAGACAGTCTGATGTATAGCATTCAAACATCAGACTTGTATGCAGACATGAAGAAGGACCTACACGTTTTTGACACATCGGATTACCCTACGTCTCATCCTTGTTATAGCCTTAAGAACAAAAAGGTTGTCGGCCTGTTCAAGGATGAAACGTGTGGTCGTCCTATTAGAGAATTCGTGGGTCTCCGTGCGAAATGTTATTCGTTCCTTGTGGCCCACGAAGATCCCACCCAAGAGTGTCAAAAACGTGTATGTAAAGGTGTGCCTCGAGTTGCGATTAAGAGGAGTCTGCGACACGATATGTATCGCAAGTGTCTCACTGATCATTGTCAGTTTTCTACCAGTGCGCTTTGTTTACGTAGCGATCATCATACGCTGTACACGATGCGTGTAAATAAGCAAGCGTTGTCACCGTATGATGATAAGCGTTATATATTAGACAATGGTCATGATACGCTTGCATACGGTCATTATCGGATACGACAACGCATCAACATGGAGAACGACGACACCTCCCCACCTACTAAAAAAATTCGTCTCCATGTATAGTAACCCCCCTCAACACTTGTTTCTTTCGTCAGTTGATGTCTCTCGGTGCTTCAGTCCAGACGTCTGTAAACGTAAGTTCACATATTAATATCGCAACGATATTTGTATGTTTAAACATAATATATATATACATATATAGAGTTTGTAATGTGTGTGGTTTCTTTGTCTTACAGTATTATGGATAACACTGCAGTTATAATTGACTTCCAGTGCTTTTTCGACGACAACGGAAAATATATTGTGAAGGAACTGTCAATCATGGACGTTCTGAGATTTGCTGGTAGACATTGGATTTTGACTCCGCCTGCTACATCCGTTACGAATCCAAAATACGTTAGGACAAACCACTGGTTAACGTCAAATTATCATAGACTTAGATGGAGCGAAGGAGAGACACCATACGACAATCTTGTTTCATTGTTAACATCACATACACGTATATATAAATATGTGTTTGTGAAGGGTTTTGAGAAAAAAACGTTTTTCACGCATATCAAACCCAAAGAACTACATTTAGTGTATCGAGGGACGAGGAATCAAACAATACAATACAGGTGGAGATTGTGTCGTAAGTAGCAATCGTGTTAACAAACAATTTATTGATGTGTGTGTGTGTGTGTGTGTGTGTGTGTGTGTGTGTGTGTGTGTGTGTGTGTGTGTGTGTGTGTGTGTGTGTGTGTGTGTGTAGTTTCAACTCTCTGTACTTAACACTTTAATAATTGAATTTGTATGTACATGATAAATGTATCATTGATTCTACAAGTTTCGTTGAATAATAGTTGGTTCGATTAGAAATTATTTGAAAGTACATTAACTTATGCGATAAATGTATCATTGATTCTAAGTAGTATTTACAAATTTCCAGTGAATAATATTTGGTTTGGTTTCATTAGAAATTATTTGAAAGTACATTAACTTATGAAAAATGACATATACTTGAAAAAGTTTACTTACTTAACGCATTTGATTCTTTCCACTAACTGTGTGTGTGTGTGCATGTGATAATTGAATATTATCGTATCAGTGATTCTAATATCGACTGTATTGTTATGTTACAGATAAACTTCCTTGTGAACTGTATCTACAGCCGTGAAATTATTATTTAAAAATCTTACAATGTCAAAAATTATTATTAATATTGTATTTATTTTATATAACAATGTTTGTTTGTGATATATATATATTCAATCAATGTAAAATGTATTTTTGAATAATTGTATTATAACGGTTTGTAAACTATATTTTAAGTTTGTGTACAGTGCTGTAAATATATATATTTAATCATTTAAAACAATATTATTATTAATATTTTATATAACAATGTTTGTTTGCGATATATATATTTAATCAATGTAAAATGTATTTTTTGAATAATTGTATTATAGCGGTTTGTAAACTATATTTTAAGTTTGTGTACAGTGTTGTAAATATATATTTAATTATTTAAAACAAATTATGGTTTATTTTAATTTATTTCGTTATAAACCTTCGAATATGCACGCAATTATTTGTATAGTAATCAGAAATGTGTGAGAGAGACATTTCAATAATTTGCAGGTTGTATCTTACAATTACGAAAATTATTGTACAATGTGTGAACACAAAACTTTTGAAAATACCTTATTTCAAGGAGATTTTTTTTTATGCGTAACACTTTACCACACACACACAGACTTGGCAGTATATTAATTTCTAAATCGTGGTCAATGACTGTCATGTGTCAAAAAAAGGACGCAAGGTGGTAGGTGATAAATATATTTCCTGGTGATTACATTTTAGTATCGCTACTTACAATAATCCATAAGTAGCACGACGCTTATGTAAAACTGATGACATAAAGAGAGAGAGAGAGAGAGGGAGAGAGATAGTTATTTACATTCAAGAGAGAATTGACTCATCACTCGCCCTGATATGCAAATCAACTTCATTAAAAATAAAAAAAAAATATGTCAATGGCCGAAAAATGCTGACCTGTGTTGTCGATATTACTTACAAACCATGCAATTTTGTTTCCAGAAGTTCAATTTTGTTGTTTTTTGCAAACGTATTGTCTCTTATCTTGAGTGTCATGAGATTTTATGACACAAAGTAACACCAGCGTCTGAGGAGGGACACTAGACATATAATGTCCTTGGCCTTGTTCATATTGTTCTTGCTCTTACCGTTCGAATCACACTAGCACGACGCTTATGTAAAACCGATGACATAAAGAGAGAGAGAGAGGGAGGGAGAGAGATAGTTATTTACATTCAAAGGGAGAATTGACTCATCACCCGCCCCTGATATGCAAATCAGCTTCATTAAAAATAAAAAATAAAAAATAAAGCATGCACGACAAACATACTCTCTCGAGTCTCAGATTCTAGCGAATGCGTTGCTCATATAGTTTGAATTTCCCACCGAAGAAAAATGTTGGCAGATCTGTTCTATACACACAATAATACAGGATTGGTAACCCTGATCATATATTTTAATATACACTATAATACACATATCAAGTTTGAACCCCTGCATAGGTTGGTAAACCTGATCATATAGATTTAATATACATTATAACACACAACAAATTTGAACTCATGCAAGGTTGGTAACCCTGATCATATATTTAATATATACACTATAATGCATCAAGTCGGAACCTCCCACCCACCACCCACCTCTGATATGCAAATCAGCTTTATTTAAAAATAAAAAATATATTTGCGGATGCGGGTGGTCCATTTGGGATACTGCGGGTCCAGCTGATAGAAAGTGAAAGTGATCTAGGCTCGCGAAAGGCGGCATATATTCGCGGATATGCAAATCAATTTAATTAAAAAAATAAAAATATCAAATTAAAAAAATTTATTCGCGGAAATTCGCGGGTCCAGTAGAAAGTGAAAGTGATTTAGGGTCGCGAAAGACGGCATATATTCGCGGATATGCAAATCAATTTAATTAAAAAAATAAAAATATCAAATTAAAAAAAATAAATAAAAAAATGTATTCGCGGAAATTCGCTGTCCAGTAGAAAGTGAAAGTGATTTAGGCTCGCGAAAGACGGCATATATTTGAACTTGACGCGTGAAAGGCGCCATGCAATTTGATTGGTCGATGCTGCTGGTCCAGCGGTGGTGGTGGGGGAATAACGGTACTTGGGTCAGGATCGGCATTTTCCCCCTAGATGTAATTTTGTAATCTAATAACTGATAAGTAAATTATAATGGGCACAGAAAGCGCTTCATTTTATTTTCAGTTTTGAAGGATCAGGCAATTTGAACAGAATAATTTTCAAACAAATAATTTTAGAAAAAGTGTAGGCATTATGATTTTTTAGGACTGGAAATATCAATTTTTTTAAAATTTAAAATCAACGTTTCGTCTACACAACAGACGTCTTAAGGTAAAAACAAAACTAAAACATCACAAATAAAAGATAAATAATACTCTGTCCCACAACCGACAGAGAGTCCAAAACACACAAAAAGATTTACATAATATATAGGTAACAAACAAAAGTAAATAAATAAAACTTACCAGTCATGAAATCTATAAGTCCCATTCCCCAACACAGACACACACACTGAACACACAACACAGGATGCACAAACACACATGAACATGGACACAGTTTGCGGGTGACCTTGAGTGAAATGTTCGTCTTACTAGTAGGCCTAATATTATGTGTACTACAATATAGGCCTAATAGGCAATATTATAGTCATTTAAAATGTCTTAAATATATTACACTCAAGCTCCTTCGTCTATGATCCGTTCTTTTAAGACTGACATTAGTTTAAGTGACAAGCTCTATTGTACACAATTCATAATTAACCAGTAACGGTACCTTCTGTTGGTACTTTGTCCAACAGCACTTTCAAACTTCACCTTGGTCATACACTACCTCCAACCCTCCCTCGCCAAACATACTGTTACGACATCACAGAACAATCTACGTGTTTATCGATCGATCCATTGGAAGGCGGCTGAATGTTGTGGCGTACGTGATTTCAATATGCGCTTACGAGACTTTTCTAGACACCGCCAGCCTCGCTGACTGTGTCAAGGCCGCAATTAATTACGTCGTAGTGTAAAGATAACGCGTAGTTGTGGAATGTTCTCGTCTGTGAGCGGGGTATAAATACTCGGCGTCAGCGGCTTTAGTTCAGTTATCATCGGCGATATTACTCTGTGCGTTCATGTGGTTATTAGTGCGGTTCGTAATATTGTGGCGAAGTGTTGTGTTTTTATAATTGCGCAGGACAATTGTAGTACTATTGTGTTTTATATTAGTCAACATTTTTTATTGCGTGTGAACAATTTTTATTTGATTTGTTGTAAGAGACTGTTTAACTACGAACTGTTTAATTGTGATAATCAAAGCTGGTGAATAGTGTCTTAATTGGTGTTTTATATTTGGTTTCTTCTGTACCTACGACGATCAGGAGATCGTCGTAACAATACATTTCAAACCTGTAAGTTAATTTATTAAATTAAATTATCAATAAAATGGTCTACTAAGTGCCGAGCAGTGTAATTAAAATATATGTTGAACTTACCTTAATATAATTGTGAGCTTTTCTTCAGGACTTATACAATCTGTAAAAATTAGAGTGTTTTGTAAGATCACACTTTATGGCTTCGAGAATGTAGTCAAAAGTTTCATCCGCATCCTGTGGTAATCTTTATATTTATCTGGATAATTTCTCATTGGCCAACCAGTTTTGAATTCACTGTCACTTCTGTCTTTGTTGAAATCGTGAATCCACTTTCTTGTGTTATACTGCTTCAAGAAGTAATTATAGCCCAGCAGGAGAAAAAATTCCAAATCTTCCTCCAAGTCACTCATGACGTACGAAAGAGAACTTCGTTGAATCACTGACAAGTGGTGGCAGCAAACTGCCGGGAAACGTCCGTCATCAATGTAGGCGCAGTTGGCGGGAGAAATCTGGCCAGGCACCCGGATCGGTAGACTTCTGCGTCCAATGTAGGTCTAGCCTAACACAGACTGTTTACTGGTCGCAACGTTGTGTGATATTCTAACAGTGGTAATAGTCTGACTCTAACCCTTCTGATATATTAAAAGCCAAAAACTGCTGTTTGTTTATTTGCGGAAAGGGGGTTACAACCATCCTAGACGAGTGCAAAAACATATTATCGTAGATATACGCCTTCAATTCCTTTCAAAACAGAGAAAAACAATGAGAGAAATGGAGACAGAGAGAAAAAGGTCTCAGATATCCACGTATAGTTTAACGATTCATAAAGTCTTAGTGGGTCGAGGGGTATGGGGGGATTGGGGATGTTAGAGGGTTAATATCACCAGAGTGAGTGGCGAGCATAGGAGGAACGGTGTTCTCTCTCTCTCTCTCTCTCTCTCTCTCTCTCTCTCTCTCTCTCTCTCTCTCTCTCTCTCTCTCTCTCTCTCTCTCTGCTGGGAATTAGAATCACGTTCGATGAGAACTACACAAATAATATCACTCCTCTGTCGTCCGTCCCACTTTAGCAGAGTCATTTGTCTATTTTGTAATTGTAAATTTATATACTATATTTTTAAAACGATTTTTACTAAACGCGCTTCTGTTCTTATATTGACCTGGTAAAATACAAAGGTAAACCAACTTTGAAAATTAAAACAAGATCAAACGACAGTGTCAAACTGTGTATGAATAAATTTTAGAACGTTTGCACGTCTCTATAGTTCCTGAATAGAGTATATGAGTATCTCATTTTATCATAAAATGTTAAAAAAAATAGGTATCACATGACACCGGTTATAAAAAATACATTATTTTTATATTTTACACCCAAATTATTCCTTAATTACTACATAATTAGACTTAATCTAATTTACATTTTGTTTTTTCTGGTAAAATTATTAGCAATTGGGTACCACTCATGACCTGTATTTGTAACTTAATAATTAGTTTTGGTGAATTTAATTTTACAAAACAGAATATTTTAGAACTATGGATGGCTGATTGATATGACATTTTGGGAAATTATTAATTGAACTTATTTATTCCTTGCTTTCTAGTAATATTAACTCCTTTAAAACAAAACAAAACTCTTAACTAAAATCATGTCTTAATGACTACAACTTCTCCTAATGCTAAATAACAACACACCTTTTAACACTTGTCTGTGTGATTAACAAATAACAATATTACATCTGGGTTTACAGTCCATTTTGGACCTGTCTTTATTTGTCTTTGACCTTCATCCTTATTATATTGTCTATGGGATGGTTATTGATTAATTTCAATGTTCTTCACTTTAACACTGTGGTATTTTTATAATTTACCTTGAATCACTTTACCTCTTATTTTAAATTACATTTGGTAAATTAGTTACTATACATTTATTACATTTTTTATTTATTCCAAAGTTGTACTGTACTCTCTGTTGTATTATTATTATTTTTATTTATTAGGTATGTATTTTCTTTATGTAATGGGAAGGAACGTCACGTTACAATATTTAAAATCATTTACTTGAATTCGGTTCGTTAACTTCTAAAAAAAATATCGCCCATCCTCAAACTGTTTTCACTATTTATAGATATTTTTGTTATTAATTAATATAATGGTATTTTCGAGTCACTTTATCTATAAAAATTAGGTACTTAATTCTTATCTGAACTACGCAGATATTCATCCCTCCTCCTCAACCGATCCCCACCATTAATGATAATTACACTTTCATAGAGTAATAGTTTTGTCATATGTAATTTCTAAGGTATCTTATTCTTCAAAATTAAATATTCGTGCTTCACTTGATTTCAGCATAGCAATTTTCAAAAAATCAGTCCCCCCCTTCAACTACCCACTCCATTTATAATTATCGCATTTACCATTTTACAGTGGATTAATATGACTTAATTTTTGGGGCACTTATTTATTAAAATTATGTACTTTACTCTTGTTAAAACATAAAACAATGCAGGTAAACTACCCCTCCCTCCCGAACAACCTGGTTGTCTAGCAACAAAATTAATTTATTTTTAAGAATTACCATTGTTTGAAAAAGTTTAAATAATTGTTTAAGTATTTTACTCTTGTTAAACGTAAAACGTTGCAGGTAAATTACCTCTCCCCCTTAACCGATCTTCACCAAAATCAACAGGCCTTGCGTTCTCTACAACTCTGGCACATGTGCTAAAAATTATTTGATTCTGTTTGAATCTGCGGCAGTTATCGTTTGCCATAGAAAAATTCTACACTCAGACACACGCACAGACACTTTTCGGAAAAAGAATTTTTTTCATGTTTTGAGGGTAGTACAATCAGAATCAGCCCTTATCTCGAACACGATTTTTTTGCAGTCACCATACTTCTATTTCCTTACGAAACATGGAAGTAAAAATGGAGGGAAGACCCAGACACTGAGACAGATAAATTAATAAATTTGTTACGGGAGAACTAAGATACGATTTTTTGAACAGGGTTTACACATGAAGGAACAAGAAGCTGCGTGCAAGTTTCGGAGTATTAACAGAATAGTTTTGTGTCTTTGTTTAACCAACTGAGAGAAGTTGCTTTCGAATAATTTTAATTTTACCTTTATTTATTATTCCGAAATTCTTTTAATTATTCAAAGATAGTTTGCCCTTTACAAAATCTGTTGTTTATGAATAGGCGTCGATAACTTTACTTCAAATAAGAAATTCAAGTTGTTTCCAATGGACATGTTGTAAGGCTATCATATAATATACATCACTACATTTGTTTTTATTATTTAACTTCATTACAACTAGATACAAACTATTTAGCAATTTTATTCTAATACATAAGTTAACAGTGTGTAGGATAAGCTCCTACTGGAGCATTCCTCAGTACAGTTACACCATAGCGAGTAGAAGAGAGTCCTCTGCTACACCATCTAGTCTCTACTACTCGCTAAGAGAGTCTCTTCTACACCATACTAGTCTCTTCTACACCATACTAGTCTCTTCTACTCGCTATGGTTACACTTTGTTCATGTGCTGACAATTACTATACATATTTAGTTCACTAGTTCGAATCATTTTTGCCTTTGCAATCGCCGAACGAGTCCAGCATTATCAAGCAGTTGTAGCGCTCCAGTGTTTACGTGTTCATGAAGTCTTCTTTCATATTTATCCGCAACCCGTTTAATCTCATCAGCAACTGTAGGCATCTTCAGGTCCCGATGGATGTCATCATTTCTTACGTACCATGGTGCATACTGCGTAGAATTTTATTTTGAGAAGTCTGGATTATTTTAATATTAGATTTCTTAGTACAACCACAAAGCTGTACGCAATACACCCAAACGGGTTTCCAAGTTAATAACTAAATTTACCTTATTTTGTCCGCCTTGTGATTTCTTATAATTTTTCTATTACGCGTTTCAGAGCTTATGCTCCATCATCAGATATATATTAAAATAAAACTATCACTGTTACCGAGGTCGTCACATGATATAAAATGTCAAAAATTTTTGCATACAAACAGCGCGCGGAACTAGGGTGCGCACCCGTTCACGATCAATTTGCCACTGACACTGGTTTCCAAGACTTGTTTGTATAACAACAGCTTATTATGCAGCTATAGCTGATAGTGTGTTCCAAGCAGCCACCACATTTTCTTCAATCTTAACCCAAGTTCTTCCCGTTTCTTCTTAACATGCTCTTTCCATCTAAGTTTGGCATCCATAGTCATGCCCAAGTACTTTACTGAGCTTGTAAGTGGAATTCGTTCCTGATCGATTACGATTGGTAAATAATCTGTTTTCCGATTGGTGGAATTGATATGAGTAGACATGGTTTCGTTCAGCTTGATGCCAAATTGTTTTGTTCATCTAGTGATGTACTCAATTGTTGATTGTAGAGCGTCTGTTGCTGCTCCTATACTACCAGCAGTAGCTAGTATAGCAGTGTCATCAGGGGATGTAGCTGTTGTCACCCCATCACATTTAGGAGTATCTCCTGTATACAACAATTACAGAACAGGTACAAAGATACTCCCTTGTTGTACACCAGGTGAAATATCCTTTGAATTAGAATAATCATCACCACACTTGACTCTATCGCTATCATTAAAAAAGACGGAACGCTTGCGCAGGTAATTAAGGCATCGGTGGTTCAGTGGTAGAATGCTCGCCTGCCACGCGGGCGGCCCGGGTTCGATTCCCGGCCGATGCAACAATTGTTTTGTAAAATCTTGCCGCCTAGAACATCGTATTCCATAGAGTAACAAGATTTGACATTTACAACCACGTGACCAAGTTCTACGTTTTCAGGCATTTTGAGCTTAATCGAGCTTGTTCGTCTTCGTTAAGTTATTTTAAAGTTCAAATTTATATGCGGCCGTAATGAGTTGATTTTAACTTTGTTTTTAAGTCAACATTTTGAAGATTATCTGGTTTGCACAAAACTATGACAGGGTTGCCAATAGAATGTAGGCGATTTAACGTTTTCAATTAAATGTAACATCTGGTTATGACGGTCTCACTGATCGTCGTATGGTACAGTGGAAACAAAATACAAGACACCAATGAAATCTCTAATAACCAACTTTAATTATAAAAATTAATAATTCGTAATCAACTCGGACAATAATTCCAGTTAGATTTGTCCCCACGCAATAATAATGTCAAATAATAGAGTTCCTCAAAGTTATTAACACAATAACACTTCACACAATACTTCGACAGACACTCGATCCGCGCTAAGGAAAATCGCTCACGTAACTGACCTGACAACTCCAGACGCTCTTGCTTTTATAGGTCGCGCAAAGGACCAGTATAGCTTTCCCTCCTTACTGCACGCACGCTTAATGCGTATCTCAAGTGTTGTTGAACACACTAGAGTCTACTTGTGAGCAGCCTTGACTGAGGCAACACCTGTCACACTTGACGGGGGGGTGAGTGGGGGGGTGGAGATTGTTCTGGGCTGTTCGATAGGCTTCTTCTCGTTACAATATAAATTACACAACGTTTTCATTCTTGAATTTTGTGTCTGTACTCAAAAAACAAGAAGGAAATTTTTCAGAAAAAAAACTGCTGGAATGCTGAATCGTGTCCCCGGAAAACGTGAAAAGCTTTATAAAGAGTTTCATTTGGAACAGATGCATATATACGGCTTCCTGGAAACCTAGACTTTGAGGAAAGTGGAGAGGATCTGCCTTGAAGCTTTTGAGACGTGGTGCTGGAGGAGGGTCTCAAGAATACCGTGGACGGTAAAGGTATGTATCTATAGGGTGTTCCAAAGCGGATGGCACCTAAGTGATTAGAAGACCCTTATTCTCCCACGCGCATTCACAACCGGCCTGGCCTGACCAGGCACAACCTGGGCGGTTCAATTCAAAACGATAAAATTTTAAATTTAGCTTATAACCCAAATTAAACTATAATTTTTGTAATCTCCGTGAAATTGTGAGAAAAATGAGTCCAAACAACACACTGCGATAAATATGAGTATTTCAGTGATTTATAAAGCAAACTGAGAATTGAAGTACTTAATAAAGATTTTATTATAAAGTAATAAGTATGTTGGTGACATCTTGGTGATTATAAACGTAAGTCGAGTTATATGATTAGAAACATAAGGTGATTCAAATTGTGCGAGGTTGTCAACGAAAATAAAATAACATTTGCAAAACACTAATTTCTAAAGCCAAATGAATATTAAAATGAATTCGTTATATATCTAAAATATATGACAACCACTTCGTGTTTTGTGCCGTTTTCTTTAAAATTTTATGGAGATTACAAATATGGTAAGCTTGTTTGTTAAAAAATTCATATTATAAAATTTGCAGTTACACGGTGGACGCCCAAGTAGATGATTCATACCCCAGGCCTGCAGGCCAGCTGTGTGTGTGTGTGTGCGTGCGTGCGTGCGTGCGTGCGTGCGTGCGTGTGTGTGTGTGTGTGTGTGTGTGTGTGTGTGTGTGTGTGTGTGTGTGTGTGTGTGTGTGTGTGTGTGTGTGTGTGTGTGTGTGTGTGTGTGTGTGTGTGTGTGTGTGTGTGTGTGTGTGTGTGTGTGTGTGTGTGTGTGTGTGTGTGTGTGTGTGTGTGTGTGTGTGTGTGTGTGTGTGTGTGTGTGTGTGTGTGTGTGTGTGTGTGTGTGTGTGTGTGTAAGGATCTCCTAATCCTTCAGGTGCCATGCGACTTGGAACGCCGTATAATGATGAGGTTCTGAAGAGAGTGGATGAAAAAAGGATGTTGATCCGACCCATTGTGGAAAGGAGAAGTAATATCACCTGCTACGCCATTCAAACTGGTTCACCACCCTGATCGAGTGGTGTTTGGATAAGGGAGGCCCAGGCAGGAGTTCTTCTTCTTCTTCTTCTTCTTCTTCTTCAGACCAATGTGAGCCCTGGCTTCAAACATCTATCTTCTCCAAAGTCTCCCCCTGTTCATTGCCTTATCAGTGTAACCCCTCACATCTATTCTTCTGAGATCTTATAGCACATCATCTTATTCTAGGTCGGCCTCTCTATCCGCTTTTATAGACTTGCGCCCTCAGGATTTTCTATGGCATACGCTGATCATTCATCCCCTCTAGGTGACCTAACCATTGTATTCGTTGATCCTTTATGAATCTTATAATGTCTTCGAGCTTCAGTAGCTCATCTGTCTCCTGGTTATTTCTTATTCTACATTCTTCATCTTGTTATTTGAATTAGCAGTCTCTGTAATTAAAAGGCCGGACAAGGCCTTTCAGTGTTTCCACCATTATCAAGTTCTAAACCACGACAAAAAATATCCCGCTGGAACCCGTATATATACGATTTCCATACGAACCCGTTTTGTTTACGAACTGACCAGCCGTGAAGGCGGATTCACGAGTATATATAGGCCTACGGGTTCTAACGGGATATTTTTGTCATGGTTTAGTACTTGAAAATGGTGGAAACACTGAAAGGCCTCGTCCGGAACGTGACAAGTTGCAGTTCAGCAAGTAAACATGACAACGTTGGTATTCTCCTTTCGTCATCTTCTTTAACCGAGCCATAAGCACGTCTTATGATCTTTATTTCAAACCTTCAGGCAAGAGTACATGGATGAGGTAAAAGAAAAAAGAATGGGATATGTGGTGATTAAGGGGCTGTCGGAAGGGGATATATTGTAAATCCACCAACCTCTGGGTTGAGCAACAGAGGAGAGAGAGAGAGAGAGAGAGAGAGAGAGAGAGAAACTCAAAAACCACTGTAAACATAAACAATACCAATAAAAAATGAAAAAGCAGCCCAATGTCGTCAATTGTTTTCACCGCTGGTTTTAGTCTCATGACAACGTTGAGAATCAATGAGAGACGTGTGGAGCAGTGGAAGTGAAAATAGGTTTACTGAGTACGATTGATTGATACGAACGGACTAAAATAAATTATGTGAGAATGAAAGAAAGCTATGTTTATAGGCGAGAAGGCGTGAGCGCGCGCGCGGGAGAGAGAGAATAAAAAGGAGAAGAATTTCAATTTTGGAGGAGATAGAGTGAGAGAGAGAGAGAGAGAGAGAGAGAGAGAGAGAGAGAGAGAGAGAGAGATGCAGACCGACAGAGAGAGTAGAACAAGTTAGTAAATGTCAGGCAGGAGTTATTGCTAAACATCTTGAACCAGCTTGCTGATTTGATGTAGCCTCGAACGTAATGTGAATCGATACAAAGAACAAATAAAGTACATCCACGCACACGCGCTCTCTCTCTTAATATGTGCATACTACTGTCTGGCCGCGACTGGATGATCGAAGCTGCTCTCCCCCACCACGCGGCCGCTTGTAAGCGAGTTAGGGTAAAATATGTGTACTAGCCGTTTTGTTTACCCCCACTTAGCCTACCGTAGTACCCGGCCTAGCTTCTCCCACCTTTCACAGTGCTCTATCATCGAATCGTGGGCAGACAGTAAATTGCTACGTGCGAGCGGAGACGCATAATTTCAGAATGCCGCGACAATCTCTGAAAGAGGATTAAGAAATGTAGTTGAACGAGCGAAGTGAGTTCTCTGTTTTAACTCAACTGTCTGGCATATGACTGTCTTGTCTACCTAAATATCTATCTATCTGTATGTCTATTTATCTGCTTAGTATATCTATCACGACAACTTTTGAACGTGTTAACATGGCATGCGTGTCCATAGTTTTACCTTACAGAATCGTCGTGTTTTTGAGGTTGATACATCCCAGAAATTGGGGGGGGGGGGCAGAAGGCAAAAATGTAAAGGGGTCAACATTATGAAAAATTACTAAAGCCCATGGTATCAAATTAAAGGAATTTTTCGTAGGCTTTCACGGCCGGAGGCAGTGTTATTAAAATCTATTCCCGGGCTGTTTGGCCGTGGTCCGTTGTTTCTTTCTGAAACAGACGTTTCGGCAGTACCATCGACGTGTACCAGTCCACGTTAGTGCAGCTCGATATATTACACTGATGATGGAGTCGATGTTTTAGAAACGTCTATTTTAGGAAGAGAGAATGGACCACATCCAAACAACCCGGGAATGGATCTTAATAATAAAGGCATTTTTAATCACGATCTGAGCGTAGTGTTCGTTTTTGAAAATTTAAAAATTTTTTGATAGCAGCAACCCTCAAAAAGTGGGTTAAAAAGCTTTGATAAAATTACAAAAATTTATGTGGGAAATTACAAATTAAAGAGAATTTTTAACTAACATCTGAGTGTAGTGTTAAGTTTAGGAAATTTTAAAATTTTGGAACCCCGGCACAAAAAAGAGATCTTCAGAATAAAAGAATTGTAATATACTTCGTAGGCTTACACGGCCGGAGTCAAGGTTGTTAAAATTCGTTCCCGGGCTGTTTGGCCGTGGTCCATTGTTTCTAACTAAAACAGACGTTTCGACAGTACCATCATCAGTGTAAAATTCGAGCTGTACTAACGTAGGGTGGTACACGTTAGAGACCACTAACGTACCATCTTACGTTAGTGGGTAGATTCTCTAACGTATACCATCCTACGTTAGTACAGCTCGAATTTTACACTGAAGATGGCAGTCGATGTACTGTCGAAACGTCTGTTTTAGTTAGAAACAATGGACCACGGCCAAACAGCCGAGGAATGAATTTTAACAACATAAAAAAAATTGTATTTTAAATCCGAATGTTTTGAATTTTTAATGTATATTGTATAGTTGTGTGCTCTAGAATTGTTGTATTACTAAAGACATAGTAGTGTAATCTGGGCTTTCGTAATTTTTTCGAGGCCGAAGAAAAGATAGTCATTCCGTACAGAATAGGGAATGAAACGTTTACACATAAAATCGGCAAAGTACTTCTGGGACAATATTCGGAAGGCGTGTGATAAGGCAGCTGTGGTTTCTGCTTTTTTAGTAGACTGATGGCTAATATTGGCAAGACAAAATACATGGTCACAGGGCAGGAAGCTATGAAAGGAGAGCACGTCCAAATTGGCATCTATTCCTTCGAAAATATCAACAACTTTGTTTTTGTAGGATGCCAAGTTAACTCTGATGGGGAAACGAGAGAAGAAATAAAGCGAAGAATCACTTCAGGTAATATGTGCTTCTTTGGTGTCAGACCCCTGTTCCAGAGCAGAACAACTGCCAGGAGCATCAAGCTGCTTCTGTATAAAACACTGATCCGCCCAGTTCTCACCTATGGTTCTGAGACCTGGACCGTTTCTAGAAAGTCTCAGTCAAGCCTGCTGGTTCATGAACGCAAAATCCTCCGCAGTGTTTTTGGTCCGATATGTGTGGGAGGTGAATGGAAGAAAATGACTAGCCAAGAAATGACCACTCTTCTGAACGAACCAGGTATTGTGAAAGTTATAAAACTTGGTAAACTCAGGTGGGCTAGAAATGTGATCAGAATGGGGGAGAATGAAATACCCAGAAAAGCACTCACAGAACAGACCTATGGCACCAGGAGAGTTGATAGACCCAAAGTACATTGAGAAGACAGTGTGAATTATGATGCGCGCCATATCCTTGGGTCCCGGAACTGGAGAGCAGCTGCACTTGACCGGGACAACTGGCGGAGGTTGTTAAGGGAGGCCTTGACTCAGTAATGGCTTGTCGCGTCGCTGTAAGTAAGATGGCAAATATTGGCGGACGTTTCCCGAGCAGTAGAAGGCTGCTGATGCTATAGGTGCAGATATTCTAATCTGTTATACGATGCGGAAGTACCGTACGCGCATAACTTCTGTCCAGCGGCGAGGAGCATTGAGTATCGAGAGCTCTTATAGAACCGTGTCAGAGCTGGCAGTTCTGATGGTGGCCAGCGTAATCTCCAAAGACCTCTTGGGACAGCAGGGCAAATTTATCTACAAGCACAGTTGAGATCTTGGCAGAGTAGCTGAACGACGACACCAGAGGTCGCTGAACGGCAAGACTTATCAGGAAATTAGGATCGTGAATGAAGTGCAACCATGGCGAGGTGATCTTTTTCCTCACGCACTTTCCATCAGGTCATGGATATTTTCGTGAGTATCTTCACCGGATAGGAAGGGTGGCATCCTCTCACTGCAGCTAATGCACATTCCTGAGAGGCAGTATTTTTTACACTTTTTTCTAGTACTTAAGTTCTGTGATTAAGCGGCTGAACCTCAGCTGAAGGACTGGAATTTTCATAATTTATTTCAGCATATGCATTCTTTGAACCCACATGAATAGGATACGCGCAAGCACACTTAAAAGTATTTAAAATTGAAAGATGAAAGTTATCTTTTTGAAATTTAAAATACCATATTTGAATTTATAGTATTGTAATAAGATTCTCTCATGTAGTGAACATGGAGGGGAAAATGAGTGCGAGAAAGAGTTGTATAAGAAATATATACAACTAGCTGTTACTCGCGGCTTCGCACGCAAATATTTGACTTTTCATAAGTTTTTTAATATAATTTTTATTGTCTATGTCTATACGGCGTTCTGTCAGCTCGTATAACAATTTTGTACTCATTAGTCAAATTCTCTCCAAAGCTGTTTTCAACACTTGTATTAAATTATTTTGTTGGTGCAACAGCCTTTGGAGATTTAAGAGAACCCATTTATAAAGCCTTTCGAGATATTTATAAAGTACCTGTTAAATCAAAAACGCTAAATTCTTTATTTTAAGTGTTATTGTGTTATAAGCATTGTATATCACATTAAACGTTATGTTTTCCTCAATCATGGCTTTTATTTATTTCAGCAGTAAACTAAAAACCAAAAACCGTTGTCACATAACCTCACAAATGAAAACAACACTCACGTATTTTTGCTTTGCATTAAGAAATAGGACAATGTACAATTAGTACACGTTTTCTTTTCCACATCGTAATATATCGATACAATCGCATATTACATAAAACATCGATAATTTACTGCAGGAACGGATAAAGGTACAGTTCCGATGCCACTAAATAGCTTTGTTTATTTACTTGTTACTATGGTAATTAATTCTGATCTCCATGGTGTTGTCGGCATGTTTATACGCGTCAACGAAAAGGCATAATTAAAATTGCCTAAATCGTACGAACGGGGTAAAATATCAAATTCCAAGTTAGACAGTGTTTTCCGCCTTGTGTCAAAGGTTACCTGTGCAAAATTTGGTGGCAATCGGTGTAACGGTGTGGATTTGTATTCAATAAATATAAATTCTCAGACTTTGAATTTTATATAGCCTATATAGATGTATATAAGAGTTTATACAAGAGCTATCAATTGTAACTTGGAACTCAATTTAAAATAAAAACTATGTCTTCTACTATTTTCTCTCCCTGACTGTTTGTCTGTCTATCTGTCTGCTCCCCCTGACTCTTACTCTCTCTCTCTCTCTCTCTCTCTCTCTCTGTCGTTCCTCCAAATATTTTCGGCTTCCCAACCACAATATTTTTGTCAGTTTCTGTGTTTAAATCTTTTAATCTTATAAATATTTTAGTTCATATAAGTTTATATTTAAGTAAGTTTGCGTGTCTGTGAGAACAATGTATTTCAACACATGCTCACGGTAGGAGACCAGAATACACGCGCGCGCGCGCACACACACAACAAAACGCATCACACCTAAAAGTATTTAAAACTGAGGGACGAATGGACACCTAATTTAATTTTTGCCAGGCTTCAAACAGCGTGTATGTGTGTGCGCGCGCGTGCGGTTTTACCCTCTCATTGTTAAATAATTGAGCAGTAGTGTTAAAACAGACGGCAGGCGCCGAGGGTAAATCAAAACGTTCCAATAGCCCGGTATCGACCACCAGTGGAGCGGTGCCGGCTTCTCATTGGCTGATGGCGATCACGTGGCCGCTTGACAAATGAGCTAGCGCTAACTCCGCTGTGAGAGAGAGACAGAGAGAGCATGAGCGAGCATTATTTCTCCAGGGGGTTCCCCGGACTACACTCACTGCCATTTATATATTTCGCTGCAGTTACACCACGACGACGACGACGACGACGACGGCGGCGGCGAGTCTGAGCGCGCGCCCCCACGGCCTACTAAATAGACAACAAACTCTTCTTCTTCTTCTTCTTCTTCTTCTTCTGTTGTTGTTGTCGTCGTTATTATTGTTTCTGACTGTACGATATGAGAGGATTTGTTTCCTTCCACCACTGCTGGTATAATTTCCTCCTCCTCCTTCTTCTTCGTCTTCTTCTTCTTCTTCTTCTTCTTCTTCTTCTTCTTCTTCTTCTTCTTCTTCTTCTTCTTCTTCTTCGCGGTTTGTTGGTTGTCGCAGTACACTTTAAGACTAACTTTGCGGCGCACTCTGCCGAGCATTTTAAGAAACTACTTTGTTCCCGTCTTCTATAAATAGGTCGCATTTATTTATATAACTCATGGGTGTTGCGTCAAGCTAATTCAGCTACAATATTGACTGTTAAGTCGCACACGTTCAGTAGATACTAGAAACTCGGTAATACACACATCAGGAATTTCGACTGTCAGTAATTACAACTAGGGGGGAACCTACGGGGAATATAAGAAATGTATACCCCCTGAAATCCGAAACAATTTAAAAAATTTTGGAGCAAAATATTTAAAACTGGTTATGTTTTTTGAAATCTAATTAATTGACTTCCAAGTTTTGTCAATTTTTAAAAAATTACTATTTAACTCAATGACAAGTTTAACTAATCTACTATAATAGGCCTTATACTCAATAATAAATATAACAGATGTTAAAAGAAATGTTGGAAAATTAAAAGAAGTCGGCTTGAAAGAGAGTGGAATATACGGAACGTTTTTCCGCTGATTACGATAAATAGGGACATATCTTTTTATACTTTAACTTAATGTTTCATGTTGATAACTTCAATCACAAAGCACATAATGTGAATAAGTTTTAATTTGTTAACATTTTATTTCATAATGGCTATGGGTTGTTGTAATATACTCTACTTGGCTCTATGAAACAAAATATTGTAAAATTAAACGTACGTGCATTTAAAATTTTTCGTGTTCTTACATGGGTTAACCCTACAACACAAACACACACATACACATACAAAATTTACTTTCATAATTATAACGTTCTTTTTAAAGTATTTATAGTCTACAGAAAGGTATTATCAGATTTTCAAGTGAAACTGTATGTTATTAATTTATTTTTATTTATTATGAAATTAGTGAATTACAGCCATTATTTACCGATTAGTTGGTAATTGTTTGGTACGATTTTCATTATAATATGAGAAAAAAATATACTCTAAGAAAACGACATGTGGCTGAAAAAAGCTCCCCCTCCCCCGAATGAAATACTATGTTCGTCCCTGATTACAACAGAATCTCAACACTTTCCGGAGTTACGTACAATAATGATTCAGACACACTCTGCCCTGTGATTATACAACAATTGTATTTTACGCTCAGCACTATTTCCCGACGAAAACAGCGTTGCTTTTTCATTTTATAAAATAAGTAGTGTTATGTCTTCGTCATAATTGTATTATACATATGTTACGACGGTCTAACTGATCGTCGTATGGTGCAATGGAAAACAAAACACAAGACACTACTGAAGTCACTAATCACCAGCTTTAATTAATCACAAATACAGTTTATATTTAACTTGTACAAAAATCCGAGAAACATTTGGCCACACGTTTGCCAGAAGTGCAAAGATACCAACAACAAAGAGTTATTTGGTGGCACACGTGCTGTGATACCAACAGCCAAAGGAGATCTGGTAAGCGCAGATTATTATGGACCCCTACCGACAGGAACGGGTGGAGTCAAATATTTATTAGTCATAGTGGATAATTTCACAAAATATGTCAAATTATTCACCCTTCGAAGAGCAACAACCACTACGACGTTGCGGAGAATAAAAACGTATTGCGAACTATTCGGACGTCCAAGGGCCATTTTGACGGACAACGGGACACAGTTCACCTCCAGGAAATGGGTCAACGGTTTAAAGGAGTTGAACATCCAACCAAAGTTTACTGCAATACGTAACCCATGTACCAATCGAGCGGATTAACCGGCAACTTGGAAACTTGTTTCGCATTTTCGTAAGTGACCAACACACTAAATGGTCCCAGTACATAAAAACAATTGAAGCGTGTCTAAACGAGGTGTACCACGAGACAATCGAAATTACCCCTCATGAAGCACACCTCGGCACGAGACCTACACGAGCATGGGAGCAATGCTTGGACAAAGGGATCATTAGCAGTGAAGGGAAACGCGAAAACAACATATTTGTGAAGATCAAGGAGAAGAGGGAGAAGCACGCGAAACGCTGCAATGAGAAAAAGAAAATAACAAAATTTACGATTGGCGACAAGGTCTTGGTGAGAGCATACCACCAATCCGACGCTACGTTGAGGAGAATTGACAAGTTCTTCGAACATTTCGCAGGACCGTATAAGATCAACCGCATCATCGGCGAGGCCACATATGAACTCGTGGAGTGCGATAGCGGAAAGATGAGAGGGAGATTTAACATACGGCAAATTAAAGCGTATCATGAGCCAGCGAAAGGAAGTATGGATAACACGAGTGGGTAGCAACGACTCCGGCGGCTAGCAGAAGACGTAAGTTAGGTAATTTGCTCGCGCGGCCAGTCCAGCTAACCAAATAATAATGTGCATTTTACCATACTGTGTTTAGTTCGTATTTCAATATTAATCGTGTTTATGATCATCATATATTCGTCACTCATTATGTTAATTAGACATGTAAACATCAATATACACATAAAGTGATTTGTTAACGTGTACCATGTGTCAGAAGGACATTATGACACTATGATACAGGACACTAAAGACATTAATAATTGTGAATAATAATAACTTGTTAACATGTAGAGATTCGAATAATTTGTTTATGTAATTAATAATTCAAAAATGGACAATTGTTTTATAACTTTAAGAGTAAGCGTTCGGGTATGCATCATGAAGTATGCTGATTCCTCAATTGTTTAGTTAATATGTATATTTCATTTATCAATGTAATCGTTTATAATATGTCACAAATTTATCATATGTATATATTTGTTTGTAGCAACTATAGTCTTGAGATAATAATAACAAGTTTAAAAAATATTTTATTGCTATATAAGTCATCGACATATGATCGATTAATCTAATTGATAGCTAATCTGCAGCTTATCTATTACGTTGTGTATAGGTAGAACGAAAGAGTGTAAACGATGACAAAACAAACTGTCAAATGGGCAGATGTATATGTCTTAATTCAATTATTTACATAAAATAATATTGTCTAGTCCGCATATAGACGGATAAAATGTAGACAATGCGTTCATTTCACTCAGATGAGCGGCAATAAATTCATAGGACCATGTAAGACGCCAAGATAGGGAATAACAATTAATTGCTCCCTGTGAGAGATATATGTCATTCAACCATGTCCATTCCAAAGCAGACGTCCACGACTGGGACAGAGCGCAGAAATTGGATCAGATGTCTCCTGAAGCCCAACATCCAATCCAATTTGGGGACAATATAGTGATCGAAATTTAAAAAAAAAATTTTTTAATTTCTCGATCAAGTGGCACGTTTCCACACTCGAGTCGACGGACACAAGCCCAGGTCGTAAATAATGATGAATTAGGGACACGTCAGACCCGACGCCAGTGCGAAGACAAGGAAAAAACGTCTGTGTACAGCACACAATAAGAATTTGAGGGCGTCGTTGACAGCTCGCAGTTTGTTACAATTTACAGCACCCAGCAATCGAAAACAAAGACTTCGTCCAGCTGCCGAGTTACGCGGAAACGAAATGGAACGCCTGCTGTGGAGGTGAGTTGTAACGAGCACAAATATGAAAGGCTTCACTCTGCTACAAAGAAGTACAGAGCAATCTCGACAAACAGATAAACAATAGAACGTAAACTCAGTGAATACTGCAAGTGCACCCTGCACAGCGTGAAAACAAACCTTTGACAGCTTACTGGAATTTACGACTAGAAAGCGTGGGATCGACGAGAGACGACTCCAGCGAAGGGTTGATAATCGGCGGAACGAACAACGAATAACTTGAACAATTAACCAGGACTCTGCAGTCTGTTAACAAAAGATAGGTCAGAACCTTGACAAAGTCTAAACAAAGGTTGACAGACAGCCGGGGAATTGCCCTAGTTTCTAAGAATCCGTACCACGTTCGTCACATGGAATACTCCGGGGATGACGACGACCAACCAGCGTTAAGCATCTTCTAAAAGAACTCGTGGAGAGAGTAAGAAGGGTTCGAACGACGAATCGGGAAACAGAGGATGAGATCTGCAGAGGAGTAGGAATTTGAAGAACCAATCACGGATCCGAAAGCGCGTAGAAATCCAGAATTTAGACTTATGGGTAAGATGTTTTAATAAAACTGTTTTGCGAAGACGCGTAGCGGCAGTCTACAAGTCTACAAGTCAATCGGTCAGAAGTTAATAAGTCAGTAAGTACGACGGTAAGACGGTTGGTTATAGTCGGAACGGTAATACATTCAGTGATAGAAACAGTTTGCGCGACCTACCGAACTTCCAACACGGTGAATTCATAAGTGAACTTAGACATACGATATAGTCTCAATTACACACAAGTCTGTTCGACAATCGTATATGTTCTGATAAACTATAGTGCGCACGGGACTTGAAACTACAACCGACGCGAACATAATAACACAAGTAATTAACATTCCAAAGTATAACAGTGAGTGACATTTCAAACACTCTTACATTACAATGAGTCGCTATGTTGAACAATTAACTGAATGATCTATACCGAACACAATTGAGTACATAGTATACACTACATCCAGATAGACGGAACAATTAATCGTGTACACGAACACGGCAAACTCTCAGAGTAATTCAGCTTAATGACGATATTAACATCTTCATATTCGAACTCCAAACACTCAACATCAGCGGGGTACAACAACACCATACACATAACAAGAGTGAAAATTCAGTGAAGTGAAGTGAAGTGAAGTGATGTGCTCGTCATAACAGAGATAAGATGCGCGACGAATCCTCCAGCAGACGTCATCTCACACCGGCGGAATATTGGATAAACACTTTCACAAGATGTAACCCCTCTTTCCTTTTATGTATTTTTAAGAGTATAAAACAACTTCTTTTATTTTAATATTTTTTTAATAATTAGGTCCCTATACGGTTGCATACACCTTGTTATTAAATATCCATTTAATATGAATTACTTTAAACACATAAAATAATGCAATTCTTACCGGGAGTCGCTTAAGTTTCAGCAAGCCATGCAGATGCAGAGAAACTACGCCGTAATTGTTCGGAGAGAGAGAGAGAGAGAGAGAGAGAGAGAGAGAGAGAGAGAGAGAGAGAGAGAGAGAGAGAGAGAGCCGATGTATTTCGTAGCGGGCGATGAACTGGACTGCCGTCATCGACAGAGCAAAGCGACCCCTTACTGCGAGTTGCGCGCGCAACCGTACACTTTGCCGTTCACTTACATAGCAGAACAAAGGTCGTTCTGAATAACCGGCGATATTTTACAATTAAATCTTCTAGAATCTTCAAAGGCCGGAAAATACCGGCACAAAGATAAGCTATTATGTCTATTAAATCTTAGTAATATATACTACTGCACTGTCTCCTCTTTTCAAAGAGCAAACCCCAAGAGATTATATATAAATCATATGAATCATAAATTTTATAAAGCAATATTAACGTAATTCATCATCTGAGAATAATGAACGCATTTAGGTAGGGATAAAATGTATTTGTTGATTGTTTATTGTTCGTATATGTTTTGTATATGTATATTATTTACTGCATTTGAATGTAACATATATTTGTGTATTTGTGTTTTCAGGAAACAACGTACGAATTGTATTTGTTATTATGTGTTTTATTATGTATGTATTCGCAGGATATAGTAACTTTCTTAAATAACAAGTATAATAAATAAGTAATTATTTTATATTTAATCTTGCGTTCATTATTGAAATTTAACCTTGATTATTAATTTATTTCATTCTAAGCATTTCACAAAGAGTCTCAAAAGTTATGCTAAGTATCAATGGACACAACGAACTCGACCATTGAAACGTTCGATTAACAGACTCATAAATCATACTTATTTAACAACTGTGTTGAGTCTAATCTGACGAGTATGTACTACTTTTATATATGTATTAAAGTTAACGTCCATCATAACTCTTTTAATTAATACACGAAGTTAATGAGATACAATTTACTAATTCACATTTGGATAGTCCAATAATACTTACAATTAGCATAATTACGCTGAATATAAATGGTACGGCAACCTAATTACTTAATTAATTGCCACTCCCGTTTATAACACTAAATGTAAGTGTCTGCCCAACGCGTGGCATTATAAAGGCATTAACGTTGTAGTCCTCAGGAAATTCTTGGATTTCGTTGTCCATGACGTGTCTTTTGTTTTCATTTAGTTTGTAGTTTACATGTTGTTTGTATGTAAACAGAACATACACTATCGAAACGCACACACAAAGCACAAAACAAATTTGATCTACCTGGTGTTTACAAACTAAATTGCTCAGACTGCAACAAATTCCACATAGGCCAGACAGGACGTAGCTTCAAACAAAGATACATTGACACACAAAGGCACTACACTCCACTACAGAATCCAATTTTGCAAATCACCTCATTGGAGCAAACCACACATACACAAACATCGACGACAACATGGATATTCTACACGTACACACAAAAGGCCGAAAACTAGACACTCTTGAACAATTGAACAATTGCTCAGACTGCAACAAATTCCACATAGGCCAGACAGGACGTAGCTTCAAACAAACATACATTGAACACACAAAGGCACTACACTCCACTACAGAATTCAATTTTGCAAATCACCTCATCGAAGCAAACCACTCATACACAAACATCGACAACAAAATAGATATTCTACACGTACACACAAAAGGCCGAAAACTAGACACTCTTGAACAATTGGAAATATACAAACACACAAAAACACATAAAAACGACATCCTAAACGAACAGATACAATTCAAATCACACGTCTTATTCGGACATATCACACCCCACACACACAACATCGATCCTTCAAACGTCGACGCCGTCGACAAGAACAAGAGGGACAGCACTCCCAATGGCAGCCTCTGACGAAGCTTATAATAAGCGAAAACTGGTTCACGGTATAAGGTAAAACTTTTACGTTTTTACCATTAAAAAACTTTGTGTTCCGAGTCGGTAGTGATATACTTATATTTAGTCACCAGGAAACTTGGAACTTCCACGAAGAGTGTAGAGGGGGGGGCAATGGCAAACTACTGAATCCAAGAAGAACTCGTATAAACAAAGCAGGTCTGTATGAATTGTTGTAGTCAAGAGTAAAGAAAACCCAAGAGCCTTTGTGACCTCCACATCATGATCCAGTAAGTTGAATCTGTTGGTCATCCAGGGCAACAAGCTTCTCTGAACTCCCTCAGTGGAGTTAGCTGTGTACTCGTGGCTCCTCTTCCATATGACTGAAGTACGTTGTGGATGGCTTCCGACCAAAGATTTATAAAGAGTCACACAAGATTCCGTACTATTAAAGTGTCTTTCAGTCCATTTGATAATGCCTAGATTTCTGCAGGCTTTGGAGATACCACTTTCAAAGTGCCGAAAAAAGATAATAATAATAATAATAATAATAATAACAATAATAATAATAATAATAATAATAATAATAGTGCTTTCAACGTGCTTTCAAGAACATCAACAACATTAATAATAATAATAATACATTCTTAGTGACCTCTTCCCAATTCACACTGGCGTACGACAAGTATGGACTCTCTCCTATTCTCTTCAACTGTGTCCTAGATAAAGTCTTGAAAATCTTCCATAAAGTCAATTCCAATATGGTTAGAAAGGGTAACAAATCCAAAGGCGTAGAATTAAGGTGTTTAGCTTTCGCAGATGATCTCGCCATCTTCGCCCACTCAGAAGAAGAAGCAAGAAATCAAGTCGGAGATCTCAAAGAGAAAGCGGAGAAACCTGGCCTCCAAATCTCCTTTGCTAAAACGGAAATTATGACCACCCTATTTAAATTCCCGAAAACGTGCCTGGACACTACGTATGGAGGAATAAAATATACTAACAATTTTAAATAACTTGGGGAAAACATATCCCGAAACGCATGTGGGATACAAAGACACAAAGAATCCTTTAAGATAAGGAAACTCAAATTAGCAAAGGCCTTTACTCTAACCTGGGAACTGTACGGAAAGAAAAACCTTTCCATTGTATGGAGTGAAAACAACGTGCATTCAAAATTTTGAACCTCTTCTTAAAATTGAACGAAGAATTCTTCGGAAAATTTGTGGCCCCAAGAAAACCGAAGACGGATACAGGCATAGGCCCAAAGAAGAGCTGTACAGGGATCTGGGAGATCTGTAAACGGCTTTTCGAAAGAAAATACTGAGATTCCTTGGACATATGGTTCGAATGGATCGGTCCAGATTAAATAAACAAATTTTCAACTATATTTGGCAACTTTCCAGTCTTAAGGAGGCAACACCTCAAGGAGGAAATGGTGAATCTGGGTATCTCTTTGAACGACTGTGTCGATAGAAATACATACAGAAACAAAATTCAAAATCTTGAGGTTTTCTGCGGTGAGAAGAAGACGAGAAAGGGGTGCACAGTGGAAAGGAAGGCAGCGCATAGTGTGCGAAGGAGGGCCTTCTGGCAGGAGGAGAAAAGGAAATGATATTCGCGTGGTCCACGGCTGGCCTACTCCTGTAAAAAAAACAATAATAATATTAAATATTTACATAAAGAAGTATTTTATTTTTGGGATAACATAATATACTCTTCCAATGGTGTAAGAAACTACAAGAAAATCTAGAGTTACTATATAGAAAAATACACATACAAACACACACACACACACACACACACACTGCTTGAAGTTTATTGTTTGTCTCGACCATTATTCTCTGATGACTTTTAATAATCCACCTCGTCCACAGTGTCCATGTACTGTTATTTTCAGTTACCTCTCTCAGCGTTTTTGTGTGCCAGTCCATTCCCAATAGTCTTCATTGGCCTTACTCGAATCCAGACCTATGTCAAGCTGAAAGACGAGCGTGCGTGAGTGCGTGCGTGTGTGTCGGTACAGCGGTAAGAGCTGTAGGCACGTACCGGTCCGTACGAAATTCAGCGGAACCCTCCAGAGACCGTATTTTGGATCTTCGTAAGCCGACTTCGACGTGTCTCCTGTGGTCACCTACGTGGGCATTCGCCAGCTTTAGCTTTAGTTTTCCCCCAACACAAGAAAGTGTCATTAAACATTTATAAATAAGTTTGAATAACACAGTCACACAAACGCACGCACGCACGAAATCCCGCGTTCATATAAAGCTTATATTGTAAAAACTTTCAACGATACATTATTTGTAACGCACATACTGTTATTGGTATATAAGTCACTTCCTTATTTATAAAAAAATAATAAATTACCATAGATCCTTCGTGTGATTTCGTTTTTTATTTAAAATAACGCGTTTTGGAACATATGTTTCATCCTGAGATTAATTCACTCAGTTGAGGTCGTTAAATGTTAAAATCACATTACCTTGTACTTCTACACGTCCGTATGGGTGCCCACCCACACAAGTACAAAGTAATGTGATTTTAACATTTAACAACCTCACCTGAGTGAATTAATCTGAAGATGGAATATATGTTCCGAAACGCGTTATTATAAATAAAAAACTAAGTCACACGACGGATCTAAGGTAATTTATTTATTTATATATTATAACGAGCGAAGGGAGTTCTCAGCTCAACTGTTTCGCGTTTTTGTGTCATTCTGTTTAGACACAGTGAAAAGCGAAATTCTCAGATCAAGTCGGAGGACGTGCCGTCAGGTAGAACTCATACATAATAATATAATAAGTATTACAATATACGTGCCTGTGCAGAGATTGTACATGGCGGTAGAGCGAGGAGGGAGGCGGACAATATCGTTTAAACATTTTGTCATTTTGTCAAAAGTTGTAGCAGCTTCTCGCAGACGTGGTTATTCTATGTTAAGCCTGTGTCACACTACGCTACTTCACTAGCCGCTACTAAATAGCTGCTACTGCTTTTTCTGGTTATTTCTATGTCACACTGTTTTTTAGGAAGCCGCTATTTAGTAGTGGCTAATACATCAAAGTGCACGGTTGCGTAGATTGCTTTTAAGGTTATACTTTTAAAGTACCTTGGATGTGCGATGTGAGGTTTTGAGGCCCCTGTTGCTGATTGGTGGTAGAGAGCTTTGTAAGGAGTTGCTGAGTAACATAAGGAACAAAAAGAAATGCATGTGGGTTCGAGAATTGATAAGTAGAAGTGATAAACTGGGTGCTTCAACAACACTAGTAATAGAGCTGGCAATTGAGGACTCCCAATCGCACCACATAACGCCATGCGGTTAGCCGTACCAAAGTTTCAGGAGTTGCTACATTTACTGTCACCAAAGTAAATTTGGTTTGTATAATCTTCCGTCCCGGCACTACTACTTTTACATTTCATTCAGTTCATTACAATAAGCGTCAGGAAGTGTTTTTATCTTCTTTTCTTTTTAAAGCATCTTCCTTTTCTGATAATCAGACAAGTTCTAGCTCATATAGCAACCGAGTAAAAACAGTTTTTTCGCATCGCGTTTCAAATTCTCTACGGACGTAATGTCCCACAGACAATCATATTTTTTCTGTGTGTTGAGGAATGTAATTATTTCATCACCTGAACATATTAATAAATCACTTATTGTAAATGTAGAAAAAGTACACTCAAAAGGCACAATACAACAACCAAACCAAAAGAGACGCCGAGACAAGCCTGTGGTGATAATGGAGACGCTACTGCACTGTCACACTAGGCGACTAGGTCGCTACTCGGTAGCGGCTAGTGAGTAACTTGGTCTTAAGGCCGGCCACTGGCTACTTAGTAGCGCCAAAAGTTGAACACGTCCAACTTCTCTAGCTACTGATTTTTCACTCGCCGGCGAGCTCTAGTAGCTGCTACGCGAGTACCATAGTGTGACACAACCTTTAGACTGTCCATGTACAAACCATAGAATGATAAAATGTTGTTTGAGCCTGGTATATGGAAATATTGGCTTCTACGGATTATTCGGATTTATAAGCTGTAGCTGTTAAATGCTTTGGGGATAGCTGTTCTGTTGTAGCTGAAGCAGATTAGTTACCAAACTTTTTAAAATAAAAACCTGCTGTTGTGATTGTCAACTGTATCGCAACTATAATTTGCGATCTTCTTGTATGTAACAGAAACTGTGGTATGTTTCACTGCCTTCTGTCTTTCAGCTTAAAAGCGGTGGTATGAGAAATTGGAGAAGAGTGTCATTGGACGAAAAAAATACAAGACAGCAAGGCAATTGATGAGAAGTCAAAATCCACACAGGATTATGGGTGTAGAATTGAGCGAAATGTTATCTTTTTTTTTTAGCTGATCTTTGAGGTGACGTTTTTGTTTTAAAAGAAAACCATCGTCTAATTGCTACATTAACACAGGTAGCTTTTATCAAAGGTGAGACACTTTAATTATTTGGGAAAGTATATCGGCTATGATATAATTTATGATATTGATGTTAAGTTAGATAAGTTCCAGAGGATCTGTGGGACAATCAACAGTATTTTTAGAAACAAGATATGTCGGGTTACAAAATTAAAGTTTTACAAAGCTATGGGTGTAAAGTATGGACAACAACCAAGAAGCAAGAAAGTAAAAATACAGGTCTCAGAAACGCCGTTCTTAAGAGGAGTTAAAAGGTGTTTTGAATTTTACCGTATAAAGAATGAAGTCATAACAACAGAATTAGAAGTTTTTAAGTTGAAGGAAAGATTAAGAGATTGTAAACACCGGTGGAAAGAACGCTTAGAAAGAATGTCAGATTCAAGACTCGTCAAACAAGTCTGGAAATATAACTCTGACGGACACCGGTGTGTGAGTATTCCCAGGACGAGATGACTGGAGAATATTTGAAGGCGGAATAGGCAGCACCTTGCCTATGCCGTGATGAGAAGAAGGTGAAGGTGATGGTGATGAAGTGGAGTGAAGTACTCCGTTTTGAAGGAAATGCACGATGGAGCAGCCAGACATCATTAATACAAATGACACCTTGGCGTCAATAAAACTACTGACAAAATACGGAAACCATTCTACTGGCTTTATCTTTTCCAAGATGTAGAGGAATGGTGTCGGACTTGTGAAATATGGTGCTGCGAACAGAGGCCCCCAAAACAAAAGCGACGGAAAATGTGGGGAACAAATAGTTTGTACATGGACGGCAAATGTTGGACCACCCTTTTAGAGACCTTTCTGAAGCGTATCCAGTTACAGACGACAGAAACCAGTACGCCATGGTAATAGGTACATCTACTACTTTACCGAGTGTGTGGAAGCTAACGTTATCTCAAATTATGAGACTCGCAATGTGACAAAGCTGTTAGTTCACAATTTCCGTTAGCATTATGGAGTTCTTATTGAAATCTATACGGATCAAGAAAGAAATTACGAGTCGAGTTTTTTTAATTGGAAGTTTTTAAATAATTACGTCACCTACTTGGAACTCGAGAGACCCTGACAACGCTCTCCACACTCAGTCTACGGAATGGTCGAGAGGTTTAGCAGAACACTTGAGCTCATTCAGGTTAATCTTCTTAGTAGTCTTCTTACTTCCAATTCTATAATTATTTGTTGCAGAACCCTACTACTTGCTTCGTGCTGGTCTGAGGTTTTTGTGTCTCGATCATTCTTCTTCTTCTTCTTCTTCTTCTTCTTCTTCTTCTTCTTCTTCTTCTTCTTCTTCTTCTTCTTCTTCTTCTTCTTCTTCTTCTTCTTCTTCTTCTTCTTCTTCAGCACTAAAGCCCAACATGGACCGTGGCTTCCAACACCAGTCTTCTCGAATATCTCCTACCCATTGCCTTCACCGTGTAACCCCTGACATCCATTCTTCTTCGATTTTCCAACACGTAATCCAACCCCAACGTATCCTAGGAAGGCTCCTCTTTCTGCTTTTAAAGACTTGCACCCTCAGGATTTTCTTTGGCATACGCTGACCATCCATCCGCTCTAGGTGGCCTAGCCGTTGTGTTCCATAATTATCAAGACCTTAAACAATGGCAGGGCGTTTTAGAAGTTTTCATGACTGTAAAAATAAGAAAGCCTAAGCATCTCGGTCATATAATGATGAATGAAAGCGGATATCACCTCCTGCAGTCCATTCTACAAGGAAATGTACCTATGAAAAGAGATACTGTTGATGTGAGAAGAATCTCCTAATTACAAAAACGTGAGAAACGTGGACTCTTCAAGTTAACGACGAAGTTATTCAGAGAAAAACCCAGCAGAGATGAAAGCCAAGATGTTCAGAAAAAGAGCAGCCAAGTTGGTCGCCAACATCCAAAACGGAGAGGGATCAGAAGAAGAAATAACGACACATTCTAAATCCAGAAAGGTCTCTTTGAGCACGAACCAACCGGTAGTTCCGCATCAAATTACGAGACAAATAATGCGCCCACAAACAAGCGCCAAATTTTGTTCACTGTATTCAATTTAGTAAATTGATTTTAATCTAACAGTAGTTGGCTAATTAAATTGATGCAAATCAGTTATTGATTCAACAACAGCAGCAATGGCGACAAGGTACAGATTAAACGCATAGAGGTAATTAACAACGGAGCGATCTGTCACACGCGCGTGAAACTCCGCCGAGAATTGGTGCCGCGATCCCCCCACAACGTCACACCAATACTATAGTAGTGTTGTTTAACGCTAGTCTTTGACGGCCCAAAACTGTTACAACAAAACAAGAAAATCATTTACTCCAGCTGTACTGAATATGTTTATCCTTTTGACACAACCTGACATTTTTGCAATGATTGTTATGTAACCTACTTTTAGCATATCGATTTACAAAATTCCCTTTAAAATTCTTTCTCTCTTCCGATCCCGTTACTTCATTCTTATATTTATTTTATTGAGACTAGGCTAAGCCCGTTTATCAATTTAAATCTCATGAATAATCTCAAAAATTACATCATTACATCTCAAAAATTGTTATAGATGGTACTGTCCTGGAACAAGTTAGAAAATTTTTGAATACCTGGGCTACAGTGGCCTTATAATACAAGCAACGACGTTGTGAATAAGTTGCATAAAATCGACTTTACGTGCGGGACCATTAGGCGAACCCTTAACTCAGCAAGTAAAGGAACACGCTTACAATTCTACTAGCTGATGGCTCTTCCCACACTTCTTTATGAATCTGAATTTGAGTTTAATGAAAAGCCAGGCCAGTCGCAATTAAGCGGCTGAAATGAGATTTCTCAGGCACGTGGCAGGGTATACTCTCCATGATCATAGAAGAAACACACATATACGGCAGGAATTGAATGTTATGAGTATACTCGACAGGATCGCCCAGTATCGGTTGAATTGGTGGGAACATCTTTGCCGAATGGATGACTGCCGCATCCCCAAACAACTATGGGACTATAAGCCGAGGGGGTGTAGAGATGTGGGACGTCTAATGTTTGACTATTTGAGACCGGAACAAACCACCCTTGGTTTAATCCTTGAAAATGATGATGATTATGATAAATAATCACTAGGTGAAGGATGAACGTCTTATGGCGCACTCCTCTGAAAAGTAATCGCTTTGTTCTTGTGATGGCTGTCATTTGACTCATTACACTAAGTCAAATGGCTTCATTCTGTTTAGCCTTCGCACAAGTTCAGTATTGTCGAGAAGTTGCAGCATGGTGTTTATGCACCAGCATTTGTCATGCTTCTTGTCGAATCGCAGAACCTCGTCTTCTACTGAAGCACTCTTCAAATCCTTGTGGTTGTTCTCATTTCGTATGTACCATAGGGCGTTAACAATAAACCTCAGTCCTTTGATTTTTGAAACGGCTGAATAAATTTTCTGTTATTTTCTTCGTTCATCCCCAAAGTTGTACACCATATGTCCTAACAGTGTGTTACGTACCAAGAGTATATTATATAGCTAAATCAGACCTATGTCATATTCAGATTCATGCTACTGCACAGCCGAGATATTTGAAACGCCTCGCTTGTTCTAAAGTGCTGTTGTTTATAACTATCTTAACCCTCGCTGGATGTTTACCTTTAAAGGCCATGGTTTTGGTATTTCTTACTGAAATTGTCAGTGAGTACTCTCTTGCCGCTTCTTGTAATTGAAACATAGCTCTTTGTAAATCATCGTCATTTTCTTGGATAACAACTATGTAATCTTCATATAGCAGGGAACCTATACAAATTGATTTGTTAAGCTGTATTCCCGAAATCATTCTGGATTTCCATGCTCTCAACTTGACGTTATGTCGTCACTCGATTTATGCGATTGAGGCGTGGGTCATGACAAAAAAGGAATGCAACAAGATTCAGAGTCTTGAAATGCAGTTTCTTCGAAATACTGTAAATTATACACTGCAAGATAGAATAAGGAATGAGGATATCAGAGCAGAACTCGGTAAAGGACATAAATGAAATTATTTCAATTTACGGAAGACAACGGTGGGATCATCTGCAAAGGATGTCATCGATTGCCGAAAGCGGCACTGAAATATAAAGCCGTTGGTAGAAGAGACGTGGGTCGTCCGAGGATAAGATGGGTGCCGGAACAGGTTTATGTAACCTAATCCTTGAAGAGAAGAAGAAGAAGAAGGCCAGACCTATACGAAGAGTCTATTACGTACAGACAAAATGTCTTATTACGGGGGGGGGGGCAGGATGTTGCTCGAGGAGCCAGTGTACATTTTCTGAATTTCTGAAAGTCCAGTTCTTTCTTTTTTACGTGTACCTCCCTACCAAACTTGGCATCATAGTTGGCCTAAGTGCTTTACACTGTTGCCATGTAGTATAAGACCTTTATTAGACCAGTCGTGGCTAAGGTGGTGAAACCTGGATCCTCAATAAGTCGGCAGAGGAGCTGCTGCTGGACAGATCTGAAACAAAATTACTAAAGGAGAATTATAGGCTCAACCATGGCCGCCTCTATTAGAAGGCCGGAATATTAAACGTGGCAACGTTGTGTCTGATGCCGAAGCGAAAGTTGAGTACAATGTGATCTGTATCGTGTGAGCTGTTAACTTTGTAGTAAAATTTACAAAGGTCCTGTTACAGTTTGTTGTTAGTGACGATTTTTGTAGTGCAGTAGTGCTGTTTAATGTTATAGTTTATAATACTACAGTCCTATTAGTGTTTGTTAGGCGTTTCTTTACTTCCATGTTCCATAAAGAAATGGAAGTATGGTGATGGCGAAAAAAATCGTGTTCGAGATAAGGGCTGATTCTGATTGTACTACCCTCAAAACATGAAGAAAATTCATTTTCTGAAAAGTATATGTGTCTCTGCGTGTAGATATGTTTCTATGGCGAACGATAACTGTGGCAAACAGAATCAGACAATTTTTTGGACATGTGCCCGAATTGTAGAGGACTCAAGGCCTATTGATTTTGGTGAAGATCGGTTAAATGGAAGGGGTAGTTTACCTGCAACGTTTTATGTTTTAATAACAGTAAAGTACGGTACTTAATTTTGATGAATAAAGATCCTGAAAAGAAGGTCATAATAATCCACTGTAGAAACGTAGATGAAATATCTATAAATTAAAAGGGTAGTTGAAGTGGGAGGGGGTAATTTTCTATAAACGAAAATGATAGTTGAAGGGGACGGGGATAATTTTTTTTATACGTGTAGTACGTTATCGGCAACAAAGAAGTAGTTTGTTGTTAAAATTCTTTCCCGGGCTGTTTGGCCGTGGTCCAATGTTTTCTGCAAAACTAGGCGTTTCGCCAGTATCAGCGACTGCCATCATCAGTAAAAAATCGTGTGCGCTAACGTGAGGTGATATACGTTAGTGACCACAGTACTGTGGTTAAGGCTGAAGAAAGAAGTAGTTTCTATGGAAATATTTCATTTCGAAAATGATTTTAAATATAAATCTTAGAACATGGAAGTCATGTACGGTTCTCCATACCGATATATTTAAGTTGTTTTCAAACACGTGTTGGCCAACCCACGTGCTTATTGAAACATAACCTACATTAAAATTTTCACGTGTTTATGAAGCTTAACTAGGATAGATGCTTAGAATTTTTAACTTACAGTAACCTTCCAAAAGTAATTTGTAACAAAACTTTATTCGACGGAAATAATAAATTGTATATAATTCATTTAGTGCAGGTTTGTCAGTGATAATGCCACTTAAGTGTTGCGTTCCTGGTTGAAAAAGTAATTACAAATCCGAAGATTTTATGAACTTATGTGTAAGCTATATATTTTATTCTTGGAGAATTTTCAACTTTTTTCGTTTTGTTGACAGAGACACAACTATTTATGAGACACAACTATTATAATTAAATGGTGTTCAAAGACGTTGCGAATGTCATTTCTGTACCCAAAGAATTAACATTTTTAAAAACAGAATACACGATACATATAATAAAAGTACAGCATTGATTTTTCATTTATTGTTATTATTGTCTGAAAGTAGCGCATCGTTAGTTTTCATTATTTGAAAAGTAAACGATGAATGATGTTTAGTAGGCCTATAAGCATTGTGTAATAAAATAGTTGAAGTGAGCAAGATAGATTCTGATTTAATTTCGTAGCATTAATAAAATCATGAGTAGGTCTATTTGTAGTTAAACTTAAATTATAGGTCTGTGCGCACTTAGTACTACAGGTTTAAGTTAAAGAAATTAATGAATTAGTATTTGGCCTAATGAATTAATTTTGTTCTAGTGATTGAATTCATTATCAAGAGAATGAGTTAATTATTATATATGTCTTAAATAATAGAACAGTATTTTACATTGTTATTATTGAGTCATTCAGACTTTCGATTGGTTTGTACCCTCCCGAAACATACCCGTGGTAAGTGTGTTACGGAGTCTCTCACAGGTATGTGGAACCTTCAGTTTAACGCCGGATCCGAACGGCATAGTTGGGGAGTGTATACTAGGTAGGATACCTCTCGCTGGTTTGCCACCGCCTTGCGAGGTGGAACGGTCGTATCTAAATGAGATGGCCCCGGCGGGAATCGAACCCGCGGCGACAGCGTAGCAGCGCCACACGCTAAACTCATAATTTGCAAAAAACAAAGAAATATAAAACTGCCGGTAACTGGAAATTAAAAATGACGCGATTTGATTATTGAAATACATAAATTAAGAGATCGTCTACTCGGCCTCAAATATCAGCTGGTTCTAGTCTTGCCACGTTTAATATTCCGGCCTTCTACTAGAGCCGGACATCGCTCAACATGTGAAAATGGAATACGGAGAAGGAGAAAAATTCTATGTAACATACGACGATATCAGCATTACATCCTTCATTAAAATGCAAACATTGAAATGGCTGGACCATCATAAAACTGTAAAAGGGTTCTCCTGGTGAAGTGCGACCTACAGGACGACATAATTGTCGGTGGAGGGACAGTGTGCTGAGTGATCCGCGCAGCTGAGGATAAACATCTCCTCAGGACAGAGGTTGAGCGGGAGCAGGCCAAGGGCATCTGGTGCACCATTGAAGAAGAAAAAATTATATGGATTTCAGTAAATAAATATCGGTATGGAGAACTATACATGACTTCCATGTTCTAAGATTTATATTTAAAATCGTTTACTTGAATTCGGTTGGATAATTTAAAAAAAATATCCCCCACCCTCGAACTATTTTCACTATTTATAGATATTTTTGTCAATATGGGATAGTCGTTTAATATAATGTTATTTTCGAGTCACTTTATCTATAAACATTGGATACTTTATTCTTATAAAGAAACTGAACTACGCAGATAATCATCCCTTCTCCTTAACCGATCTCCATCATTAATGATACTTACACATTCATAGAGTAATAATTTTATCACATGAAATTTCTAAGGTATCTTGTCCTTCAAAATTAAATATTCGTAGTTAACTTGATTTCACCACAGCAATTTTCAAAAACTCACCCCTCCCCCTTCAACTACCCACTGCATTTATAGTTATCTCATTTACCATTTTACAATGGATTAATATGACTCCATTTTCGGGAGACTTATTTATTAAAATTAAGTAGTTTACTCTTGTTAAAACACAAAACCATGCAGGTAAACTACCCCTCCCTCCTAACCGAACAACCTGGTTGCTTGGCAACAAAATTATTTTAGTTTAAACAATTTGACTGTTTTGATAAGTTTAAATGAATTTTTAAGTACTTTACTCTTGTTAAAACGTAAAACGTTGCAGGTAAACTACCCCTTTCCCTTAACCGATCTTCACTAAAGTCATAGGCCTTGAGTCCTCTACAATTCAGGGATGTATGGAATAAATTATTTGATTATCTTTGAATTTGCGGCAGTAATCGTTCGCCATAGAAAAAGTCCATACATCACACCATCACACACACACACACACACACACACACACACTTTTCGGAAAATGACTTTTCTTCATGTTTTGAGGGTAGTAGAATCAGAGTAAGAATGACATCAAAAATAGGATACAACAACGAAAAAAGGCTACTAGTTTGCTAAACTCATTACTTTGGTCGAAAAAAATGAAACTTCAAACTAAGCTGACAATCTACACAACTATTGTGGAGCCCATTTTAACTTATGGCTGCGAATGCTGGCAACTTTCAGATAAAGAGAAAAGGATGATAGAAACTGTGGAAATGGACTTTTTAAGAAGAGTGTGTAATATTTCTAGAATTCAACAGGTTAGAAACGAAGATATAAGAAAGAAAACAGGGCGCATATTTACAACAGCAGAAAGAATAGAATCCAGAGAGTTGCTATGGTAAGGTAACGTAATGAGGATGGAGGAGAAGCGATGGCGAAAGAAAGCATTGACTTACACACAACAAAACAGGAGAAGAAAAGGAAGACTGACAACACAATGGAGAACAGTAATTAGGAAAAGCATGAGAGATCGAGCTATTGAAGACGATGACTGGAAAGACAGGGAGAAATGGCGATCGAAATGCGGGATGCGGCATAGACTGTAGAACCCCCGCTAATAATAATAATAAGAATCAGAGTCAGTCCTTATCTCGAACACGATTTTTTCCGCGATCACCATACTTCCATTTCCGTACGGAACATGGAAGTAAAAACTGTTTCTCCGTGTATGCGAATTACTGTTATTACATGTCGCTACCTGCATCTTAAAAAGATACGTCACAATATTGTAAACTGGTTGTGTTCATTTTTATATAAACACATTTTCTGTTTCCACGTTATTGCAAAAACTTGCGATTTGTCGGTCGGAGACGTTTTTCCTAATTACGTTCTTCCTTTACTTCGATCAAGAGACCAACTGGTCATAGTTCTAAACGATTCCGATTGTAAATCCGCTCTCTGTTAATTCTGCGGCAACTGAAGTAATCGATATGTGTACTGTCTGTCGTCTCCATCGACCCTTTTGTGAAGATTTCACCCCCCCCCCAATCCATTCCATGCGGTACGTTGAAGGGGAGAGGGTGTGTGTCGTCTCGTCTCGTGATGTAAGGGTGGCACCGTTGTACAACCTACGGCTTGTTAGGATTGTCAACTCGAAGTCGTTGCGATAAATATCGAAACGAAAACCGTACGACAAAGACCACCCCCCTACCCTATTTATATTATAGACGTCCTTTAATTATTTAATGTACATTTTTCCCCAAAGAGCAAACCCAGTGGAGGTTGGTTGTTGATGATTGGGAGGGGGGCTTACAAGATAGACGAAAATATGAGATAAAGAAATTGCAGCATAAACAAGTCCATAAGGTGTAAGCTTGCAGTATAAGGCAAAATAACCAAACAAATCATCACCACCAGTATCTCCACAGTCCACCGTGGCCCTCAGGATTTTCCTCCAGACTCCAGACGTGGCCCAGCCACTCAAACCTTCTACTCTTAATAACGTCGGCACCCTGAATCAGTTAGTTCATAATTCATTTGAATCCTCTAATAGCCATCTTCAGTTTATAGAGGTCCAAAGATTTTTCGCAAGACTTTTCGTTCAAATATTCTTAGATATTCCTCGTCTGTGCTGGTTAATGCCCAGGCTTCGCATCGGTATGTTCCTGCCGGTCGTATAACACTTTTGTATACAGTTAGCTTAAACTGTTTGCTTCACATCCTGGATTTGAAAATCTTTTCATAAGATTAATAACACCTGTTACCACGGACGATGAACTCCATATTACGTTTGGACATCCACGTTTATTAGTTTGATTGTTGTGATCAAATAAAATATAAAAGTTTCGTGTTTTTTTTTTTTTTTTTTTTCAAAAAATGTATAAAGTCTAATATCATCCAGTGATAAGATACTTCGTTATAAACGGTCCAACTCCAACGGAATTAAGAAAGGAGTTGGATTCTACTCTGGAAGACGCTTCACTATCGTTTTCAATGGTAAACATATGGGCTTCTGAATACTAACGTGGTCGTTTCACCATTTGCGACGATGAACATTCAGATGACCCACAAATCGCTGCAACTGACGAAAACACAGAAAGAGGCTACAGTTATCGACGCTTGAAGATTCGTGAGCTTGCTGACATTGCTAATAGATCGTGCAATATAATATATGGTGACACATGTGGTGGCCAGAATAGAAACTCCCACCTATCTGCTATGTTTCTAAAAGCAATGGCTGACTTTCCGAATTTTAATGTCATACACCACAAATTTCTGATCCCTGGTCACTCTCATATGGAGTGTGATGTTGACCATGGACTAATTGAAAAGAGAAAAAAGAAACTTTCTATGCCAATCTTCCATCCACACGATTGGTTTCAGTTAGTTAGAACCACTGGAAAGAAGCAGCAGTTTACTGTTTGTGAAATGACACAAGATAATTTTTTTGACTTTTCTGGGCTGTTGAAAACTGTTTTAGTAAACAGCAAGAAAAATATAGAAGGCACACCTTTTAAGTGGCACAGTGTCCGGTGGCTGTCTTATTCCAAGGATGAAGGTATTTTGTATTCTAAAGAATATTTGGATGAGAGTGAGATCAAGCAAGTAAGCTTCCGTCGTCGGGGTAAGAGTGGAAATATTCGTGACACACAACTTAAAAGACGATATTCCGAAATGGTTGCAATTTCGGAAGAAAAGAAAAAAGATTTAATAGATCTTCTCCCATTAGTACCCCCGTATTCCACGACTTTTACTTAAAGTTGAAAACAGCTCGTGATATTGTAGATGTTGACCCAGATCTTGAAGAAATTAATTATGATGATCCAGAAGACAAATAAAATTTTTTGTATCTTGAAATAACATAAATGTTATCTAAGTGGTTACTATAATAAACACGACGAAAGAGACTATTGTCATTGTTTGTGTGTTAATCATATGGTCATTATTTTTATTTTTACACTATTATAATCATACTGTGTAGTGTTAGTTTATAGAAGTCACTGATATTTTTTTAATAGGCCTAAATTTGAAAACAATTTTTTTGTACATGTACAAATATTTAGTTTAATAATGACTTTCGATTTGAAGTATAATGCTTCGCATGTTACTAATATCATGGTTATTTTTTGTATTGTATTGATTACTCTAGTTGCTAATCAGGATTTTTTCCTATGCTTGTATTTTAATTCGTATAATTTTTTTCTTATAATGTTTTGTATTAATTAATAATAATTATAAAATAAAATAATTTAGTAAAGGTCATTTAAGAGCTTATTTAAATACTTATCCTACAATTTTGTCACCAAATAATTATAGCAATGTATACTTTTTATAGTAGGAAATGTTGGCCAAAAGAGCTTAAGTCAAATTTCAATTGGTACAAAGGGTTTAAGTCGGTACATACCCGTTGAAAAACACTGAAAAATAATATTAAAAAAAAAAGTATATTACAAGTTCACATAAAGTAAATCATAAGATAAAGAAAAGACGAATAAAAAGAGCTATTGTTTGAAAATGTAATCTATCTTAAAAATTTTGCAGAATTTTTCAAACTTTGTTTTTGCTCTCCTGAAAAAATTGAGTTTTTGACTTAAGACCTTTATACTGCCCACCATAGACATATCGTGTTCACAACATATTACACGAACCTATGCATATATGTGGTGATTCAATTAGAGGTTACAATTTTAATGTGAAATAAAATGCATTGGTTTTTGATAAACTCTTAATGTATTTATTTCGATATGTTGTTTAGACGTTGACATTAAACATGATAAAATGATATCGTCCAAATGGCTGCCACGAGCGGCCTTGCAGACTTCCGCCTTTTGATGAAAGTTTCCATCACTTTCCGGCATAACTCCTGCGGCAGTTCATGAATAACATGGCGAATCTCGTCCTTTAGCTCTGGAATCGTTTTGGAGTCATTGGCATACACCTTCTGCTTCAAATACTCCCAAAGAAAATAATCCAACGGCGTGAGATCACACGATTTTTGTGGCCAATGTTGATCGCCGAAACGAGATATGACGCAGCCGGGGAACTTTGTGTGCAACAACTGTATTGTTTCTCTAGTTATGTGGCAAGTGGCAACGTCTTGTTGGAACCACATGTCTTCAAATCAGTACCATTCAATTGGTCCCAAAAATAATTTATCTCCTGATAACGTTCACCATTGACTGTTACTGCATCACCACGGGCATTTTCAAAAAAGTACGGTCCGATCACGCCGCCGGCCCAAAATCCGCACCAAACAGTGACTTTTTGTGGATGCATTGGTTGTTCGAGAGTGACTCGTGGATTTTCAAGTCCCCAAATACGGCGATTTTGCTTGTTTACATACCCATTCACTTTAAAATGCGCTCCATCGCTAAATATGATTTTCTTCACAAAATCGCCATCAACTTCGTGGTTCTCTAACACCCAGTCAACGAAGTCACAACGCTGTCTATGATCTGCTGGCTTCAATTCCTGGATCAATTGGATCTTGTAGGCATGCAAATGCATCTTTAGTTACAATGCGCTGCGTGGTGCTTTACGAAAGGTCCGACTGCTGGGAATGATGGCGAATGAAGGTCGACGGATTGTCATGGACACTGGCACTCACTGCGGCGATATTTGTGAGTGACCGGCCACTAAGAGGACGTAGGCCTACTGGTCTTTACACATCCAACACTGACACGGTTCTGTTGAATTTCTCGACTAATTTTTTAACCGCGGCACGAGATGGACGGTTATGATTACCGAAGACATTTTGCAGTGCGCGAATCGTGTTTGTTAAAATTTTCTCCACTTCGAGAATAGGTTTTAACAATTAAAATACGTTCTTGAGTCGAATATCGCTCCATAACAACAAATGTCAAACTTATCAATGACTAATTTTAAATATCAGCTGTTTATCTTTCACAAGAAAACAGTATTGCCAAATTAAAATTGTAACCTCCAACTGAATCACCCTTTAGAAAAGTTTTCAGCGCGATTGATACTGCGTTCCCTAACGCTTGATCAGAAAAGAAATTCGAATGACCGTTTCTTAAATGAACTTGGATATGTTAAAAAACAGACCAATTGAGTTTCTGCGACCGACTTATCACTGTTGACGAAACATGTATTCACCACTATATGATGAAAACTATTTGGCGGAAAAGTGAAGACATATGTTTTTTTTTTTTATTCACAGTGTGTGGAGTTCATAAACGATTAAGAAAAAGGCAAACCATCAACGTAGAGTTATATGTAGCTCTGTTGCTGACGTAAAATAAGGTTATTATGCTAAAACGTCTGCATTTAGTAAAGACAAAAGTGCCTTTTCATCAACACAATGTACACGCTCACACTTCGTCAATTGTACTCGTAGTAGCAAGGCTTCACGAATAACCCTACAAATTACTGCCACACTCACCGTAAAAGCCTGATTTAGCCCCCCTGGACTTTTCCTGTTTCTGAATATGAAGAAATGACTCGCTGAAGAAAAAAGCTTCACTTCAAGTATGCAGGTCATCGTTAAGACAAGTAGCCTACATACGTAGTGTATTTGATCACAACAATCAAACTAGTAAATACAGCTGTTTTAAACGTTATAGTATGCCTCCTGACGGATCGAATTTGCTACCAGTCGTAACCATTTGATAACTCCTGGCCCTATCTCTGCGCCAGCTTCCCTTGTACAGAGGATGACAGACGAGCGGTTAGCTAACGAAACATTGAAATCGACATTGTAGGTCGAAAGGGAAACAGAGGAAGCCGATTTGAGAGGGTCGAAAGGAGATTTGAGAAAGCCGTCGGCAAGCAAGCAGAGGAGGGGGAGAGGGAGAGAACGAGACATACAGAGAATTAGCGGAAGATCTGTTGATGGACAGAACAAAGTCAACTTTTCTGTTTTGGAAAACGTCGTACAATGTTGTTATGAATAGACGTTACGACAAAGATAAAAATAGAAGTGGACAGGACATGTGACGGTGACGAACGATGCTAAAGTGGAGACCAAGAGAAACATAAACAGTGTTGCCAACTCGGTCACGCTAAATGTCACTGAATGCCAAAATATTCAAGTATAAATTCCCAAGATTAAAAAAAAATATATATTGCTAAATGTTTTAGGTTGTTGTAATTGCTTTTTGGTTCTAATTTTAAATTGAGTATACACAGGATTGAGTCGTTTTTGTTTGGTTTAATCGCCCTTTATAGACGTAATTCGAAGTGAATTTTACATGTTTTCCTGTAATATTGTTCATATCGTAAAAACTGACCATTTGCACTTATGAACTGTGATCCGTATAACCTGAAGTGTTAAAACAGTTATGATTTGAACACTAATAGCCTAATGTGACACGCAAAAAGTGCAATGCGGCGCGATTGCGCTAGTCAACAACTCCAGAATACTGGCAGAGGACAGACACGGAATTCGCAGAGTTAAATGTTATCGGGTAACGAATTTCGATTATGATTATGGGTTTCAGTTTTTTTCTTCATGTTAATAAAATTCTTGTCCCCTTTTGCCCCCTCAAAAAAAAAACTTTAATTTGCATCGGCCGGGAATCGAACCCGGGCCGCCCGCGTGGCAGCCGAGCATTCTACCAGTGAACCACCGATGCCTTGTTTTTTTTGTTATTTACACATTACATACGCTCGTACACGGTTTGAACAATTTTGCTTACACACATATACGAATGCGGACGGAATAAACAAAAATAAAAATTGGTGAATTCAAGAAACAAATGAAAATTTTACTTCATCAAAATCGTACCGGAAAGCGCAGTATCAGTACACACACATTAAAAATTTCCCTATTAATTAAATAGTAAGTCGAAAAACGAAATACGAGTACATTGGGTAGAGTGAATAAAGTTGAGTAACTACTCTGAGAATTTTCTCGGTAGTTTGAGGAAATTCACAAATCGGAGTGAATAAAATTGTTCTCAAGGCGTTAAGTAAGTGCTCAGTACATCAGAGTACAATCCGGAAAATCTTGAGTATTTTATCAGCGAGTTGTTACTCGTTTGCAAAATGTTGAGAAATTATTCATATTGCTGTTGAAACATGTCAATGCCCTGGCTACCCGGTTCCCTGTGTTCTGTTCATCTTAGTTACGTACTCACTATTAAACTGCGCTGTATTATAAAACTACTGCTACTAATAATTATAAAACTTTTAATTTTTTGTGTGCGTTACTTTAAAAATGTCATTAAGCGATGATAAAGTGTCGGTGGATATTTCTATCTTTTTTCGCGGCGAAAGAGCGCCACCACGAGTTTCATAATTTTTTAGCAGGAACTCATTTGTTAAAAAATTTACACTGTCATCAGAAAAAAGTAAAAGATTTTTGTGGTTGTCCATTTCCTGTCTTACCGAGTAAAACTTCACGCTACGAACGTTCATGTACATCGCCATAGTGCAGACCAACTAATAGCGAGCATGGTTTGTACCAGACTCAAACAATTATAAGTTGTTACTCAATCTCGTACTTGTTACTCGTCTTTATTCACACTAAAAGTGAGAATAAACTCAATCTGCCGGGAAAATTGAGATTATTTTCGCCTGAGTTGATACTTACTATTTTGTTCACTAGTAATAAATTACTGAGTATTTAATTAAAAATTACTTTAAACGAGCAATTGCTAAGTTTCATTCACTTCACCCACTGAGTGTGTAAAACGAATACGAAAAACAGACAACTGCAATATTACGTAACGAGAAAAATCGTAAACAATGGAGTAGGCCTATAAGCGGATAAATGTAAACGGAATATCCATACCGTGGTTAGATAGTTATCCGAAAACTGTGTCGTCGTCGGCAGGAATCGAAATTGTGTCACATAACGCGTTCGACGGATTGCGCGCACCAGTTTATTTTTAGATCACGTACACACAGTCACTCGCACCTACTTAGTTACATTACCTATTTAATTCTGTTTTGTGTGTGTGTGTAAGGCGATCCGGGTTATTGAAAATAATAATGTTGCTGTGTTGGAGAACATTTCAGCATTGTGCGGCCAAGGACATCCGTAGCGGCGTCGGTCTCGGCACGCGGCGTTGCAGTCACATTTGACCCGACTCGTTTGCACAGCCTTCATCACCGAGACCTGACGAGTGTCAAAATTTGAGTCGTGCTCGTGTGTGTGTACACGTTTCTCTCGTCTATGCGTCTATGTCCCTCACGCTCACTCACTCTCCCTCCCCCCTCTCCTCTTCACCCTCCCTCCACACCCTCACAGCCCTCGCCATCTCTCCCTCCCTCTCTTTCTCCCTCTCCCTCCCTCCCTCTCTCTCTCTCTCTCTCTCTCTCTCTCTCTCTCTCTCTCTCTCTCTCTCTCTCTCTCTCTCTCTTTAGATATATATTTAGCCAGCCGAGACGTCTTGACCAGATATAAATTATCAAATTTAGTTTCAGTATTCATTAAATTGTCTAACCCTTTCTCTCTTTCTTTTAATATTTATAACCTCTCCTTAAGCTTTCTTTCAACTGTGTTATTTACTGCTTTTAAAATTTCATATTCTTCCAAAGGACAACAAACTTATTGTTCTCTTCTATGAAATGTCTTGCATATAAGGAATTCGTTGTTCTATTACCTTCTGCACAATATGTAACTGTACAGACGGGGGGTTACTGGGGTCGGAGGTGGGAAGGGACATTTGACATATAGCTTGTTTGGGGGGGGGACATTGGGGCGGATGGGGGTGTGAAGAGTTTGTTTTATTCTGGATTATTTGTTTATTGCCGATCTGACAATGAGCTGAGAAACTTGAAAGCGTTAATCGGAATAATTTTTTTATAGTTGAGTGCAACAGTGATAATTCTGTTTGTAATTTAAGACTAATCAATATTACTAGCTTAAAGTGGCGGCAATCAATCTCATTAAAGCAAACGAACGTGAAAGCTTAAGAACTTTCATAGGTAGTCTAATGTTAAAGAAAACAGCGTAAACAGATGGATAAATTTAGGAATATGTTAATTAGGAATTAACAAATGATCAACATGAATTGAAAATAATCAGAACTGGGGCCGCCCCCTCCCGCTTCAGTTTCAGATGCCCCTGATTAACCTATATTTTGTAATAATAAAACTGGGAGAAACGTAATCAGGTTTCTTTCTTTTTAATCTTAATGTTTTAATAAAAAAATCTTCACAAACACTTTAGATGATGTGTCACCGGGTGGCATATTTAGAATTTGGCTTGGGGGGGGGGGGGGGCAGTGTCGCTTATACAAGAGAAAAACCAAGTTAAGACTAATCAACATTACTGTCATTAAAGTGACTCGAAAACGTGTAATTACATCCTGAAATCAGTCCCTTTAAAGTAAACGGTAATAACACAATAAAAATACGCGTTATTGAAACATTGTTTACAAGATACTTATTGACTGAATCGATTTTCCTACATTCATAATTCAAACGTATACGCTAATGCTGTGTATACCTGTTTGTGTATTTAAAAAGAGTTACTACTATATTAGCGTACACAGCTGGGAAAAATAATAAAACAGTCTAAAAATTAAGAGATTAACAAAATTCGTCAACTCTTCCGACCCTGGGGGGGGGGGGAGTTTCGGTACCCTTCGACCCCTTTCCGTAAATACTCCACTGGTCTCTCTCTCTTCTCACTCTCTCTCTCTCTCTCTCTCTCTCTCTCTCTCTCTCTCTCTCTCTCTCTCTCTCTCTCTCTCTCTCTCTCTCTACGTATATATTTAGCCTGGCGAGACATCTTAGCCAGACATAAATAAGAAGTTGACCAATTTAAGTCAATTACATTTAATGGCAGTCGTTTCGGTGGCGTATCTAGAATTTGGTTTTTGGGGGGTCCGGAGTCGGGTCGGCTCCATACAAAAGAAAAAACAATTTAAGGCTAATCAATATTACTATCTTTAAAGTGGCGGATATCAATCCCATTAAAGTAAGCGGCAATAACAGAATAAAAATATCCGTTTTGAAATATTGTTTACAAGATACTTATTGACTGAATCGATTTTCCTGTATTTCATATTTCAAACGTATACGCTAATGCTGTGTAATTAATCTATGTGTGTATTTAAAAAAAGTTACTACTACTCTTAGCGTACACAGTTGGGAAAAATAATAAACAGCCTAAAAATTAAAAATCTGTATAATATTTACCGTATTTCTTCCGTCGTGTGACTTCGTGTTCCGTTCGATTGATTTACTCGTTTCGAAACATATGTTTCGTCTTCATAAATAAAATATCACTCTAAGGGAGGTCGCTAAATATTAAAATTGCAAATATTGAAAACAATTCCACACATATCCGCGTTACATGAGTGCGCACTCGAGTCGGACCGATCGCGCACTCATGTAACGCGGACATGTGTGGAATTGTTTTCAATATTTGCAATTTTAATATTTAGCGACCTCGCTTAGAGTGATATTTTATTTCTGAAGACGAAACATATGTTTCGAAACGCGTAAGTCAATTGAACACAACACGAAGTCACACGACGGAAGAAATACGGTAAATATTATACAGATTTTGTCAATAAGTGACTTGGATACCAATTCAAATATGTCTTTAAAAAATTAAAAGATTAACAAAATTTGTCAACTTTTCCGACCCTCGAGGGAGAGGTCCGGTACTGTTCGTCCCCCCGGTCTTCCTCTCTCGCTCTCTCTCTCTCTCTCTCTCTCTCTCTCTCTCTAGATATAAATTTATATATTTACCCTTTCGAGAGATCTTAGCCAGGTGTATATGAAGTTGACCAAGTTAGGTTAGTTATATTTAATGATCATCATTTTACATACAAATGTCTTATCATCAGATAATTTCTTTTCTCTTTATACAAACAATGTGAGAAAATGTCTTACACAAATAATAATGTGAAAAGACGAATTACAAATATTCATTACCTAAGGCTTTCACGGCCGGCGCTAACAGTATTGGAAACAAACTGGCGCCGAAACTCCGGGCAATCGGGCCGTGCTCCACTCCCGTTGTTACTATAACGTTATATACTATAACTGTAATAGCTCCCATCTGAAACAATGCCCCACGTCCAGCGTCAGCAACTTCCGAGTGGTCGGGAAGTTGCCGATCTCGTCCACCGTCATCCACTAGTTGTCGACCCATATCAACTAGTGGCTTAGTATAATAGGCTCCCATATAAACAATGTTACTAGACGACCCCGGCAACAAGTTGCCCGCCACATGTTGCCTAGTGTAATAGAGGGCTAACAGACGCCACCTTCAGTGTGCAAAACGATTCTCTAACTGAAACGGTCAGCGTCACTTGACCACAGTAATACCATGGTACGTCTTTTGCCACAGAATGTTATGTATTTATAATAAATACTAAAAACAATTCTACAATTTTTTCTGAAATGACCATATCCGGTCATTAAATTTCCCACATTCTCTCCCCCCCCCCGGGGATCCGCGCCTGGCTTCTTAGGCACTCAAAGTCTGGAAGAGACAAATTAATGTGCCATGTACTCTGACACAACGGGCTAGTGAACAGTGGCGTATCTAGAATTTTACCTTGGAAGGAGAGTTCGGGGCCTATCAATTAAGAGATTACCGAAATTCATCTTGTTATTTGAATTAGCAGTCTCTGTAATTCCAACTCTGTAGTGTTTGCTTGCTAAACTGCTAAATGTCGTGTTCTGGACGAGGCCTTTCAGTGCGTCCACCATTTTCAAGTCCTAAATATAACAACTTTGTCGTGGTTTAGGACTTTAAAATGGTGGAAAAACTGGAAGGCCTCGACCAGAACATGACATTCAACAGTTTAGCAAGTAAACACGACAAAGTTGGGATTAACAAAATTGGTCAACTTCTTTGACCCTCTGGGGGGTCCAGTACGGTTCGGCTCCCCCCCTAGCATATTTTAAGGAATTTGCACTAGGCGGCACTAAACCAGTCAATGTGTGTGTGTGCGCGCGCGCGAGTGTGTGTGATTTTTATATAATATTGAAAATTATGTAATTTGAATTTAACTTGACCATGATCATGTTCATTCTTTTACTCGTGAAATTAACTGAAAATAGACACAAATGATTTAGACATTAGGAAAATAATAAGAAAAAACACCAATTCGCACACTATACGCAAATGCAAACGCGTTTCGCGATTTGATAATTTCTCCCCTTTTTCTCACTTTTCGGCAATAATGCCTGTCACTAGGCGGGACTAGTGCCGCCTAGTTTATTGCTTAAAATATGCTCTACTCCCCCCCCCCGCAAATACGTTCCTGACTAGTTAAGAGAATAATTGAAAGAAAAAAAGAAGAAACGAGGAGTGATTGACGAATAGCCTGTTTAGATTACGTAGTCAGATTGTGGACCGTATAACTGTACCCATACTGCAAACTGCGACGTAAAGCGACAGGAGTGGCGAGCTGCGGCCTGCTAACCCACAGAATGTTTAACTTTGCTCAACTGTTTTCTTTCTTCGATTTGGACACATTATGTTTTATTACATAACAACTTCATATCGAGAATATAAAAATAGGAAAGAATTTGTCACCAGGGTTTCTAGTGACCAAAGGTTTACGCCAGGGATGTTGTCTGTCACCCACGCTTTTCAAAATTTACACGGAGAAAGCAATAGAGACTTGGGAAAACTGTGCAGGAACATGGGAATTCCACTTGATGGTGATACAGTTTATTCATTACAGTTTGCTGATGATCAATTACTATTGGCTCAAGATTTTGAAGAGATAGAGTACATGACTGAAAAACTGAAACAGGAATATCAGAAATATCAGGGTACTAAAGGTAAATATGAATAAGACAAAATACATAGTAACAGGTGACCTTCATGAAGACTTGATATTGGAAGAAGACATGGGGAAGATGTCATACACAGAGGAATACAAATATTTAGGGGTCAAAATTACGGCCAGTAGGAAGCAAGACAAAGAAATACAATCCAGAATTAATTTTGGAAAGATGCCGATATCTACATTAAATGGAATCCTTTGCGATAAGCAAATTACAGCATAAACTAAAAACAAAATATTTAAAACCATTGTTATAAGTATCATGACTTACGGCTCAGAAGTTTGGACTATTAATAAACACACAAGAACAAAATTAATGAGAGCAGAGATAGACTTTTGGAGACGTTCGGCAAGAGTATACAGACGTGAGACAATTAGAAATAAAGTCATTAAGGACAGAATGAACGTGAAAAATTCAATTGTTGGTTTTACCCAAACAAAAAAAATGACAATGGTATGGACACACGAAAAGAATGACACAGGAAAGACTGCCAAGGAGAGTTATGGAAAGGACCCCACCATGAAGAAGGAAAAGAGGAAGACCACCTATCACCTGGATAGAAGAATTTCAGACTATATTGCGGGAACGTGAAATTGAAGAAGATCTTTGGATGGACAAGCAACAGTAGAAGATGAGAATTCAATCACTTGTATAATATTTGATTCCGAAAAATGTGTAAACATGGTACAGCCGGAATAATAATAAAATGTTTTATTACATGTGTTATTCACACAAATTCGTACCAACCTTTTTAAAATAAGACATTGTATGTAAAAGACAACTTACTTTTATATATAACAATATTCATTTCAGGGGTATGTTTACGGGTGGGAGGGACGAACGGGATCGCACCCCCCCCCCACAAGATGGTCTAAAAAATTGACGAATTTTCTTAATCTCTTAATTTTTAGTATGTTTCATTTTATTTTGTTCAGCTGTGTACGCTAACATAGTGGTAGCTCTTTTTTTTTACTATACAAACAAATTTATTACACAGCATTAGGGCATTAGCGTTTGAAATATGAAATATAGGAAAAGCACTTCAGTCAGTAATGATCTTTTAACGATGTTTCAATAACGCTAATTTTTATTGTGTTATTACCGTTTACTTTAACTGAACTAATTTCAGGATGTTATCACGCGTTTTTCAGCCACTTTAAAGATAGTAATGTTGATTAGTCGTAGCTTGATTTTTTTTTTTGTATGAAGCCGACCCGACCCCCATTTTAAAATTCTAGATATCTATCAATATTATTATACTATTGTGAATTATTACAGGCTTAATATGAAGTTAACAGAGCTAACGATTTAATTTTAATTTTATAAAAATATTTAATGATTAACACCTCGTGTGATTTAAGTTATGTAAGTGTAATTCCGTCATAGATATAATTTTAATAAATAATAAAAAAAGTATTACATAGACATGGTACTTGAAATGTTTTAGATCACTGAACCTGTTACGATACTGATTCACAGCTGTCACAGGGCGGTGACTACTTCTCTAAGTGATTTGAATTTACACCAGCAGAGTGCTCTGAAGTCACAAGTCATTATCAGTAGTTATTTTTTCTCTGTTTTAATGTTTTGTGAAGTAGTAACGTTTTCCTTTTTATAGCCCGACTGTTTTCTACTGAGTTATGTGGGTGTCAGTAATTTTTTTTCTTACTACTATATTTCTTCTTTTTGTTTGTGCACTATTGACTAAGAAAGAGAAGAAGCACTATCAAATTATTCACATTTTACTGTAATTTCTTCTTCTGTAAACTAATAAACGTATTTATCTATCAGAGTAGTTTTAAAAACAGTTTTCTTAATTTCTAATAAAAAAAATGAATAGAAAATGAAACTGTAATGGTAAATTCTTTGTTGAATACGTAGACTAATAATGTTGAAAATAAGTAATTTTTATTTATGTTTTTAAATTATTAATTTGCTAAATGAATAAATAACTTAATTTCAAATTTAACATGATAATGAATGTTTCTAGGGATTACAAAATAAAAAGTTTTTGGTGCATAAAATATATTACAGTTATTGAAATATGTACGCTTATCGTTTTATTTAAACGATAATACAAAATAAAAATAATACAAATTCAATTAAATAAAAAAAGCAATAAAAGTACAAAACATTATATTTGAAAAAAGTAGGTACTTCTTATAGGAACTTCAATAAAATAAAACTTGAAAAAAAGGTTTGTCAGAAGTGGGATTCGAACCCACGCCCACAGAGTGGACTGCGACCTGAACGCAGCGCCTTAGACCGCTCGGCCATCCTGACATGGAAGCTTTTTCGCTAAATTCGGTACAAGGGAATTATTCACTGATGTCTATTGTTTTTATCTGTTCATCAATGAATATGTTCTTTTGGTTATAACAACAGGACGTTCAAACATTAAAGTTAATTACAATTATTTGTGTAGCTTAATGATATCTTCCTACTTGTGTAGTTTAACTTGATTTACGTTCCGAACATCGTTTAAATTTCTCTTCACGGGAGTATCACATGATTACAGTTTCTGTTGAATGACGGAATTCATCCGTTTCAAGTAGGCTAATTGTATCAGTATGTAGATGAAAGTATTTACACTATATTAATTTGATGTGTGTATTTTTTTTACTGAATTTGGGTAGACGTATCGCGTTAATTGCGAATATCTGTGTATTTACAGTTTTTGACAACAATTTATTAAAAAATTAACAAAAAAGTAAATTACACACTCACTTCACACGTGTTTGACTCTCGTAGTTAGTCAACTCACCCGACGAAAACGATCAAGCTAACGGAAACAACAGCATAATTTAGGATGGAAGTGTATTATATTTACAAGATAAATAAAGTATATTTATTGACACATCGTCTACAATTTTTTTTGTTAACATATTTTTATTAAAATATTGAGATTCGAAAGAAAGAAACCTGATTGTGTTTCTTCCAGTTTTGTTAATTAGAAAATATAGGCTAATCAAGGGCGTCTGTGGGCGAATTAGGGTGGGGTGCCAACAAGACCGGACCCCCCCCCCCCCAGAGGGTCGAAAACAGTTAACAAATTTTGTTAACCTCTTAATTTTTAGGTTCTTTTATTATTTTTCAGCTGTGTTTTTCAGCTAGTAACCCTTTTTTAAATATACAGTTGTGTGTTGGTGTCGTACCAACCCAGCATCAATTTGTCCTGATGATGACAGTAAATTAATATAGTAGAAACGTCGACACAAAAAATTTAAAATTTGTGTTATTTTTTTACCGATCCTCACAAACCCTTCACCGGAAAAATTCATTGATTGACGGTCACTACGAATTTAAGGATTTATATATACAAACAGGTTTATTACACAGCATTTACGTATACGTCTGAAATATGAAATATAGGAAAAATTAGTTCAGTCAATAAGTACCTTTTAACAATGTTTACAATTTTTCAATAGCGCGTATTTTTATTGTGTTATTATCGTTTACTTTTAAGGGACTAATTTCAGGATGTTATTACACGTTTTTCAGCCACTTTAAAGATAGTACTGTTGATTAGTTTTAACTTCTTGGTTTTTCTTTTGTATGAAACCAACAAGACCCCAGACCCCCCTCCACAAAGTCAAAGTCTAGTTACGCCATTGGTGACACATCGTCTAAAGTTTTTGTTTAGATATTTTTATTAAAATATTCAGATTAAAAGGAAACGAACCTGATTATGTTTCTTCCAGTGTTGTCACTTACAAAATATAGGCTAATCAAGGGCGTCTGAAGCGCAAGCGGGGATGCAAGGGATCCGGGTGGCAGGGGGGGCGGCCTATAGTTCTGATTATTTTCAATTCATCTTGATCATTTGCTAATTCATAATTAACATATTCCTAAATTTATCTAATTTTTTAAACTTTTTTTAACATTATTACTACCTGTCACTGTTTCTGGGAGTTCGAGATAATTCCGTAGCAAAAATTTTAGAACCAAGAATTATCTAAGATTTAGTATGACACAAGGAAGACTATAAAATCCAGTCACGATATATACTGAAAATTACATTGACTAACTTAATAGTTATAAATGACAGTGCAAAAGAAAATATTGGTATGGAGAACCACACATGACTTCCATGTTCAAAGATTTATATTTAAAAAAATTTTCGAAATGAAATATTTCCATAGAAACTACTTCTTTCTACTTACTGCTTACTACTTACTTACGTTATCGCACTCGATTTTCATTGATGATGGAAGTCGATGGCACTGCCGAAAAGTCTGGTTTTGCAGAAAACATTGGACTACGACCAAACAGCCCGGGAAGGACTTTTAACAACAAACTACTTTCTTGTTATTTCTTTTATGAATTTGCTGAAACCCCCCTTTTATTTTTCCAAGTTTTGTAATTTTTTTTGAATTTTATTTAATTTTATTTTTATTAAGTTTTTTTTTTTTTGAAAAAAGGGGAGAGACATCATATTTAGAACTAGGTAAAAAAACCTAGAGGAAGCAAAAGTGTGCAAGGCCCAAATACCATTACAGACATGTCCCCCCAGGTGAATGACAGGACTTGCAAATGAAAAACTCTTTTAACCAACAAGCGTGTGCTTTATTCAACCTGCAAGATTTTACATACATGACAAGTTCGTGATTGTGTGAGCACACCATTAAAGGCAGAATTATATATATATATGTATATATATGTATATCCATTAATTCATAATGTCACAAAGTAAGTGAATTGATATTAAACTAATTGCAAAATTTCTGCCTGATTATGTATGAGTCAAAGTTAGTAATAATCTCATTCATAAAGCAATACTAATCCATCAGTGTTGTATAATATCAAATAGGCTAGCCTGTTGTCTCAGTAGCACATTTATGGTTATTCTCTTTTTAAATCCGTTACATATTTCCCCCCAAAAAAGGTATATATATAGTAAAATTACACACACAAACACATATACGACATGAATAACAAAACATCCCTCATTTCAACACTAACCTCGTCATAAACCCATTCCAACTACAGTAAATAAATGCACCTTAATATGTAGAGATAGGTACAAATATAAATGACAACGTAAATGGAATATCTCAGCTCCTAAGCATAGATTTGCCAGCATATTCACAAGCATAGTTCACACCAGAGAATGTAAGTGACCGCCCCGAAACTCAACCAGCCAAACGACCCCTTACCTAAATCATTAAGCGTTAAGTATGTGTGTGAAAGAAAATAGTTTCTCATCTAAAGCATCAGACAGCCCCCGTTACGTTATTAAAACTCAGCCATGACCAGATGACATGATAGCACGAGATGATTAACTCCCTAATGGTCTTAATTAGATGAAAGTTAGATCTTACAGCAAACTGCGGATGTGTGTGTATGTGTGTAACTTCTTACACATTATACAGTTATAAGATACTTCATTAGGTGTACTGTGGTGATGTTCACACATGCAATAACATAATTGAGCATGAGAGTTTGTGCTAGAGTATAATGTTCAGAACTTCACGAGTGAGCTTCTGGCGGCTTCTGTGCATTCACATGTTGTAGAGAGAGAGAGAAATAGATAATCAGAATTTTCCCACCTGGATTGTCCGGTGTACTTAGTTCGTATAGGCGCGGATCAGTGATGTCACAGTCGTGTCACAAATCCCTGGTGCAGCTTAGCATTGGAAAAGTCCTCGACTGACGGCATTGTGGCTATAAGTTCGTCTCTGCCATTAGGGTGGACAGATGTTCGTCCACCCCTGACACCCATCTCGCCCTTGGTCGAGCACCTGGAACAACACTTTATCTAGCCTATCATAGTGATAGGTTCGGAAGTCCTGGATAGAAGTTTGCCGCCAGCCGAGACCAGATGAACATGTTGGAGGATCAAGCAGAAATGAGCCGATACAACGTTTCAGTCCAGCCAAGTAACCTCCGAAAGCAGGAATGTACAGACACAGCTGACTGGCAGCGCCAGCTGTATTGCGTAGCTGCACAACCGTTTGTGTGTATAACCGACCGGCAACAAACTATCGTAGCAGGGTGGCCGAGCGTGACGTCAGCGGCGCTCGTTTTTAAAATACTAATAATACGTTGCCGAAGCCAGTACGGCACACCCTCACCCCAAAAGGGCAACATGGTTGACCCAAAACAAACAAGTCCTCAAGCACGACGGCTGCGGGAAACCTGGAAAATCTCAGATTCTAAATCCGCTCTTGGTGAGTTCAGTAACACAGGAAAGCGAAAAGGCAGAAGGAAGAGGTGTGAGTTAGTGAGTGTGTGTCTGAAAGAGAAGATGTAAGTGTGAGTCCTGCATGCTCGCCGGGCCCTGGTCCGCATGCAGATATAAGAGACAGAAAAGAACAGGAGAAAGAGAAGAATCGCAGGATCCCGCTTTGAGTACTGACCACCAAGGCCTCCCAATTCCAATAACTGAGATCCAGGAACCCCAAATAGTATTCCCCCCTTTTTTATGGGACTAACTGTCATCCCTAACTCATGCCCTATGGCAAAACTTTAGCTTCGAAATATGAGTGGTTACTCTTTCAACATCCCCTCCGGGATCACCCAATTTCACTGTGACGGGCGATACAAACCGAAGAATGCGGTATGGTCCCGACCAACGATAACATAGTTTAGCGGCCCTCCTATTTATGGCTGAGCTGATCGGATGGCTCTGACAGTAGACCAAGTCGCCAATCTTAAATGGGTTCGGAATTCGCCCCTGATTGTAGCGACTACGGACGCGTTCGTGCGCACGAAGCAAATTCCTCCGGACCTCCCGCCATCTGTCCACAGTCGTGACCTCAGGTTCGTTCGGCAGAAGATCATCAATGTGCCACAAATTGTCCAACGGCAAACTCGGCGAGAACCCAAACATGACTTCAAAGGGTACGGCCTTGTGACTCTCGTGTAGGGCCGTGTTAAATGCCAATTGCAACCACTTTAAATTTTGGTCCCAACAATCCTGTTGTTCAGCATGATAGGCGATAAGCGCTGAACGGAGATTCCGGTTAAATCTCTCCGCGTGGGACGGTTGAGGGTAGTACGGGGAAGTGGTCACATGTTTGATGCCGTTAGCGAAACACATTAGACGGAAATCTTTTGAAATGAACTGTGGTCCATTGTCAGAGACAATGGTGGACGGAAAACCGAAATGCTGAAAGACATGGGTCTGTAGCATAAGGATAGTTGCGCGAGTGTTTGCCTGTCGTAAGGGCAGTAGCCAGACAAACTTGGAAAAAGCATCCACGCAAACAAGTAGGTAAGCATTACCTGACTTGCTACGAGGGAAAGGTCCCACGTAGTCTATGAATAACTTCTCCATGGGTTTGCTCGCCACATCAGATGACAATAGACCCAATTTAGTGTTTTGAGCAGGCTTACTCAAGCCACAGAGATGACATGCTTTCACACGAGCCGCGATGTCCCTGTCCATGCCCTTCCAGATGAAATGCCTCCTAATACTGGAAATGGTCTTCGAAATTCCCTTATGGCCACCTATTGGGGAATCATGATAGTAGCTGAAGACCATTGGCACGAGCGTGCTAGGCAGCACAACCTTCGGGGCACGTCCTTTTCGTTCTCGGCAGCACAGGACGCCCTTGGACAGAAAATATGGTACCTGCACGTTACCCTCTTTTAGGTGTTGGATGATAGGACCCAACTCTTCATCATTTAACTGATGGGGTAACACATCAGTAAAAGCCAAAGGAAAATCCAGCAGAACGGAACAGGGTTGCTCATAATTGGCCTCGCTGGGTTGGGAGAACATACGTGACAAGGCGTCTGCAACAACATTTTGTGTTCCCCTGATGTGTTGCACTTTGAATTTAAAGGATGAGATCTTGACCACCCAACGCCCTATTTTACCCAGCTGCCGGGGATGAGCGAGAAGCCCGGAGAGAGCCTGATTATCGGTCTCCAACAGGAACTCAGCGTGTTCCAAGAAACGCCTGAACTTATCTAGAGCGTACACAACAGCAAGACACTCTAGTTCATACACTGAAGACTTCCTCTCTTGTTGGGTCAAGGTCCGGGATATAAATGCCACCGGCTGCCTAGCACCATCGACTTCCTGGGACAGAACCGCCCCGAGCGCAACAGAACTCGCGTCCGTTTGCAAAATGAATTTTTTTGAAAAATCAGGCATCCTCAACACAGGGGGAGAGACGATCGCCTCCTTGAGGGTATCAAAGGCCCGCTGTTGCCTCTCTCCCCATACAAATTTGGTACCCTTTTTCCTGAGTTCGTTTAAAGGTACAGCAATCTCCGCGGCATTAGGGATAAATCTACGGTAAAAATTGACCATGCCAACAAATCTGGCAACACCTTTCGCATCCCTAGGGGGAGGAAAATCCCGGATGCCTTGTGTCCTCTCCGGGTCGACCGTCACACCCCCATATGAGACGAGATGCCCTAAAAACGAAATACTCCTTTGTGCAAATTTTACCTTGTCTGGATTGATAGTGAGGCCAGCACTCCTCAATCGGCACATCACCTCTCTCAGGTGACCCAGATGCTCCTCGAACGTTTTACTGTAGACCAAGAGGTCATCAAGATAATTAAAGATGAATTTAAATTTTACGTCATGGAATACAGTGTCAAGTAGTCGCGTGAGGGTTTGAGCCCCCACTGCCAGACCCATGGGTACCCTAGTATATTGATAAAGATTCCATGGCACACAGAATGCCGTATAAGGGCGGCTTTCCTTAGACAGAGGAATCTGATGATAAGCGGCATTGAGGTCAAAGATGGTGAAGTACCTGGCCCCACTAAACCAATCGAACGCGGAATGTAAATCAGGAAGAGGAACTGAATCCACCTCAATATTAGCATTGAGTTTGCGATAGTCTATGACCATACGCTGTTTACCTCCAGGCTTGGGCACCAGAAATGCTGGACTTGCATAACTAGAGTTGGAAGGTTCAATGACCCCTTGTTTAAGCAACTCTTGAACCTTCTCTCTTAGGACATCCATCTTTGGAGGGGCGAATTTGTATGGGTGTGAGCGTACTACGGCGGAGTCCGTTAAACGGATCTTATATTCCAAAAGATGTGTGAGCCCCAGGTTGTGAGTTAATACAGTGGGGAACTGCTCACACAAATGATCTAAAGCATGCCTCTGGGACGGGGTGAGATGGTCTCTTTCTGAATCGGGACACACAACCTCTTGGACACCTCCCTTAGCTCCCTGGTACCCAAGGAAAGGAATGACAACCTCCCGATTGAATTTAAAATAACAGTGGTGCGCTTGAAGATCTAAAACGAGACCACTCTTGGAGATGAAATCGGCCCCCACAATGCAGTCGACTCCCAGAGCCGGAGAAACCAAAAATCGCCACACCCATGAAAAACACTCGATTTTAATACTCAGTGAAACCACCCGGGAGATGGGCAGAATTTCCCGCGATGCAGTCCAGCATACCACGGAAGACCGATCCGACCCTAATAGTAAGCCCTGTTGTTCAAGGTCCTCACATACTCTAGATGAAATTATGGATCGGGCTGATCCAGAGTCAACCAAGGCTCTGAGCTGACCCTTTTTCAACTCGACCAACAGGAAGGGGCATACTGAACTGTAGTTGGGGACAGTTCGCAGGACCTTGGAGCCGAATGACCCGGGATTAGCTATCCGCCTGGGGTTAAGTGAAACCGGAAGAGAACGGCCTAACGGGGAAGACCACTCCCGACTTATCTTCCCCGAGAATTTACGTTTTTTGAAAGGTTACCTTTTCGGGAAGTCCCTTGACGCTGTCTAGCATCGTTACAATAGCGCGCGACGTGACCGGATCTATGACACCTAGAACAGAATAATTCTCGTACTTCACAGCTCTGAACCGGCGCAGGCCTAGGACCCCAAGACCCGGGCTGCCCGACTCGTCGCTCGAAATTAGGGCGTTCTGAACGCCTCCTAGCCTCGCGGGCTCTAATATCGTCATTACCCTGTATAGTGGTCGACTCGGCGCACAGCCGGTCTAAATCAATAAAACTTTGGGGACGGGCAGCGAATGTCAAACGTGACCTTTCCTCCGGCGTCACGCCCTGCAAAATAGTATGAATGACATCAGACTCTGACAACCCCAGCCTCAGGATCCGGGCCGCGTCTTTAACACTGGAAATGAAATGAGCAAGGGACTCTCCGCTTGCTTGAACTCTATAGAAATGTTTGTGTCGTAACCGGTCGTGTAACCTTCCCGGTACGAAAGCGTCCAGAACTTCCCGATGGAAATGGTCTATGCCACCACCATCCCTAAGGGTACTTGTCACGCGCTCAGCCATAGATCCCCGACAGTACGGGTAAATGAGCTCAAGCAAAGTCCGCTCCGACAGCCCAGGGAAATCGGCCAACTGAAAAAATACGCGCAAGAATCTCAAAAGCGCCTCAGGATCCAGACCATCGACAACTGGGAGACGCTGAATGACATCCGACAGTGGGTTAGGAAGCTTGTGATAGCTTGCGGTGGCCATATCGGAAAAGGCAGGAACATGCACAGGGGGTTCCACCCTGGCTGCCGTCTCAACAGAAGAAGAAGAAGAACCGGAATTCGGATCTACGTGGCAACGCTGGCCGAGAGAAAACTCCCGCAATGCCATCGCCACTTGCTCCCTAAGAGTGACAACATTTTTTTCTAATTCCGAGGTGGTAGCCTGTGATTCAGCATTCTGTAAACGGCATAGAACGTGTTGTAAACGTTGGCGCACCCTCTGTCTAGCCGTAGAGGTGGGTGCCGCCGACTGCAGGCCTTCGGCCAAATCGAGCAGTTCTACAAATTTTTCCGAGCACAGCTCCACCTCGGCGGTGACATCCGTAAGTAATACTCTCCCACTCGGTGCCTCACCGGAGGCAAGAGCCTCACGGAGTTGCTTCCTTAATGAAACAACAGTCTCCTGCGGCTTCCGTCCCCGGAACCGGACCTCCCACTCGAGCTCATCTTTTACAAACAAATCCACATTTACCGAAATGGACATGACCGCGCAATCCACACACACACCACGTAAAAGCAAGAATTAAAGAGAACGACAGGAAGAACTTGATCATACAAGTGGCTCCAGAATGCTCTAGCGATACGACGAGCTGGGTGTCATAAAAGCAGAGAAACAGCCATGCAAAATGCCCAGAAGAGAACACAACACAAAACAACCAAACTAACTCACTAAACACAACACACAAATACCCATAAAATTCGATATAATCGAAAATATAAACTATCACATCCATGCCCTTGGTCGGACCATAACCGCATTCAAAATACACGATACCGCAATGCAACGCCCTCAATAAACAATTACCATATAACTGGGATGCTACCAAACACGTTGTCTAATCCAAGAGACAAGTCATAATCAAACTCAACAAGTACCGACGGCCCTCATCATGTCCAGACTCCGTATGAGCTCCAGGGTATGTGCAAGTGCAACCAATCAGCACACATTCATTAAAAAAAATTAATCACATTCTTATAACCCCTTTTCAAAATTCATCTTACACTCAACATCACAAAATAATCACTTAAACACTAACACATATTAAATTATTTTAAACTTCATTAACCCCTTATTCATTTTATAAAATGTGCTCTTTTTCTGGTTGTTCATTCTGTTAATTTATGACACTACCATTAAGTTTTCTTACAACACTTGGATTCTAATCAAAAATAATTTGAAATAATTTGCAAGCCCTAACACCAGCTGACATGTCTGTAGCCACACTAAGTTTCATTTAAGAAAATAAATATAAGTCCCCAGATTCTAAAATTTCTCAAGTTCAACAGAGAAAAAAAAATAAGGCAGAAATAATACCTACTATCCACCCAGAATCATAACAACCACGCTCTGAACTACCATTTGAAACCCCCCTTTTATTTTTCCAAGTTTTGTAATTTTTTTTGAATTTTATTTAATTTTATTTTTATTAAGTTTTTTTTTTTGAAAAAAGGGGAGAGACATCATATTTAGAACTAGGTAAAAAAACCTAGAGGAAGCAAAAGTGTGCAAGGCCCAAATACCATTACAGACATGTCCCCCCAGGTGAATGACAGGACTTGCAAATGAAAAACTCTTTTAACCAACAAGCGTGTGCTTTATTCAACCTGCAAGATTTTACATACATGACAAGTTCGTGATTGTGTGAGCACACCATTAAAGGCAGAATTATATATATATATGTATATATATGTATATCCATTAATTCATAATGTCACAAAGTAAGTGAATTGATATTAAACTAATTGCAAAATTTCTGCCTGATTATGTATGAGTCAAAGTTAGTAATAATCTCATTCATAAAGCAATACTAATCCATCAGTGTTGTATAATATCAAATAGGCTAGCCTGTTGTCTCAGTAGCACATTTATGGTTATTCTCTTTTTAAATCCGTTACATATTTCCCCCCCAAAAAAGGTATATATATAGTAAAATTACACACACAAACACATATACGACATGAATAACAAAACATCCCTCATTTCAACACTAACCTCGTCATAAACCCATTCCAACTACAGTAAATAAATGCACCTTAATATGTAGAGATAGGTACAAATATAAATGACAACGTAAATGGAATATCTCAGCTCCTAAGCATAGATTTGCCAGCATATTCACAAGCATAGTTCACACCAGAGAATGTAAGTGACCGCCCCGAAACTCAACCAGCCAAACGACCCCTTACCTAAATCATTAAGCGTTAAGTATGTGTGTGAAAGAAAATAGTTTCTCATCTAAAGCATCAGACAGCCCCCGTTACGTTATTAAAACTCAGCCATGACCAGATGACATGATAGCACGAGATGATTAACTCCCTAATGGTCTTAATTAGATGAAAGTTAGATCTTACAGCAAACTGCGGATGTGTGTGTATGTGTGTAACTTCTTACACATTATACAGTTATAAGATACTTCATTAGGTGTACTGTGGTGATGTTCACACATGCAATAACATAATTGAGCATGAGAGTTTGTGCTAGAGTATAATGTTCAGAACTTCACGAGTGAGCTACTGGCGGCTTCTGTGCATTCACATGTTGTAGAGAGAGAGAGAAATAGATAATCAGAATTTTCCCACCTGGATTGTCCGGTGTACTTAGTTCGTATAGGCGCGGATCAGTGATGTCACAGTCGTGTCACAAATCCCTGGTGCAGCTTAGCATTGGAAAAGTCCTCGACTGACGGCATTGTGGCTATAAGTTCGTCTCTGCCATTAGGGTGGACAGATGTTCGTCCACCCCTGACACCCATCTCGCCCTTGGTCGAGCACCTGGAACAACACTTTATCTAGCCTATCATAGTGATAGGTTCGGAAGTCCTGGATAGAAGTTTGCCGCCAGCCGAGACCAGATGAACAGGTTGGAGGATCAAGCAGAAATGAGCCGATACAACGTTTCGGTCCAGCCAAGTAACCTCCGAAAGCAGGAATGTACAGACACAGCTGACTGGCAGCGCCAGCTGTATTGCGTAGCTGCACAACCGTTTGTGTGTATAACCGACCGGCAACAAACTATCGTAGCAGGGCGGCCGAGCGTGACGTCAGCGGCGCTCGTTTTTAAAATACTAATAATACGTTGCCGAAGCCAGTACGGCACATTGCTAACTGCTATAATTTTTTATTGTTCGACTAAGCGTTTCGTCATTACTGACATCTTCAGGTCTTAAACAAACTAATATTGCCGATTACTAACCTAACCGGTCTTAACATACTTTCTTGTTGCCGATAACATATTACACATAAAAAATTATCCCCTCCCCCTTCAACTATCATTTTCATTTATAGAAAATTACCCTCACCCCGTTCAATTAGCCTCTTCATTTATAGATATTTCATCTACGTTTCTACAGTGGATTATTATGATCTTCTTATCAGGATACTTTATTTATCAAAATTAAGTACTTTACTCTTGTTAAAACATAAAACGTTGCCGGTAAACTACCATTTATCCGTAACCGATCTTCACCAAAATCAACAGGCTTTGAGTCCTCTACAACTCAGGTACATGTGTAAAAAATTATTTGATTCTGTTTGAATGTGCGGCAGTTATCGTTCGTCATAAAAAAATTACCCTTATTAAAACATAAAATGTTGCCGGTAAACTACCCCTTTCTCTTAACCGATCTTCACCAAAAACAATAGGCATTGAGTACTCTACAATTCAGGACTGTATGCAAAAAATTATTTGATTCTGTTTGAATTTGTGGCTGTTATCGTTTGCCATAGAAAAAATTCTACACAGACACACAGATAGACAGATAGACAGACACACGGAAACTTTTCGAAAAATTACTTTTCTTCATATTTTGAGGGTAGTACAATCAGAATCAGCCCTTATCTCGAACACGATTTTTTTTTCGCGATCACCAAGCAGTGATTCAAACAATCAAAAATAAAAAACTTAAAAAAAATTGAAATCTTTCATTACGTCTAATGACGTAAAAATTTCATATCCGTAAACGTTTTTAAAGATCAAACGATATGTTCGCTAACACAGACGAGATTGATTTAATAATTTGTACTTATCTCCCCAGATCTCCCTCTCCAAAATAAGTCCTCACTATATCCGCCACTTCTAAAGAACATGTTCTATTGGTTCCATTTTATAATAAAAACGTTTTAAATGAAATGGTGATAATAACAATAACCTATCAAATGTTTTGAAAATTAGTATCCTAAAAACTTGCTCACTTTTATGAAATTAGCAGTTGTCTTGATTTAGGACTTATATTAAAATAGGCTACCAATGGTTTGCAGTTTAGTATGTTTCTTTTGACTTAATTTTAGGACTGCATCAATTACATAATATATTATTCTAGTAGGCCTATACCGCTTCGACGGTTAGGCTTACAAGCTATTAGGCTAACAATTTTCTGCTTTAATTCAGCTAATTGGGTAATATACCTTTATCCGTTGCTGCAGTCATTTTCGATATTTCGATTATGCGATTGTTTGGCTTCGTATATGTAGGTAAAAGAGTTATACAAATTTTATTTCGTATGTTGCAAAATAGTTGGCTAGTGGTTGCAGTAGGTGTTCTCAGTCCTTTAATGAAAAATGATTGTAGCAGTAGTATATCACAGTTGTGCAAACCTGTGACGCCAAAAATTGATGTTGTTAGGTTAACATGAGAACCGAAATTACACGTGGAATGAAATGTACGTGTGTAATGTAAAACACTTTTTTGGCGGAAACTACGAAAAAACCCAACTCGAAAGTAAGGCAGGGTGGTTCAAGGGCCACCCCTTGCCTATTACTATACACGTCCCCTTTTTTGTGGGAGAACTCGCTTTTCAGTAGAAGTCATTTTCCCAGTAGTACGCGTTTCCTCATACTCTTCCTGTGAATAGATCACTGGAAAACCACCGAAATCGAAAGTAAGGCGGGTTGCCTGTCGCTATACATGTCACTTTTTTGTGGCAGAACTCGTTATTTTTGATAATATTCGTTTTCCAACAAGTACTCGTTTTGTGGCTAACGAAAAAGAAACGTCCATTGTGTACAATATGTAGAGCGTATGTTGTGTATGTTGTCATTCCTTAATAGTTTTGTGTTTTCCATTAACCACAAATATTTGTATTTTACATTTGCTGTTGTAGTTTTGTTAATTTGTCAACTCAAAAACGTTAGGTTTTGTATTAGAAGTAGACGTATTACTGTGTTATAAGAATTGTATATACACGTTAAACGTTATGTTTTCCTCAACCATGTCTTTTATTTATTTCAGCAGTAAACTAGAAACCAAAAACCATTGTCATCTAACTTCACAAATGAAAACAACACGTATTTTCGCTTTGCATTAAGAAATAGGACAATTTACAGTTAGTACAATTCTTCTTTTCCACATCATAATATATCGATACAATCGCACATTAAAAACATCGAAAATGTACTGCAGGAACGGATAAAAGTACAGTTCCGCTAATTGTTTCTATTCAACTATTTCTATGTGTGTATGATACGTGAGCCATGAGTTCGACTCTTGTGATGAGTTGCCATTGCCCATTTTTTCTTTGATCGTTTCATTCGCTCTAGCGTTGGAGTCTAGCAGCTCATCTCAAAGCATCCATTCTGTAGCTTCTAACTTTCTTTTTACCTGTTCTTTTATTCTTCATGTTTCGGATCCGTACATCAACGTGCTTTTAATCATAATATCGTACAATCTTTTCTTCCTTTCTTTTCCAATTTCTGTGCTCCATAGAATCCCATTCAATGATTTAGTAATTTATTTTACTCTACTGGTAAATATTTTAAGTTGAAATAAAGCCGGGCTGTTAGCCGTGATCGGTTTCTGGTAACTAGCGACATAGTCCCACCCTAAATAATATTTCAATCCCGCAAAGCGTCAGTAGGACAGATCTCAGCCTAACAATGTTCCTCATACCGGTAAAAGTACTCGTGTATTGTTTTCTACACAATGTTCCTCATACCGGTACCGGTAAAAGTACTCGGGTATTGTTCGCTATACAATGTTCGTCATACCGGTACCGGTAAAACTACTTGGGTATTGTTCGCTATACAATGTTCCTTATACCGGTACCGGTAAACGTACTCGGGTATTTTTCGCTATACAATGTTCGTCATACCGGTACCGGTAAAAGTACTTGGGTACTGTTCGCTATACAATGTTCCTCATACCGGTACCGGTAAACGTACTCGGGTATTTTTCGGCTGACATCTGTTGTAATTATGTTCTCTGACATAACCCCCTACCAGTAGGGTGCACAACCCCCTACCAGGAAGACGAGAGACTCTTCTGTCAGGGTTACCATACTTTAGCCGAAAGGCCTCTGTTTTTGGCCACAGGAGATTCACAATCACTCTTCTCTTTCTGAGATAGGATTTGGTGGCTTTGTATCAGTTATTCTGATACTGAAAGTTTTTTAGTAATTCCAGTGCTCACCTGTCGGCATCAGTGAGCACTCTAAGATCCTAAGCCACCCAAAATTAAGAAATTAGAATTAAAAAAACTAACAAGAAATTAGAAGCTGTAGACTAACAAGACTAGATAGAGTGAGAAATGTAGAGATAAGACAAGTAACGAGAATCGACCTTGACATTTTAGAAGCAATAGAAGCAAGAAGACTGAATTGGTTTGGACACCTAAAAAGAATGTCGGGTGAGAGATGGCCAAGGAAGTTATGGGAATGGACTCCACCCTCTAGAAGAAAAAAAGGAAGACCTAAACATTCATGGAAAATGGACGTCGAAGATGTAATGAATGCATGAGGACTTACGGAAGAGGACTGTTTAGACCGGCGTCAGTGGAAGCTAGGATGCGAGAGGCGGCGCCAGCCATAATTCAATCGCCTAAAAAAAAAGCATTAAAAAAGGAAGACACCCTAGCCCTCGATTACTCTAATAGAGTCGGGGTCAGAAAAGAACAACAGGCAGTCAAGAAGTCAAGAGGGACTAGATAGAAAAGACTAAAAGAAGGGATCTCAACCAAGAGAAGTTGAAGCAAAGTGAAAATCCAGCTAGGCCACATCGGGGATTGCCAAACCCCGTATCCACAAGATGTGGAACCCTGATGTCATGATATAATTAAATATATTCTTGTTAAAATATGTGATTTATTACGTAATATTCAAAATACGTAAAGAATAATGTAAGTTATTTTTGAACGTGTGAGTGAGTGAGTGTGTGTGTGTGTGTGCCCGCGCGCGCATGTGTTGTATGTGTGTGTCAGGGAGAGAGAGAGAGAGAGAGAGAGAGAGAGAGAGAGAGAGAGAGAGAGAGAGAGAGAGAGAGAGGGGGGTCATAATTCTCTTAACAAACATACATGTTTTATAGTTTCTAGTGATAAGGGGTATTCTGAAGATCGGTCATCGACTACGCACAATTTTAAAACTTGTCCACGTTCTCTGTCCACGTTTCGACAGAATTTCCTGTCATCACCAGAATCTGTATATGGGCAGTGAAGGAATAAGTGAAAAATGATGAATTTAGATGTTTTATATGTTCAAGTCACTCTTATCGCACATGAAGAATACGTTATATATTGCTCCAGAATACGTGAAAATATTATATATGTTCTCATCCTGACGGGAACGTACCCAACTAAAATTTTATTAATAAAGTGAATGGTTTAATTTTAATTTTACTAATGTTAAACTAGATTTGCATACACTGGGATACTGCATTGAATTTGTAAAAGGCTTCTATAAATGATTTTCAATTTGCGCAACCAATTTGTGTAATCGTAATGTATAGGAACTCGTAATTATGAATAGTTCTTCAAATACTAAATACTTCTGCACGTTTAAAATTGATTATTGTATTTTTCACCTGACGCATCAGTATCGTCAGAGGTTTGTAGATAAATTAACAAATAATCGTATTCTTTTGATTTCAATATTATTATTGTTATCGATTATTTGTTAATATTCATTTATAAACTTCTGATGTAACTGATGTAACCAGTTAAACGTGCGTTTACTTGTAACGAGCAAAAAATTTAAAATTTTTTAAATTTTCACCTCGACGGAGTGCGTTCACACGAGGCGGTGTCAACGACTTATAGTTGACGCAATAAATAAAGCGTAATGAGAAGATGTCAGAGCAGCGTCGCTAACTTGAAAATAGAAAGACATTAAGTTCGATCCGACTATAGAAATTGGTTGCACAAGATGACAGGGAAAGTTTAGTTCAGAATTATTGCTCACTACAGCTGTAACAGTGTAGGCAAGGACATTCACACTTGTACTGAGAAATGTGGCAGATGTTCGACCATGTTACGTCAGTATACGATAGACGACAAAAAGAGTGAAACTACATATTACAATGGAACGGATGCACTGCACCTTAAGAAACAATACTGAGGGAGAGATCAGACAAAAACTCAAGTCATGTTACGCAGCTGGAGTTATCGTCTAAGTGACAGACAGAATTTACGAGTGGAAAGTTGGGGTGACTTCACCAGCCAGCAGATGTCCAAAATTATTAATAGCTACAAAAAAGGGGTATGACACAAGACAATACGCCGGGAGAACCGAAAGTACAGATAATGGCAATCTACAGAAACACTGAGTTTACTTCAGACAATAGGTTGATGGACAAGTGTGTTATAGCCATAGTTTCTACGAAAAGGGTCAACGTTCGACAGAGCAAAATCGGGGGATGTCTAAGAACCTATCAGATGCCTAAAGCCATGGAGAAAACTGGTAGAGAGGATTGTTTCCATAGCAACAGAAACGAAGAGCCTATCGGAAGAACGATGACGTAGGATTTTGACATAGTGGGACAAAATATTCCAAGAAAACTCAAAACTGACCAATCACGAATAAAGAAGGCGTAAACTGCGCCAGGGACAAAATTTTGAGTAGGGACGAATTAATAAAACTATCTGTCCAAGACGGGGAAGCCAGTTTTATACTCAAATTTTCAA